>NW_004624881.1:1781325-1901607 GCF_000247695.1 Heterocephalus glaber | reverse complement strand
AGCTGAGAAGAATGTGTATTCTGATTTTGTGGGGTGGAAGACTCTGTAAACATCTGTTAAGTTCATTTGTTCAAGATTTCAATTGAGTTCTAGTATTTCATTACTTATTTTTGTCTAGTTGATCTATCTATTTGTGACAGTGGGGTGTTGATGACCCCCACTACAATTGTATTAGTGCATATATGACTTTTCATGTCCATTAGTTTTTTTTTTATATAGTTGGGTGCACTAGTGTTTGGTGCATAAATATTTATGATTGTCATTTCTTCCTCTTGGGTTGTTCCCTTTACAAGGATGTAGTGTCCTTCTTTGTTTCTCTTAATCAGTGTTGTTCTGAAATATACTTGATCTGCAAAGAGGATAGCTACCCCTGCTTTTGTTAAGGTTCCTGTCACATGGAGTATTGTTTTCAACCTTTTAACTTTCAGTCTATGAGTTTCCTTTTGACTTTTATTCCAGATAAAGTTCCAGATAAAGCAGTGGTCAGGCAGAGGACCCCATGGGGTGCCTGGAAGGTTGGCACACTCTGTCATGGAAGGAAAGTCTCTGCTATTGCCATCAGTGGTTCAAGCCACCACGTGTACACATGTGGCACCGGCTACATCTGGGTATGGGATGAGAGTGCTCTGCAGGCCTGGGACAAGTTCCCTCAGGCCCAGATGGACCTTCAGCACCCATATGACTGTGTCCTCACCTGCAAGCTGTTCCCTGATGAGCAGAGCCTGATTACAGGGGGCTGGGCTCAGACCCTGACTCCCTGGGACTTGGTGCCCACGCCCCGGGTCTGAACGAACCTGGCTTCTACGAGGACCATATGCCATTCCCTGGCCATCTCCTCAGACGTCCAGATCTGCCTGGCTTGTTTCAAAGGATTTGTGGAGATCTGGGATTTGCAGAACCAAATTTTGATCAGGAAACATGAAGTCCCCACCTATGGGTCCTGCTGTGTTGACATCACAGGCAATAAGTTCAGACAGGAGGTGAAGACACCATCCTCTACTCCTGGAACCTGAGGAACTATCAAAGGCTGCACCAGTACAGCTTACAGAATGAGATCCTCAGCTTCACTCACGACCCCAGTGAGGTATGGCTCTTGGTGGCCATGAGAAACAGTAATATCATAATCCTACACACTCATCGGATGGAGAAGTTCAAGGTCACCATTGACAGATTCACCTTCTTCCACAACCTCAAGTACTACATCCTTGTAAAGGGAACAATCCAAGAGGAAGAGATGACAATCATAAATAATTATGCACCAAACACTAGTGCACCCAACTATATAAAACAAATCAAATGCACAGCACAAGCATTGGTGAGCAGCTAATGGGAGACAGTATCACATAGAAGGGGAGAAGAAGAGGGAGAGGAAGAGAGAAAAATGTGACTAAAGATGAAGAGAGTGAAGGGGATAAGGTGGGTCCTGGTCCCAGCAACTTGGTCTTTTGAAGGAACATTCTCTTTTGCTAAACAGTTCATTCCTGTGAGAACTATATTAATCTTTTCTCAAGATTTTACTCCATAACTCCCTTACCTCTCTATAGGCTGCACATCTTAAAGATTCTATCATCTCTTGTTACCCCTACATTGGGGAACCTGCTTCCAGGATGTGAGCCTCTCCATCACAGCATCTTATTATTCAGAAGTGTTTTCATATTAAAGATTCTCTGATTCATATTTTAACATATTTCATTGATGTATCAAGTGTAGTATTTGGTCCTTTAGGGTTAGACATTTATGTTCACACCTTCAAACTGCTAGGTTTAATTTAGCAGTAGGCAAAACCTACATTGAGGATTTAAAAATTAACTTATGCCAGAAATTGAATAACAAAACAAAATGAAAGACAATGGAACACTTAGACAAATTCATAATCCTGATTTTGTAGTCTTCAGTAGCATTAAAGTTTATCTCATACTTTAATAAAGGAGCCACAGATATGTACATATCTAGTGTTTCCCTAATGGTGGAAACATATGCCCTAAGTGTCCCAAAGGAAACTCTCTACTGTGGATCTCCAGGATACATTTGAAATGTAAAGGAATTATTGATCCACCATATGTGTGGGTAAGTTCATATTACAATAAGTGGAAAGAGATTCAGTTAGTACCATTTCCACTCTACAGCTAATTGAAAGAAAACATTAGTCTATAACTCTTACATTGCACTAGAGCATGAAGATGAATTTTGCCCTACATATAAACCCATCTAAATGGGCATCTTTTTGCAAAATACTCCTAAGCTGGCTTTGCATATATGTAAATAAAATTGTAATAAGAAAATTATCTCAAATAGTGGGTAGCACAGGCTAACAACTTATTGCAGAGCCTATTATTGCCAGAAAACTCCAATTGTCTTGCTAAATTTGTTTTAAATAACAACATTGTTTTGCACTATCTGTTGGGAGAACAGGGTAGAAAGGAGTGGCAGCCAATACCTCCTACTGTAGCTGGATAAATACATCTGTTGTGGTGGAAACTCTGCTGAAAGAAACCAATACCTTGGCTGCATTTGTCAACAATTTAAGTCCTTATTTTGGCTCCTTTAGGGTGTCTTTTCATTTGCTTCATTTATTCATGAATTTTCTTCATGAATTCATTCAGTTGCTTAGTTATTACCTTCACCCTAGACATTTAAATTGTCTGCTTTGTGGGCTGTGTCTCACTAGAGTGTTGCATGCTTGTATAGAGCCTTCTATTTCATGTCAGGTGGTCTCACTATGTTTATGATAAACATGAAAATAAGAGTATAAAGAATCATCCAACCAATATACCATCATCAATTTTAAATTCCACACTAGGACCAAATAGGTAAATTATAACAGTGATAGAAAGTTGCATCAATGCTAACATACTTGGAAAATCTTTTGAAAGTGAGAAACTGTCATTAATCTTAAGTGTCAATTTGACTTGGTTGAGAGCCACCTGTGTGATTAGTTAATCTCACTTCTATGTATCTGGCTGGGTCATGGAGGTCCATCCTTATAGTCCATATACGGTCCCTGGTTCCTTCCTCTCTGATGCTATTTCTCTGATATGTTTTCTGGCTTTGTTACAATCTTTCCATGATATTCCTTCTCTGGAACCAGCTGAGCAAGGAATGAATCCTCTGAATCTAAGAGCCAAATTAATCCTCTATTCTTTTAAATTGCGGGTGTCATGTATTTAGGGACCTTGCAGGAAACAGTGACTTGGAATGGAGCCATTTCTGTGACTCTGTCTGATCATAAGTTTTAGAATTGGTTTAATTGGAGGAGTTTTGAAAGTTTTGAAGATGGACACTAAGGAAGCCCTAGAATGCTGTACACAGAGCTTAATGGTGATTCTTTAAGAGTTCACAGGATCAGAATGCTACTGAGAATCTGGAGAATAAAGAGCAGGCTTGGGAGGTTTCACTGGGCATGAGGATAGTATGAGAAAGTAGACTAGAGGACATGCATATTGCACAATGTCATGTTCTTATAAGCTTGCCTTTTTGCTGGATAACACTTGGCAGCAGCTGTCACTATATATTGGTCAGACCTCATAGAGACACTCTGGAAAGGGGACTTCCAGAACTTCTTCAGAATGTGGGAATAATGGTGGTAGGGTATTAGTATTGAGGAGGAGTATTCTGAGAGTGATTAATGGCAATGTGTCATTTATTAGAGTGAATCTAAAAAGATTAATCCCCCCTTGCATGTTTTGAACATATGTTGGCTATAGCATAATTGGTTCATCTATCATGTCATGATGGATGTTTGGTAGCTCCCTAACATTTGTCTACAATGAATAAAATTACTGTAAACACTACTTTACCAGGTTTTCCTGTGGACAGGTGTTTCTATCTGTCTTGAGTGTGGAATCATTCACTTGAAACAGAATTCAGAGGTCAAAAGATAATGTTACACTTAATCATGTGAGGAACTGCCACACTTTCACAATGGCTGCAAATTTTCATTACTATGAGGAGGTGAGGGAAGTTTCAATTTCCACATGTTAGTATCTCCATAGAATCTATGCCTTCCTCAGGGTGTGGCGCGTTACCTCATTCTGGCTTTAACTTACACTTTCAGTTTGACAAGTCATGTGAAGTATCTTTCTATGGACTTACAGATATGTCTAAATCTTCCTTGGAAAATTATGTACTTAGATTCCATCTACTTTTAATTGAGATCTTTGATTTTATCATTGAATTATAACAGGTTCCATATAGCCTAATTTTCAGTTCCTTGTTCAATATGTATTTTCCCAATATTTTCACCCATTACATGGATAGTGTTTTCAGCTGTTTTAAATTTTTAGAATTCTTCAAATTAAAGTTAAATGTCCCTAAAATAAAATCTCCTATGTTAATCAGGTTTAAGTGTAGAGCTCACCAGTGCTATGAACATTCACATTGAAAAGTCTTCTCCAGAACTCTCTTCATCTTGCAAAATTGAAAGTCTCTATCCTTTAAGAACTTTCCCTCCCTGTCTTTGTGAAGCTTTTGTCAAGCACAACTGTACAGTGTTTTCTGTCTCTTTCAATTTGAATGTACTAGATTACTCATATGAATGGAATTGTACAATACTTGTTCTTTTTTCCTCCATTAATCTAGGTCAACATGCCTCATGTACTGTATTTCATATAATTTTAGGATATGTTAAAGTATAAAAATCAGGAACACTATATAAAAGTAATTAATGCTATTTCACCTTTTAAGGCTAAATATGTACAAGATATTTTCCAAACTGTGAGCTAAATTGACCAAGCTAATCTAATGCTTCTCTAATATTCTAAAATTGTGAACACTTAAGTCAATTGTACAGAAAAAATAAAACTATTGAACACAGTGATGATGGCATTATGAAGAGTTTACTTTATGCCCGAGGTGTGCTAAGAGGTGGTTTGTATCTGTTGATTTTTGGTCTCCAAGATCAACTCAGGAAGCAGGGAGCTAGGAAACCTCTTTTTTGTTGCAGAAATCAGAGAGTCTTGTTGGGGTCAGGCTGTTAGTGCGGCATTGTCTGGACCAGCAGTGTCAGCTCACTCTGTGTTCTACCCACACCCAGAACAACAGCTACACCTCAACTGCATCCACCACATAACATGTGTGAACCATGTGAATCACTGAAAACTTTACCTGGGTATGATCATTAATTTGATTAGTGAAAAATATTCATAACTGAGAACTCACACCACATATTATAATCTCAACTGCATTTTTAAGAGTGCAAATAATGTTTACTGTTTTATTTCATTATTTCAGACTCATTGGTGCCAGGTTTCATACATTTTTGTAATAATATGTGTAATTTTATCTCATTTATAATCTGTATCTTCTGCCTTATGACTATTCTTATTTGCAATGTTGAAGATCAACCTCAAGACCTTGTGTCTGCTATGCACGTACTCTAGTAAATCAGGCCTTAGAAGGAAAACTACTGTGCAGTTTGAGGAATGGCCTATGTATCAGTCCTTTGACAATGTCTATATTTCAGGTTTAACTTGTATCCCATCTTAAGTTCTCAAAACAAAGAGAACAGATGTGTGTTGTGGCATCCTTAAATACATTTCTAGGTTCTCTATCCATAGTCACACCTTATGGTTTTAAAATTTTTAAAAAATTATGTGAAAGTAAAACAAAATTTCATAACAAAATTATAAGAGAACAGTGGTTTATATACTTTGTATCATTATCTTCAAAGCAGTTACTCAAAGTACAAGACAAAGATTCTGTCTCACAAAAAGGAACAAACATAATAGCACGAAAGTTTCTTTTCAATGAACAAAGAGAAACTAGTAGTGTAAATGAAACAAATTAGCATAGATTTTAAAATATTTTTGAATCAGTAGAGTGGGTAATTTAGGGGATTATTTGAACTTCTTCCTACGTCCGATGTATCTATCTTTTATTTTGCTCCTTATTTGTCTACACATATTTTATTATCTCAGGCTGTCTTTCTTCTTCTCCAGCTAGTGAATGAAGAGCTACTTCTGTTTTGCAGATTACCAGCTTTGTTCTTTTGTTCATTAAAGGTCTAATTTTCCATACAGGAAGCCCTCACAATGTGAACTGCAGTTCTAAATGAAATATCTGGTGTTGTGTATTATCTGCTCTCATATGAGGAGAACAAGATGGACCTATACATGTTGCTGAGCATGGACTGTCACTGTGCTATGATGTGGTATGAAATCAATGATAAGGATGCATCCACACTGATTCTGTGCCTCCATACAGGAAGTTTTCCATACAGCAATGGAGTAGACACACAATGTGACAAAGTGCAGAGCTGGATGACCTGAGATCCTCTCCTGCTCACCACATGACCTAATTCTGTCACCCTGGAGTGTCCTCGAGCTCTCTGAGCCTCATATCTGTATATTTAGTTGAGATAATAAACACACAGGGCTGCTTTAGGGATTAAATAAGAAATTAAGATTTATAGGTGAAAACGTTTTATACAGTACAAACCAGAATGCCTGTGATATACACACATGGTGATTTTTCAACACTATTGGTAAATGTATGAGAATTACCAATCTCTCTTTTAAACAATACAGATACTCATTTAAAATCTAAATCTGAGTGTTAAATCCCTTCTGATTGGCAGGTCCATAAAGCCAGGGAATCCAAGCACATTATAGTACTTGGAATCTTTCTTTTTGCTCAAACATCCCCTGACTTGAAGGAAATAGTGTTAGTGGAAATTTTCAGGAAAAAATAGATGCAGTGTAACTAAGCCTGCAAGAAATCCACATGTCTTTGAGGGGCATTGATATATTTGGCCTGCAATTTGTACCCAAGAAAGAAAAGTTATCAGATAACATGGCATGACTATTGAATAAAATAGTCTTTCAGGCTTCACTAGGTTTATTACTGTTTATTACATAACATCACACACCAGCAGAAGGCCATGCATTCATTCCATGCTGACACTTCCAAGTATCCTCATGGTTGGTTGAGCACCCACAGTTACCAAATTCTGTCTCCCTCATTGCTGCAGTTTGAAGGCAGGATGGAAACCTGGAGCAGGTCTATGATGATCACAATACCATACATCACTCATATCGAGTGACAGTCAACTCTGTTTACAATTTGCCGCTGCTAGGTTACCACTGGTGAGGCTTCTGCCAAGTGAAAGAGCAGGACCCATGTTCCTGCATCACTGAGTCCTGCTGCTGGGAACTTCTGTGCTGCCTTGGATCAAACCTACTCTGTACTCCTCCTGTCCCTTCCCATCTCTGTATCTCTGTGAAGCAATCTTCTCCCTTTTTAACACTAAACCCTTCATACTATAAAGATGGCTACTGCTTTCCTTCATCCTTTTTTGTGCCAGCCTTTCCTTTCCAAATCTCATGTATATTCCTCTATGAATTCTACAAAAATTCTCCAGTTTTACATATTTCCATGGGATGATCTTTGCAATGTCCCTTTGAAAATGTGATGTCTCAATTTATAAAGGTGACTATAGCTATGGGCTTCCAGTGCAGGATACACTGGAATACTTTTATGCTTCCATATCAGAAACATAATTTCAACTCATATACATATTACAACTTATTTTCATGTGAGAGGTTTTCAAACTAGGCCAAACTAGGCCAATATAAGGTTTTACAATGTTGTAATTAAATGTAAAATCATATTACTAACTCTTGTCTGTGTTTCTAAATCTTTCTCCATATTTCCAAAAATTGAAATCATTAGAATAAAGTCAAATTGAAATAGAATCATAAAATGTTAGATATTAAAATGTTCATGTACCTGGTCTGTTTGAGAGACTTATAGCCTCTGTCTTGGTGAGCCACAGAGCCCTTTGCTGGACCCTAACTGCCCAGGAGCAGAGCAAGGCCGGCCCTGGTGACCTGCTCTTCCTGGTGGGGTCCATCCTATGCCTGGGGGAGGTGGACAGGAAAAATACCCATGACCTTTAGGCAGGCCCCTGAACAGTGCAGGTGTCCTCACTGTGGCAAATGACTTTTGGGTTTATTTGCCCCTGACTGGGAAAATAAACCTGGGCTTGAAGTATCTGGGAGAGCAGCCTTTCATGAACTCTGGGACTTTAGAGTGAGCATCTGCAGCTTTCCAGTCTCCTGTGTCCTTATCTGAGAAACAGGACAGGAATCCAGGACCAGGCACTGTGAATACATCACCAGGTGCTTTCTGGTCTACACTGAGAAACTGAAACTAGGAAGACCTTCTTTATGTAGCCCTTCTGTGCTTCTAACTAGTGCTGTCCTGAACCAGTCCAATTCACAAAACTGAGGCTGGCTTAAATTAAAAAGATATTAAAGGAGCGCAGGGTTTACTAGGATTATACACACAGGTACTGTGGAGGAAAGATGATGTGTGTTGTCCTGCTCAGCAGCTCTCCTGCAACCTGAGATTGTAAGGCCCACTGTAGGTTCCTGAGCCCACAGTCTGCTTCCCAGGGCAGGCAGCCTCCAGGTGGAGTGGGGCCACCACTTCTCCACTGGACCTGAGCCTGACATGGGCAGCCCAGGTGCTGCAGCCCATCGTGCCTATCTCCTCAGATGTGACCTCCATGAAAAGGGGTTGGAGAGATGGAGGGGGAGGAGTGAGGGAGGGGAAGGGGTGTGAAAAGCATTGTGCTGTGTTCTGTACACCCACCAACTCCCCACAATTAGAGGCATAGTTATGCACTGCAGACATAGAGTCATAGGAATTTTAGAAATATAAAAAGAATATAAATTCATTGTGCCCTCCCTGTAATGTAGAAAGCCAGTCATTGCCTTGCACATGACATTTTTAAAGTAATGCTATGAGGAATCAGTCTGGAAGGTCTCACTTTGGAAATCCCTGCCTAGTTTCCACAGGCTTCTGTAGAATAAGCAAAGGATTGGCCTAAGTGTAGCACAAGCTCCTGGATGATTTGCTAAATTGTTTAAGTTTTGCCTAAGTTTTGCATTGTTTAGACAAAACCTCAATCTATTCATGCATTAATTTAATTTCCAGGAAGCTTTGAGAAAATTTCTTCATTTTCCTTCCATCTCTGTCATTTTTTCTTGCCTCTTCTCACACATGCAGTCTGCATGCTCCTTATGAAAACCATCAGCTACAGCACAACTTGGTAGATGCAGGGAGGCATGCATCCTGCCCCAAGACCCTGTGCCCTGCTCTCACAGTGGCCCAGCTGAGGAGAATCTGTGCTCACTCAGGGCTGTGACAGTCAGAAGTAACTCAGTGAGCAAACTCACCAGCATCAAAAGACCTTTGTGTACAAGGAACAGAGACCTTTAAATGTCTCTGCTGTTTTTAGAGGGAGAATGTCACAGCAGGGACATAGTTTCTCCCCACTTCCCACTGAGAACATACAAAGTAGGGTACAGCATCCAGGACAGCACGGCTGGCAGCGTCCACCCACCTTGGTGCAGGGTAAAACATTGCCAACAGGAGGCCACTGCACAGGTCTGAAATGCAGGACAGAGGAGCCTGCAGCTGATGGGGAGGTCACAGAGACAGTTTAAATGAATTTCTGTGAGGTGGGGCCCTGGAGGAGCAGGTCTGGCCCTCATCTCAGGGTACTGGGACACAGGGTCAGCACAGCCAATAAGAAGGGGTGGGCTGGGACTCAGAGAGCTGCAGAGTCAGGTGGGCTTTGAGAGAAGCACCTGACCCCTGGACTCCAAGGCCACAAGGCTCTTATTCCTGAGGGCTTCACTGGACATTTCCCCCAGCAGCTCTTCCTGGAGAAAAATGTGAGAGCAAATGTGAAAGCTACTTAAACATGAAAAAATAAAAAATCCAAAGTGAATGCTTAGTACTGAAAACACCTAAATTTACTGAAAAACATTAACCTATGCATCCCAGAAGTGCCATACACTCCAGGCTGGCTCCAAACACAGCACAGTAAAAGCACTGAAAGTCAGGATGGAAATCCTTGGCCCTGTAAGAGGAAAATGATTCATCATCACACAGCACAGGGAGTGAAGCCCCAGAACAACATCTGACTTCTCACCAGAAGGAGAGGAGGCAGAGGTGGGGAAAGATGTTGTCAGTCCATTCAAAGTAAGAAGCCTCACATCTGGGGAAAGAGCATTTCTACAGTATAAACATGAAGGGCAAATACACACATCCACAGGCAAACAAAAGCTGACGAAGTTAATTGCTATCAAATCTTCCTTTCACGAAATCATAAAGGAAGTTATTTGGGGTGAAGGCAGGTGACTCCAGACAGGGATCTGAATTCACAAAATACAAATAAAAGAGGAAATGTCATAACTAATCCAAGACAGTACAATTGCACATTGCATTTTATTTATTCCCTAAGCTTGTTTAAAAAGCAATTACAATAAATAGGTTAATAGAAAAACTTTAAAAATTTACACTTCCCCTTGATTTTTCTTCCAGCTTCTGTAAAGAATATAACAAGGTTACACACGGTAATAATAAACAACATGGTGGTGGTTGTATAATAGAAGATATGATATGTGCACCTGAGAGTATAGCAAAGGGCAGGACTGATGGACCTGTAGGACTAAAGTTTCTATGTCTCTGGGGCTGAGTCAGAAAATAGTTCATGTGGAAAGTTTTTCTTAAGTTTGTTTTTCTTGTTTAGCCTGTGTTTATCCTGGGTTGCCTTTGAGATGTAGAATCAGCATTGCATTTCTAGAGAAAAAACCCATTTATGATGATTTATAATTCTTTTTGATATTGTTGCCTGAATTCTCTAATACTGTTGAGGACTTTTGAGTATATACTCCTGGGGAGTATTAATGTTATTTTCTTGTTATGTTGTAGTTGTTTTTTTTTAAGTTTTTGAGACAGGGTCTCACTATGAAGTTGGACCTGGCCTTCAAATCACTACATAGCCCACTCTGGCCTCAAAATTGCAGTGATCCTCCTGCCTCAGCTTCCCATGCTCTGGGACTGCAGGTGTGTGCCACCACACCAGCTTTTATGTTGTGTTTTTCTGGTTTGTGTATCTTAGTAACATTGACCTCATATAATTAACTGGGATGTGTTTCCTCTCCTATTTTCTGGATCAGATTTTGATTGTGCCAAATGGGCTTTAAAGCCTCTGTGAAGTCATGTACACTGCCACATCTGTGTCTATTGCTTGTCTGTCTGCTGTTATCAAAAACTGAATTCACACTGGTTCTTTCCATTGCAACTCAGCCGCAAGACTGATTCCAGTCTTTCCCATTTCCATATCTGTGAATCTCTGACCCACAGTGGGAGACTTGGCTCCTGTGATTTGCAGTGCTTGCTGCTCCCCCTTTCCCTATGAGCCCCCAGCCTCCTGAGCCCTGGCCACCTGCTGGAGCATCACCCTGACTCTGTCCACACTATCTTCAGCCCCCTCCTCACCCAGCTTCACCTCATAAATAGCAGTTTTCTATTTATTACAGTAATGTAAAAGTACTTTAAACACAATGACTTATTTCCCACAATATTACTACAAGTATTAATGTTAATAGCTGACTGAATTTTGTATATACCTGGTTATGTTGCCAGTCACAGTTTCATTCCTTCTTTTCTGGTCTTTATACTTCTTATTCCTTTTTATTGCCTTATTGCCTTGACAGGGATGCAGGGAAAGGAGACAGAAAGTGTTGTGTGTGTTTTCTGTCACTGAGGAATCTTTCATAATTTCACAATCAAGCATAGTGCTTCCTATAGGATTTCTGTAATTTTCTTATATAAGATACAGGAAATTCCTCAGTATTTCTTAATAGTTAAATGCTTTTAAAAACACTATGAATGTATATTTTTAAAATTTTCTCTATATGCACATTTATACATCTAAGTTCATAGTTTTTCTTTCTTACTATGTAAATGTAGGACAGTGCATGATTGATTTAAAACCTGAAACAGCCTTGCATTCTTGCATTCACTCAACTTGTTCATGCCATATCATCCTTTTATATATTCTGGAGTAGTTTGATATTTCTTCAGGATTCTCTACTTGTTGATCATGACAATGATTGGCTCATTATTTTCCTTCTTTGTGCTGTTTTTTTGCCAATTTTGTATCACTCTTAGGTGGTCATTAAGAAGAAAATTGGGAAGTAGTCCTCTTTCAGGTTCTCTAAAAGATTTTATTTTGAAATCACCATTCTTTTTTCCTTGAATGTTGATATAATTCTGCATATATATTACATGAACATTGAGTTTTCATTGTAGGAAGGTTTTACATTGAGATTCCATTTTTATAGACACTTGTCAGTTTAATTTTTATATTTGGATTTATCTCTGTAAAGTTGTTTACAGTGTCCTCATATTTACAAGATCTATAAGAACTATGATTTTTCACTTTGGTCTTTCTTTATATGATTTTTTAAAAAATTAACTTCAGCTCTATATTATTGCCTTCCTTTTATTTTCCTTGAATTTAACTTGTAGTTCTTCTAGCTTCTTGAGATAGCTGCTTATATTGTTGTTTCATTTTTCTTTTCTAATATATATATTTAATATTATAAATTTCCTCATTTTCAGCTCCTCCTCTACCAACTCCTGAACACTGGTCATCTCTGTCCTGCTGGAGGCTCTTCTCAGACCCCACAAAGCCCCATGCTGAACTAATCTTTGTTTCTGGCTTCCCCATACCCAATTCTTTGAAGCTTCATTTTCAGGCTGGGACTTTTCCTTGCTTTATGCACACACATATCTCACTTCCTGGGCACATTAGGTATAACATTTCTAGAGTGGAACCGTATCTGTCTTCTATCTACACTAAAGTCACTGGTCTGTTCTGAATCTGTCATTCACCCTCTCTTCCCACCTGGTCTGCATCACACTCCAGAGTTCTCCTCTAATCTGTCTATGAGGCTATTTAAAGAATTCCCTTTTTGATCCGGTCCCTTTCTAAGTTCCCTAAATCTTTCTGTTGATTCTCATCATTGACCTTTGACATGGTTCAATTCCGTGGCATGGTGTTCAATGCCTTCCATGTGGCAGCCAACCCTCTCACTCCCTTCTGTGCTACCCCTCCTCAGATGGCCAGATATTGCAGCCCCAGAAACCTCAAGGCACCTCCTGCTTCATTTCTCCAGTCATCCTCTCTAACACATCCTTCTGTCCAGACTGCTCACTTGTGTCAGTTACCTCTTCTTTGTAAATTCATCTGGTGTCTTCTTACCTATTTAATCTTCAGCCTCTTCCTCTTTATGCTTCACATTTTATCCTGTTCAGGAGTGATCAATTTTCTAATCTAAGAATCTTTTCCAACCATCCATTTCTCCCTAACTGTGCTAGTAACTGCATGGTCCACAATACTATCATCTGTGGTGTGGACACTCATGGCCATGCCACAACATTTCCTTCCTCATTTCCTTTAATATATTCCTTATTCTACAGCTGCAGTAATGTTTAAAAATGCAAATCTTCCCATTTCATTACTTGTTCTAAAAGTCTTCATGACTTTAAGGAACAAGGAGGTGAAAGAGTAAAATCTTTTTAAGCACTATGAGAAAGATGTGAATACTGAAAACAGTAAAATATTGAAGAAAGCAATTGTAGACAAAACAAATGAACAAAATGTCTGTGTCTTCCTGAATTGAAAGAATCAGAATTCCTAAAATTCTTATGTCAGTGCTTCTCAATCATCTGCAGATTCAATTCACTTCTTTTCAAAATTTCAATATTATTTCTCATGAAAAAAGTATTAATTTTTTATGTAATCATAAAAAATTGCAAGTATCCAAAGCAATCCTGAAGAATAATAACAGGGCTGGAATCATTGTAACACCTGACTTCAAAAAACAGCCCAAGAGTAGCATAAAATGTAGTTATATTCACTATTGAATTCTGGGGTTCCCTTGCAGGTTGTTGTTGACTGGTTGAGTCAGTTGCATTGGACAACAGAAGAACCCTGATATTTTCATTTCTTAAAGGTAAAATAAGGGAGAGAAGAAGCAAGAAAAAGAGTACTGTGAAGGAGTCTGGAAAAAGAAAATGTGTCCTGCATACAAGGTGGGCCACAGCAAGAGAAAGAAGAGAATGGTCCTGAGGTCAATGGCTGCCATCTTTGACGCTGCTCTTCTGATGTCAGATCCAGCATCTTATGCAAGGCTTGGAAGCTCTTCATCACATGGGTCCCTGGTCACTGTGACAGGTCTCCTGGACTGACAGATTGTCTTAGTTACTTTGCTCACTGTTGAGACAGAATACCAGACACTCAAATTGAAAGGAGGAATAGTTTTTTATAGCTGACAGTTTGTAGTAGTTTCAGTTCATAGTTGGCTGGCTCCAAGGCAACATAGCATGGCAGAGGGGCATCACAGAGGAAAACAGTTCATGGGGGTCAGAGGTCAGCAAAGCAAAGTGCAGCAAGTGGTAAGTAGCAAGTGACAAGCAACCACAGCAGCCTTCTTCCAGTCACTTATATTCTATCTAGGGTATACACCCTTAGGGTGGGGAGCACTCCTTCTCCCAGAAGGCCTTCCCATAGTCCACTCCCAGAACTATGCTGAGCCAATCAACTCTGCCAAACTAATTAATAATCACCCTCCCTCAATCCCAGCATCACATGCCTAATCCCGCATGACACACTCTATAACCAGCCACCTCCCATAGCCCCACCAATGACTGTTTGAGGCTTTGGGTGGACATCTAGGTACAAGTCATAAGACAGTTCACACCCAGATGCCCAGCTCCTTTGCCATGTTATAATCTCCTGACTCACATTTACCCAAAATTGAAGAAAGAGAGTGATAGCCCAGAAATAAACCCTCATTCAAGATTAACTGAACTATCACAAAATACCATGACTACAGAAACAATCACAATATTGAAAACCTTTATATTCACAATTAGAAGAAGGAAACAGGATGCTTATCTGATACCACATACAAAGATCAAATTTAAAACTTCATTCCTTAAGACCTTGTTTTGTATAACTGTTAGAAGAGAATGAAGAGGCATTTCTCCCATCATTCAGCTGGGCAAGAACCTCTTGGATTTGACTCCTAGCCTCAGACAAAAAAAAAAAAAAGCAAAAATTCACATAAGAGTATACTAAACTAAACATTTTTTTCTGATAAAGGCAAAAAAGTAGAGAGTGAAGAAACAACTTGAATACTGAGAGAAAGTATTTGCAATCCATATACCGGTATGGGACTAATGTGGAAATATATAAGGAACTGAAGCAACTCAATGTGGAGAAAACAAATAATCCAGTCCAAGAAGACAGAGCAGCTACATAGTTCTCAGAAGATGTAAAGTGGCAAATAGATACACAAACGAACACCTCATCACTACGTCATTGGTAAATGTAAACTAAACCTGCAAAGAGCCATCACCTGACATCTAACAGATGTCTAAGATAGCTATTGTCACAAAGATGAAAGATGACAGTGTGGGTGAGGTGAAGAGTGAAATCGACCCTGGGCCACATTTGTAGGTTTGCACATTAACAATCCCATCATGCAAAACTGTGTGGAGGTCCCTCAAAACACTAACTACAGAGCTAACATATGATAGAAGAATCCCCTCCCTTGTATCTAAGGAGCAGAATCAGTCTACTGAAGGAATTACAGCTTTCTCTTTATGGGTGCATTTTTAACATAGCTAAGATAAAGAAACAACCTAGTTTTCCTCTTTGGGTATGGGGTAAAGAATGTGCCTTGCTGGTGATGCCAGCACCACACCCCCAGAGCTCACTGCATGGCTTGTGAGGTATCTGAATCCAGATTGCATAGGCACTAAGGGACCATAAAGGCCATAGGCACTAGCTCCAGAAGATAGAATAGAAGTGAACTGTAGAGAGAGGACCTCTCTGAGGTTCCTCCTCAATGAAAAATGAGGCCTACTGGGAAAGTGAAGAAAATCTTGGCAGTAAAGGTACACTGGACCACCGTGGCTGGTATGTTGGTGGGATCAACACTTCCCATAGAAACCCAAGCTCATTTCAGGGGAAGGCACAGATAGATCCTGCTGTAGAACTTTGCAGAGTTCAATCATGCAAGAGGTCAGGGAGGTCAACTTGGGCCTTGAAGCCAGAAATCATCCTGAATCTAAGTGAACTATAGCTGGTTTGCTGAGAGCAAGAGACATAGATCTGTGTACAGTGTCCAACATTGTCTACCAGGACAACAGAGACATACCCTGAAGGAGGCCCTTTTTTCCTATATATTTTTTCTCTTTCTCTCTCTCCCTTCTTGTTCTACATTTTTCTCCCTCTTTGTTCTTGTTCCTGTCCTATTTTGGATTGTTTTTTGCTCTCTTCCCTTCTCTCAACTGTCACCATGCTTATAGGAAGATCAATACAGTTTCAAGCTTCCCTATGGCTGTTACTTTATTCTGTTCTTGTCAATATTCCTTTGCTCTGTCTCTTCCTCTTGCCTTCAACAGTCTTCCAAAATGTGCACGATCTGCCTGTGTCCTCTAGCCTCACTTCTAACCTTTTCTTCTCCTTCTATCTCACTTTCCCTCTCTCCCTAGACTCTTCAAATTCCTTATCCCAAAGTGAAAATTTGCTATATTGAAGGGTTTATTTACTACAAACATATTTGGACTGATCCTCAATTTGATCCAGTTCACACAGTTAAAGGTTACAGATTAATTGCTACCACAAATTGTCATTTTCTAAGCTGAGTTTGATGTTATTGTCGATCCTGATTGTAGCATTGGGCTAAGGTGTCATGATTGATCTAATCAGTTGTCCTCTCTATTATACTGAAAATGAGATTGTCTGAGTCATTAGAGACACAAAGCCTAAAAAGACTGGCTATAACTGGAAGATACATTTGAGAAGAAATCACTGCATAAGGGCTCTAAGCACAAGTAATAAAGATACTCACAATAAGCAATATTGATCTATCAGCCCAGGAATTAAACAAAAAACACCACCAACATCAAAATTAGAAATGACAAGGCACTTATGCAAGACATAAAGCCAGACTTTCAGATCACCTAAGACAAATTCTGGGGGAAATGAGGTGCAAATATCTGATAATCAACCAGTTGGACACCCTGAACCAATAGAACAGGAAGTAACAAAAAAGATGAATAAGACTCTTGAAAAATTCAAAAGACAAATAATTTCCCAGTTAACTTCAGAGATGGTGAGTGAAATTAAAGACATGATTAGAGACTCTAGAACAGAAACAGATAAAAACAAATGGATGAGCTCAGGACCATGATAAAGGCCATGAATGCCCAGTATAGGAACAAAATGGAAACCATGATCTCCCAACATAAGAAAGAAATGAAATCCATGAAACAGAGTAAAATAGACATCCAGGAGATTAAAAATTCCACTGAAAATATTCACAGCAGATTGAGTGAATGTGAAGATAGAATATCAGACAAAGAAGACAGGATTGTGGTTAGTGAACATGAAAAGAGAGATTTCTTAAAAATAGGCAGGGACCATGAGAAATCAATCCAAAAGTTGCTAGATGATACAAAGAAGAATAACATAAGACTGATAGGAGTCCATAAAAAGGCAAGAGAAAGTACAAATGATGTAAAAAATCTGTTCACAGAATTAATGAGAGAAAACTTCCCAAACAGCAGAAAAGAATTTGACATACAGATAATTGACGCATATAGAACTCCAAATAGCTATGATAAAAAAAACTACACCTAGGGACAGGGATTTAGCTCAGTGGTTTTGCCAACTATTGCACAAGGGCAAGGACCCAAGTTCGATCCCTGGTACCAAAAAAAGAAAAATCTACATATAGACATATAATAGGCAAGGTCCCAGAAACCCAACAGGAGGAAAAAATCCTACAAGCAGTTAGAGAAAAGAAACAAATTACATACAAAGGAAACCCATCAGAAACACAGTGGACTTTTCAACACAAACCCTAGTCATGGAAAGCCTGAAGTGCAGTATTTTAAGCTTTAAAAGAAAATAACCTCCAACCTAGACTGTTGTATCCCATAAAATTATCTTTCAAAATCAATAGCGAAATTAGATACTTCCATGACAAAGAACACCAGAGAAACTTCATGAATACAAAACTAACACTCCACACAATTCTAAACAGTATCCTAGAAAAAGACAATGAGGGTCACAACTCCACATGGACCAACAGAAGGAATCCATGAAGCAAGGAAAGAAACTAAAGGGAAAGGGCGGGGGGAATAAAAGAGCCAACAACAGTAAAATATAATGACAAGCATGAGTCAATACATATCAAATATAACCATCAATGTTAATGTTAATGTTTTCAATTCAGCAATCAAAAGAAATAGATTGGCAGAATGCATTAAAAGCAAAACCCAACAATATGCTGTACATGAGAAACACACTTGATTCGAAAAGAAATTCACAGACCAAAAGTAAAAAGATGGAAAACTACTCTCCATGTGACAGGAACCTGGAAGAAAGGAAGGGTAGCTATTTTATTTGTAGAAAAGGTAGGTTTCAAAACAAAACTAATTAAGAGGGACAAAGAAGGTCATTACAACCTTACAAAGGGAACAATCCAAGAGAAAGAGAAGACAATTGTAAATATATATGCACCAAATACTAGTGCTCCCAACTATTCAAAACAGATATTAATGGACATGCAAAACCAAATAAGCATGAATACAATTGTAGTGGGAGACCTCTATACCCCACTGTCACAAATAGACTGATAATCTAGACAGAAAATCAATAATGAAATAATGGTACTGTACCAAACTTTTGAACAAATGGACTTAATAGATGTCTACTGAGTGTTCTACCTCACAAAATTAGGATATACATTTTCTTCGGCTGCACAAGGTTCATTTTCCAAAATAGACTGCATGATAGCTCATAGCATTAAATGAATGCAAAGGAATTGAAGTTTTCCCCTGTATATTATCAGAGCATAGTGCAATAAAATTTAAGATCAATAACATAAGAAACTGCAAGAACTTCACAAACACAAGGAAATTGAATAACACTCTCCTGAACAACCAATGGGTCACATAGGAAATTAAAGAAGAAATTAGTTTGTACAACTAAAAGATAATGCCAACATAACATACAGTAATTTATGGTACACAATGAAAGCAGTTCTAAGAGGGAAATTCATAGCAGTGAATGCCCATATTAGGAAAATAGAGAAAGCTCAAATAAACAACCTAATGCTTAACCTCAAGCTCTTAGAAAAAGAGCAAGTCAAAACCAAAGCTCATACAAGGGAGGAAATTATAAAGATCAGAGCAGAAATCAATGCAACTGAGACTAAGAGAATGATACAAAACATCAATGTACAACAGAGTTGGTTTTTCAAAAGAATAAATAAAATTGATAAACCTTTAGCTAACCTTATCAAAACAAGGAAAGAAAAGGCTCAAATCCATGCAATTAGGAACAAGAGAAGTCACAGCATATCCAGCAGAAATCCAGAGGATCATCAATACCTATTTGAATACATGTACTCTAATAAAATGGAAAACACAAAATAAGTGGACAGATTCTTATATACATATTAATTACCAAAGTTGAATGAAGAGGATATAAAAATCCTAAACCCCTGAATTACAATCAGTGAAATTAAAAAATGTTATTTAAAAATTTACCAACAAAGAAAAGCCCAGGTCCTGATGTCTTCACTGCTGAATTCTACAATTCATTTAGAGAAGAACTATTGTCACTACTCTTTAAACTCTTCAGTGAAATTGAAAGGGAAGCAACATTCCCAAATTCATTCCTGGAAGCAAGTGTTACTTTGATTCCAAAACCAGGGAAATACCCGAAAGAAAAGAGAAATACAGATCAAACTCCCTAATGAATATAGATGCAAAAATCATCAACAATATACTGGTAAACAGCATACAGGGTGTTATCAAGAAGATCAAACACCCGGACCAAGTTGGATTTATCTCAGGGATGCAAGGACGGTTCAACATATATAAAAAATAGATGTAATACATTATATTAAGAGAACCAAGGATAAAAAATCATGTGATCATCTCAAAAGTGCTTTCAGAAAAAGCATTTGACAAAATCTAACACCCATTCATGAAAAACCCTAAAGAAAATTGGAATAGAATTACTTAATCTCAATGTGATTAAGGTTGTGAAAAACCAACAGAGAACAACATACTAAATGGTCAAAACCTGAACACTTTCATGCTAAAATCAGGAACAAGACAAGTATCTCCACTATCACCACTCCTGTTCAAAATAGGTCTGGAAACATTACCACAGCAATTAGACAAGGGAAAGAAATAAAAGGAATAGAGACAGGAAAGGAAGAATTTAAACTGTCATTATTTGCTGAGGATATGGTGCTCTACATAGAAGACCAAAAAACTCTGCCAAAAGACTTCTTGACTCAATTGACAGATTCAATAGAGTAGCTGGATACAAGGACAACACTCAAAAATCAATTGCCTTCTTGTAAACAAATAATGGACTCATTGATAGAGAAATTAGTGAAACAATTCCTTTCACAATAGCATCCAATAATATGCAATATCTAGGAATCAATCAAACAAAGGAAGCAAAAGACCTCTACATTGAATACTATAGCACTCTAAAAAAAAAAGAGATTGAAGAGGATATAAGAAAATGGAAAGACATCCCTTGTTCCTGGGTAGGAAGAACCAATATAATGAAAATGGCCATACTTACAAAACTACTATATAGATTTAATGCAACTCCAATTGAAATCACAACAGTATATTTCACAGAACTACAGAAAACAATTCAAAAATCATTTGGAACCAGAAGAGACCTAGAATAGCCTAAGACATGCTAGGCAACAGACACATGACAGGGGGTATTAGAGTTGCCAACTTCAAACTATACTACAAAGCTGTTGTGAAAAAACCAGCATGGTACTGCCAAAGAAACAGTCCTGAGGATAAGTGGAATAGATTAGAAGATGCAAAAACAATGGCAGACACACTCAAGCACCTCATCTTTGACAAAGGAGCCAATCATCCTCATAGGAGGAAAGATAGCCTATTTGATAATTGGTGTTGGAGAAACTGGATTCCAACCAGCAAAAGATTAAAACTAGACACATATCTACCACCATACACTAAACTAAAATCAAAATGGATTAAAGATCTAAGTATTTAGAAACACTACACTTGCTAGAAGATAGGTTAGGTAGATCTCTGTAAAACACTGGCATAGGAAAAGACTTTATGAACAAAACCTCAGTAGCACAGGAACTAGCACAGAGAATCAACGACTGGGATCTCATCCTTGTAAAAAGCTTCTGCACTGCAAAAGAAACCACCAACAGATCTAAGAGACAACCTACAATATGGTAAAAATTTTACTAGCTGTTCTTTAGACAAAGGAGTACTAGGTAAAATATATAAAGAACCTAAAAAATTCAGACCCCCTCAAATTTAAAGACCTGATTCAAAAACGGGCATCTGAAATGAACAGACATTTCTCAGGCAAAGAAGGAAAAGCAGCAAATAAACATATGAAAAATGTCCAAAATCACTGGTCATCTGAGAGATGCAGATGAAAACAGCACTGTGATTCCACCTCACCCCAGAAAGAATCTGCTATCAAGAAATCAACCAATTACAAATGTTGGTGGGGCTGTTGGAAGAAAGGAACCCTTCTCCATTGTTGGTGGGAGTGCAGACTGATGCAGCCACTGTGGAAATCAGTATGGAGATACCTCAAAGAAATAGGCTTAGAGGTCCCATTCAACCCAACTATCCCTCTGCTGGGTATCTTCCCAAAAGAATTAAAAGTATCATACCACGGTGATAAATGTGCACCCATGTTTATAATTGCACAGTTTGTAATAGCTAAAGCATGGAAACAGCCCAAGTGGCCATCAACTGAAGACTTCATAAAGGAAATGTGTTTTGTTTATAAAGTGAAGTACTCCTCAGCCATAAAGAATGAGAAATTAGAGACATTTATAGCTAAATGGATGCACATTGAGGGCATACACTTAAGTGAAATAAATATGACAAACCTGTGTAAATACTGAATAGTTCCTCTGGTATGAGAAACTGAAAATGTAAATAAAGTTTAAAATGAATAATTGATAATGTGAAATAGGAAGATAAGTTCCAATGGGGTAGGAGAAGTTGGAGAGGTAAGGGAAAGGAAAGAAGGAAAAGAAAAAAAATATGAGATAAGAACTGAATGGAAACAAAGTCTTTGTAAATAGGGAGGGTTGGAAGGGTTGAAGTGAGAGCAGAGGAATGGGGAAAAATAAGAACCAAAATAAAGTTACAAGTTCATAATTATGAATGTAAATGTATGATATACTCAATATATACCAATAAAATAATTTAAGAGAAAAGGAAAAAAAAGTGTCCCATGTATACTGGGTGGAATATCATACAGGTGTAGAGTGAAATTGACCACAGGCAACCTAAGTTTCCTCGTCAGATAAGGGGTAAAGAAAATATCCCCATATACACTGTGTAGAATATTATACAATCTTAAAAATGGGAGAAGTCTTTTGATTTGCATCAACATGGCTGCACCTGGAGGATATTTTGCCATGTTACATATGCCAGACACAAGAAGACACTCAATGAACTCATGTATATGTGAAATCTAGTGATGTTGAATTCATTGATTTACCAAATAAAATTAGTTTTACCATATTCTTTCAAAGAGGGTTTGATTGCAATGGGGAAGTATTTATCAAAGTACATAAAATTTCAATTAAACAGAAAGAACTACTTTTGATCTACTGTAGAGAAAGACCACTATAAGAGTAATGCATTATAAAGATTGTAATTCCTTGAAGGGATCTATGAACCTAAATACAAAAGCCTAAAAGCATAAAACTTTAAGAAGAAATTATAAGGGAGAATGTTTATGAATTCAGTGTAGGCAAGAACTACCTAGTATACAAAAGACATGATGTATAAAAGAAAAAAATCGAGATTCCATCAAAATTTAGACCTTTAAATGACATAATTAAAATGAAAAGTAGTCCTTAAACAGACCATATTTACAATGCATATAACCTATGACCAGAATATATAAAGAATTCTTCTAGCTCATTAATAGACAACCCAATTAAAAAGTAGACATAAGAAGAGGATAAATATACAGTACAGCACAAGGAAAGGTGTGCAACTCTAGAATCAGAAAAATACTGATCAGTACAATAACAAGATTGAATTATACACTCATTAGGGAGATGAAGTTAGCACAATGTTGAATTCCTAATATGAGGGGAGAAGTGTTCCTTCTTTTTTCTGCTTTAATTGTTTGACATAATTTAACAGTTAAAATGTATATGAGCCTGCTGTTGTCATATAGGTAGGTTTTCAAGCTAGGAATATACTTTCTTTAATAGATGCTATTCAAATTTTATATTTCCTCCAGAGTAAGTTTCATTAATTTGTCTTCCAAGGTACTTCTTAGAAGTTGTCAAATTTATTTCAAAACAGATTTTTGAAATATGCTTTCTATAGCCTTTTAAATTCTGTAAAATCTGTGGTATTGTCTCCTAGATCTTGATATTGTAATTTAAAAAAATGTATAATTGATATTGTGCAACAGGAAGGAAAGGTCTAAATGTGCAGGGGAAGTGGGAGGGGTAGGGGAAAGGAAAAAAGGGGAAAAAAAAACTATAAGAAAAGGAAAAAAATGGAAACAAAGTCTTTGCAAATAGGGAAGGCTGGGAGGAGGTGAAGGGAGGGCAGGGGAATGGGTAAAAAATAAGAACCAAGATATTCATGTAATGGTACAAGATCCCAATGATGAATGTAACTGTATTTTATACCTAAAATGTACCAATAAACTTAATGGGGAAAAAGAAAAGACAAGTTACAGAGTATTAAGAAATATTTACAAATCATATTTCTGATAAATAATTTGCATCTGGATTATGTGAAGAACCTTTAAAACTCAATAATAATGAGACAACTAAGCTATTTAAAAATTCAACCAAAGACATGAATGGATACTTCAAAACACATCAATGGCTAATAATAATTATAATAAATAATTATAATGTCAAAAAAAATGATTTCAATTCCTAAAAGGAGTAGATTTTAAAAGATTCACACGCCAAATTGGTAAACATAATGGGTGAAAGATTTTTTAATTTGCCTCACTTAACCATTTCACATTGTAAAGCTTATATCAATAAATAACACTGCATACTATAATGACATAAAATTGTTGTTTGTCAATGACAAAATAAACAAATAAATTTACAAACAGTGAAAAAATTAGAAACAGAAGGGACCCAGGCTAAAAGATTGTCATAATAGTATATTGCCTGAAAATATACAAACACACATGTAATAGGGAATTTTAAAAATTTCTTATTAAAAAAATAATTTCCACATAGAAAGTAAACCCAAAGAAGAACTTGAATGACATAGTTTTATAAATTAACAATGGAAATTAGAAATGAATCTACTTGTTCATTCAAATATTTGATATAAATCTGGACATAAAGCTTACATATAAATTTAGATGGAAATAAACAGGACAAAATAATTCAAACATTCAAAGATTCAGAATTGTTAACTCCCTACCTTTGTAAGAGTGCCATTTAAATATAAAATTGAAAGTGATATTTTCACTTTAAAATAGTTATAATAATGATCTAGGTGGAGACATATTTTGCAAAGAAAAGTGGATATGTTGATTAGTTTGGTTGGTGCAAATATTTCATAACAATGCAGAAATCAAATCAAGATTTGCACCTTACACCCATAAAAAATTCAATGTTACCTAAACCTAGATAAAGCTGAAGAACAGATGCAGCATCATCAGTGATGAAACATTCAAAACAGAGGTTTCTCAGAAATCACAGGAGGATGAGCCACTTCCAGATCCTCACCAGCGCATGAGATCTGGATGACAGAAGGCCCATGGTGTCAAACACCACCTGCTTCTAAGAGGAACAATAAGTATGAGATACAGGGAGCCTGATGAACCTATTGTTCCAGTGCTGGACTGAGGCTAAATGGGCACCAGCACCTCGATGCTGAGGTTTTCCCCTATAGGGCTTCTAGATGGAAAAGGAGGGAATTTTGGATTCAGTTCTGAAATAGAAAATTGCTAATATGTGCTTTAGTTAGCAGAATGCAGGTTCAGATTTTTGGAGTGAGAAAAATAAAACATTTTCCATTTTGAGTGAATCGATCTGATGAGAAAAATGTTCCACACAGTGCAAGCCTCACTTGCTGCTCTTTAGGCAAATCAAAATAGCAATCATTCCATCTGTCTCCATGAGCATGGCTACATTTTTTCATCCAGAACACAGGGAGAAACCAAAATATTCCAAATTACATTTTTTTTGGTTGAGTTGTTTTGTGTCTTAATTTTCAATTAAGGAAGCAAAATAATTTAAGCAGATGCAGCAGAAGGGGCTGGCAAGGGACTGAGCGCTAATCATTGCATTGTGTCCTCAGGCCTGAGTTTTCCCGCTGTCTAATGACCTTGTTCCTTATCCCAGCCTGAGTGGAAGAGCGAGTGCAAAGAGCACAGTGCAGACAGCAGGGTCTTCTCACAGGACCACTCAGTGCACTTCTCCAGGTTGGGAAGATCTGCCACCTGAGGTTCTCTCAATACCACAGGCATCTGTGAAGGTGGAACATATAAGGCATGCCCTGCTTTATGGTGCCTGTCTTTCTTTTTAGTTCAAAGTGATCCCAAGTATTTTCAAAATATTTTTTCAGTATTGACTAGACTTCTAGATTTTTTAGAAACTATGAAATATACAAGAAAGTCAGCATGAAAACTAAAACAAAATTGTACTTCATCATAACAAGTACAGACAACTAAATCATGGAGACAACTAAAACAAGTTATCCACCACTTATATTCCAGTTTTTAAAATATATATGAAATATGAATAAAACTACTTTCAACTGATGGATTGATATTTATGTTTTATTCAAAAACCCTTGACTGTGAACTAAGAATATCTGTTGAACATTTTTAGAGGGCAGCATTGAAATCCCTGTTTTGTAGATAGTAGATGTCAGATCACAAATGGAGGCACCAAGCTGTAGAACATGGCAGTCAGCAGATTCCTAAGGCATGGTTTATTTGCAATATGACTGAAGACATCCACCACCCCAGAGATGCAAAACAAAAGGAGAATGGGGTACAGGTGGGTATGGCTTTGTTATGTGTTTCCATGAAATGCATGTTAAGAACAGTTGAAAATACATTAATGTATGACACAAACAAAAATTTAAAACATATGAAGACAATGTAAACACTTACAACAATCAATAAAAATTCAGAAAACCGTACATCTGAAGATGAAATCTTCAGAATTTGATAAATACCAGAGAAATACAGCTGGATCACATTCCCTTTGTGAAGGGAAGCCTGAATATACATCCCCTGTGGCTAGCAGAGTAGACCAGACCAGAGGCCCAGGAGCTCACCATGAATTGGGGTCATGATGAGCCTATAGTGCAGAGGGTGGGAAATGGCCACATAGTGGACATAGGACATGACCACCAGGAGGGCAATCTCCACTGATCCAAAAAGGACATAGAGGAAAATTTGTACAGCACACTCTTTCAAGGATATTGTGTTATTGCTTGTCATGAAATTCACTATGGCCCTGAAAAAAACTGAGATCTTGCCAAGTTCTTGGAGGGCCACATTGCTTATAAAAATGTACATGGGAGAGTGCAGATGTGTGTCTGTGATGATGACAGTGACAGTCACAAGATTCCCTGTTAGTGTTCCCAGATAAATCAGTAAGAACAGCACACTTTGCAGAACCTGGAGCACCTGGGAGCCTGCAACATCCATGAGGAGGAACTCTGTGAATATGATGAGGTTGTCCATGTCTGCCCACCTGCTGTGGTCTCTACAGAGGCAGAGGTTAAAGTGAGCAGAGGGTGCTACAGGCAGAATGTAGACCATTCATGAGAACTTCAATGTGGGTTTTAATCAGGAACTCAGGATAGAGTAAATGGACATAGTTATCTTGAAATATAGTGAATGTTATGTTTTCCATTTCAATTTCCTTTCCCAAACTGCTGATACATATTCTAACAGTGTGTATAATCATAAAATGTATGAAGTAATCAATAAATTACTTAAAATGCAACCCAGTCCTAGCAATATTTTACTTATTTACCATATTTAACTGTTTCATTGTTCTACAGGACACCTGGTGTGTTTTTTTTCCACTCGCTTTAGTTTTGCATGGCTTTCCTGACCAACTCTATGAGAGCTTCTGCAACAACTCTAGATATTCAAATCCTACATCTGCTCCTCATCCTCTAGGTCTTATGGGTGGAGAATGACTGTGATGTGGTCCTTCGGTGGCTGATGCTCTCCTCAGTTTTCCCTAATAGATCTAATGCATGAACCTGAGCTTCCTTTCACAATGACTTGGATCTAAACGACAACAGGCCAGTCATATTGCACCTTCCTCTCACTTCAGATGCTCTTCCAGACCTGTGTGTGAGCCCATTCTTTCCCTATTTTCTCTGTCATCTGTGCAAGACGTTATTTCTTTTGGGATGTGAAAATTCTATTTTACTATTGGCAGTGTATATGCTGTTGCCATCTTGTACTGCTTTGTCTGTATTTGATAAAATGAAGAAAAAATGAAATAAAGATGGACAGACAGATGGAAAGAAAAAGAAACTTATTGAAGTAGTTTTCCTACCTGCAACCTTCTCTTAAGAATACATTCTAATATTTAATGAGGTGCCAAATTTCTTCTCATAATTCCCTTCTGCTTGCTCTCATATTTTTTGCTAAAAATTTCATTATTCTTAAATCATTGTTTTAAATTTAATTTATTTACCTGTGCTTGGTTTGAAGCATTCAATTCAGAAATGATCTGATTAAAATTATCTTTTCAGTGTTAAAATTGGCTATATGGAGAGGTCTAAACTCAGTATTATTTTATCTTATGTGGCAAAAACCAGAATTGTTTGATCATAATATTGAAAATATTATCATACATACTTTACCACTTTATAGGTAATTACTTTGCCAGTACAACAATATTCACAATTCTGCATTTTATGTGCATAAAAATATTTACTGACAGTGGTACATTCATGTGGTTTTCAAATACTTTATAGGAATTGTTTTGTCTGTTAAATCTTTGAATTGCATGTGTTTTATTTCCCCTTAGCATTATTTGCCTAGTGAAGAGGAAAATCCTTTGAACACAAAAAGTCAATCTCAAATCCAGTGGTACCTGATGGTGCTGATGCTGGGACATGGTATAGATCACTGCTGCAAGCCATATTAAGGAAAATTT
Source organism: Heterocephalus glaber (assembly GCF_000247695.1). Next base: position 1,873,540 of record NW_004624881.1, on the reverse strand, counting down.
TAATTTCCTTCGTGAAAACAACAGATGGGGTTATTAGAAACCTGGTCCCCTTTTTCCAAGACTTCTTATTACATGTCCCTCCTTTTCAGTGCAAACAAATTCTCAAGTTTCCCTGAGCTGAATTCACTGTACTTTTCCATTCTGCACAGCACATCCTGATTCTGTACAGAAATGGAAATCCAAGGATTACTCCTTGATGTTTGTGATCTCTGTGATATGTTGGAGTTAATTGGCCCCCAATTTTAAAATGTGGACAACAAAATTAGTGTGACTGTTAATTCTCCATAAATTGTACCATGGGTGAAATATAATATATATATGAAAGCAGCGTCATGATTTTATATGATTTGAAATCCAAGTTTTATAATAATTGACCACAATAACGACTATACTGGACATCTCAACATTTTTATTAATGTAAATTCTATGTTTGCTTACAGGGTTTTATTTCCATGAAATGCCCTCATAAATTTCCTTAGCTTATAGATTTCTCAGTTACCCTTTCAAGTCCAGCTCAAGGAAATATTAAATTTGCATGTGCTGTGATGCTCTATTCCAGGGTAAATTTCCCTCACTATGATTTCTGCCTTTGGACTTGGGCCACATATAAAACACAGCACCTAAGAAAACATGGGAAGAAGCAATTACCTAAAATAATCACCAGAATATGATACAATTCAACCTACCATACAAGCACACATATGTCATATGCAGCTGAAATAGTTCCCTTAGCTGAAGATTTTGAAGTCCGAATTTCACAGGTACTAGTATGAGACTAATGCATTACTAACATTAATGGAAAAACAGAAATTAATACATAAAAAGTTATCTGAACAGTGAAGCAGATGTCATCCTCTGTGTCCCTGTTTTCCAGAGACTCAATACAGCATGTTCCAAAATAAGCATGACCAGATCAGATCATGAAAAATTCATTCATAGAGCTTTAGTTCCTGACCTTCAATTATTCTTTAAGATATCAGATGTTGTGTGGTGGAACAAATGAAAGTTACCAGCAATGGATATATGTACAATTACAGTTGTCCTGTCATTTTCTATTTCTTTATTGATAATAAGTAGTTTCTTTCTTGTTCAACCAAACCCACTAGCTGCCCTGGCCAGGAGGTTTCTCCTCAGAAACAGATGACTGCTGCACAGCGTTCCCAGGCTCAGGGACCCAGGCTCCTCTCCCCCATTGCCACAAAGCTTCCTTGTCCTCAGTGTAGCTTTTATGATGATACATGGATAGATAGCATAGTGACTAGGAACTTGTAATCCTTCAGGAACCCTAGCTCAACACTGTGTGTGTCTTGTTTCTTGGTCTGTTTATTCCTCAGAATAACAAAATGCCTGTGGTGATAAATTTGCTTTTTCAGTGTATTTATTTATTTATCACATGGTTCTGGATTTCCAAGAGCACAGCATGGACACTGGTGCTGGTGAGCAGCTGAGAGCAGTGTGCACTATTGAAGCAAACTTTTGGTAAACAGGTCACTCCTGGAGGCAGTGTATGAATCTCTTCTGAGGATTCTAAACCAAAATTTATTTGCCTCTCAGTAGGCCACCTCTTAAAGCTTCCATCATCTCTCATTCCTCTCACATTGAGGAACCTGTGTTAGGGGACAGACCATAGGGAAGATACACCATCATATTAATCATGAGTGCTTTAATGATATTTAAGATTCTCTGGTTTACCTTGTAATGAAATTTAATTGATGTATCAAATGTACCATTTCACTCTTAAGCATATTTTTTATTTTCATGCATTCAGTTTGGAAGCTTTAATTTAGTGCTACACAAAATGTACAGTGAGTGCTTTATAGTTAAACTATGCCACAGATTGATTAAGAAAACCAAACAAGAGATAACACCACAGTTTGGAGAAGAATTTATAGCTCTGATTTTGCAATCTTTAGTAGTGTTCAAAAATAACTATCTTCAATAATGGAACCTTAGATAACAGAGCCTGGATATTACTAGTACTTCTATAATGGTAGAAATGAAAGCCTGAAGAATCCTTCAAGGAACTCTCTTCTGTGTGTGTCCAGAATATAAGTTTATCCATGAAGCATTTATTAACTAGCAGACATGTGAGCAAGTTCATGTTGCATAAAGTGGAAATGAATTTCTATTGGTACTGGGATGACATAGCTAATTGAAACTCAATATTTATCTGTAAATCTTAATTACCACTAAAGCCCAAACAAAAATTTGGCATCAGGTATAAACACTCTTAATTGGACATGTTTTGAAAAATGCTTCTACATTGGCTTGGCATAAATGTAAATGAGCTTGTGACAATAAAAGTACCTCACATATTGTGTACTGCAACTAAAGCTACCCCGCCCAGAAAACTCCCCTTCTATTTCTAAATTGATGTAGACAGTGGGTTTTCCTTGTACCATCTGTCAGATGATCATCAGAGACTGTGGTGACTGTCAACATCTAGTGTTGTACTTGGATAAGTCCATCTGGTGTGCTGAAACTCTGTGACAAAAATGACATAGGTGCTCCTCAGGTAAACAATGCAAGCTCTTGTGGTGTCTCATTTGTGATGTATCTCACTTTGGTTAGTTGATTTCCTGATGGCTGTTCATAAAGAATATACTCAGTCACTTACTATTATATTCCCCCATCCATTCTCATTTTCTCCACCATGTGCTGTAATTCTCAAAAATGTTTCATGCTCATAAAGAGTCATCCAAACATGTCACATGGTTAGAGCATGGTTAGGATAATGGAAAAATTATAATATAAAGAATCATTCAGCTAACTTGACATCATGAACTGCAAATTCTGTATTTGGACAAATAACTAAATTATGACAATGACACAATGTGGCACCAATGCTCAAAGACTTGGAAAAATCATTATAATGTTGTATACTGACTGCAGTGATTAGCCTTTATTGTCATCTTGACCTAGGGATGAGTAAAGTTCACTTATGGGTGTATCTGTCTGTGCCATTGAGTCATGACCTTGAGGTCTATATTTGGTCCCTAACCCCTTCTTTTCTACCACTATTCCCTTGATCTGCACCTTATCTTCATCATGACCTTCTACCATGATATTTCTGCTTTGTAGGGAGCAGTTCATGAACTAAAAAATCTGAAACCATTAGCCAAATTAAATCTCTACTCCTTTAAGTTGTTGTCATATATTTGGTCCAAGAGATGGGATTATACCAGAAAAAGACACAAGGTGCAGAGCCATTGCTGTGACTCTGCCTGACCATGAAGTTTAGAATTGCATTGATGAGGATTTTGGAAAGGTTTGAAGACCCAGAATAGAGAAGGCCTACAATGTTTTAAGCAGAACTTGATGGTTATCCTGGTTAGAGTTCAGAGGACAAGAATGCTGATAGAAATGTTGGCAGTAAAGCAAGGCTCAGGAGGTTTTAAGGGGAAGTAGAATAATATTGGGATGTAGACAAGAGGCATGAATGTTAAAAATCATTCTGTATTTGCCCATATCCTCACACTTCATGGGGAGCTGATATTAAATGCAGTGGGACTCATTGTTCTGGTGGAGGAAAGGTCGAGGCCACCCAACATTCAGGCCATGCCATAGGTAATGCTGGCTGCTTTTGGCCAGATGCACAGTGAGATCTGGGGCTAAATATAGTATAGAAAAAGTTTAAAATCTTAAGATTTTTGCCCAAATAAATGCACACATACTGTTGGCATCAAAGAAGTTTGGTTGTTTAAGAGATTAGTGACATTCTAAGAAAATCAAGCAGTTTGAATGGGAACAAGTAGAAACATGCCAACAATAAATACACTGTTGCAACTCGCAAGACCTCATTTATTGCTAGCTCAGTGGTGCTAAATATAACCTTTTCATTTAAGCAGTGAGCCCCTGATCCCCATGCTGAAGAAGGGCTGCATAGGTAATTGGTTCCCTTGGTCTTATTTCATGATACTCGGCTATCCTGGTGGTCAGAGTCTTCTGCACCCATGATTCAGGAGGTTGGGGTGTCAGGAGCAATTGTACATAATTTTTAGGAAAAATCATTTGCTTAGGCCTAGTACTCTGGCCTACAGGCCAAATGTGGCATTTTGAGACATAACTCCATTTTGGCCTCCAGTCACAGCTAAAACCTCAATGTTCCAGTGATGTTGTGATGATTCAGGACAAGATTACACCAGCTGAAGACATCCTGGGAGGGCAAAATCTTTATCTACATAGTTCCTCATTGTTCTATGATTTCAGCTGCCCCTACCCCCCATGACCTGTTACACCTGTTTGTTCCAGTATACTGAATTCTCTGTCCTGAGTTGTAACATTTGTTTCACCCGATGTACTGAATAAAAGTGTGGCACGTTCAGGGGCTTTCATCTTTGCCACCCAGAGCAGCATAGATCAGTCTCAGAGCTCAGCTTCTTCTCAAAGTCTCATTTTTCTACCTTTCCTCTATAAGTTAATTCTCCTTATGCTGCCATGGCTCCCAGGAGACTAGGATTTACTGCAGAGGTTCTAGTAATGTCCTCTTTCCCTGTTCCCTGCACTGGGCTGCTTCTCAAGCTGGCAAAGGACAATGGCATCACCCACTTGCTGCTGGTTCTTTAGGATGCAGAATGCAGGATTATGAGGCCAGAAGGATTCTAGCCAGAGTCTAGGCAAGAAGCCTCCAAAAAGTAGGTAGATGAAGCTGTGGGAATGAATCCAAATGTACAATAGTGATCACAGGAAGTCAGAAGGGCCAGGAACAAAAATATTTGTTAAAGAAAACTGCCAGGAGGAAGTATCATCAGCCCAAAGGAGAGGCTGTGTGGGCTGCAGTGGGCAAAGTCATAGAGTCGGGGCTACTCAAGCCTGATGGACCTAACACCATGTGTGCGGTGTACAAAATAAGAGATATTGGATTTAATGAATTTGCATATGATCATAATATCTATTTTAAAAGAATAAGTTGTGATAGACTAAAATGAAAAATTGAAATATGTTAAAGTTAAAACAGTTAAAAAGATAAAAAGAAAAATATTTACAATGCATGTGATGCAAAGAAAATATGGTTTGCAGGGTCATTTCAACAAATATGCTATTAGAAGTTGGAAAACCAATGGCACATATTGAATAAAATATGAGGATCCCTCCCTACATAAATAGGATCCTGTGCTGTGCAATAAAGAAGTTGCTAAGTAAATTTTAATCATTGAGTGAGAGCTCTCTATATCAAAAATCCAGAACTCTGAAAAAAGGAGATCAAAGACAATATCAGAAAATACAAAGATATTTTCAGTTGCTCTATAAGCTAAAATAATATTGTCCAAATGGCCATACTTCCAATATCAATGCCCAGATTTAAAACAATCCCAATCAAAGTAGCCAGATGTCATACCTCACTGAATAAGAGAAAACTATCCTAAAATTTGAATGGAATCCATTGGAACTGAGAATAGTAAAAGAAGTCCTGGGTCACAAGACCAAAGCAAGAGGCAGGCATCACATTCCAGGACTTCAAGTTATACTACAAATCTATAATAGTAAAAACAGCATGATATTTGCACAAAATCAGAAAAATGTCTCAATGTAACACAATAAAGAATAGTCTCCAGGGATATTCAGCTAACTGATATTTGACAAATGGTCCAAGCACATACACAGGACCAGTGGAGTGATCAAGTACATGAAGATGCATCATCATATTTCTATATGCCTGCCTTTCCATTGGATGACAGTCATAAGGAATTCACTGTGCATTTGATCACATCCATAAAGACACAAAAGAGGACTTCCAGATCTGCTTCAAAAAGTGGAAAGAACAAGGTGATTGTTTTGAAAGTGAGGGGGTGTATTATTAGGGTATTAATCACTGTAAGAATTTTAAAATTAAGCATTTATCATATATTGTGATCATTTCTCATAGTTTTAAAATTCATGGAATTTTTAGGGTGAGCTTAACAAGTAAATTAGTTGGGAGAAAGGCAGTCCTAACTTCACCAAAAAAACCATCTAGTAATTGTTATATATAGAAGTGATCTCTAATTTTTTTACTATTCCCATTATAAATAGTATTTAGGGTTAGTAGTTTAATTTACTGAGGGTTTCATGATTTTTGTTGGTAAAACAAAGACTTGCACATAAGACTTGTGAAATTTCTTCCAATGTATTTTCTCCTGAACTTGAAAGGCTGCATCAAACACATGCAAACCATTACACTGGCCTAAAGTAACACTTGGTGATAGACAATTACTAGTCAACAGAAACATAGGCAGGAAAAATTGAAGTACTTTTTCAGTACAGCTATTTTTTCATTAGGTGCTTTTTATTTCATTGAATGAGAAAAATAATTATATTATGAAATTAAATGAATAATTAAACCATTGAGCAAATCAATCTATTCCAAAACATTGGCTTTGGGAAAGTGAATATTTGTAGACTATAAAGTAAAAGAATTTTCCTATGATATTGTGGGACTGCAAAACCTTGTAATCTTAGAATTCTTGTAGCCCTGACTGCAATTAAATGTGAGCTAATGATTAAGAAGCTTGTTAGTTCTGGGAAGCTAGATAAAATTTGTAACAGACATGGAGTTTTAAAGGTAAATTACTCAAATCCTTGTTTGTCCAGAGAATGGACGTTCCTGGACCCACTATCTGTAGGACAGTCCATCAATGTGTCTGCCGACCATCACTACGTGACAGTTGTGACCATTAGTGTGTGTGTGTCTGCTGACCATCAGTACATGATAGTTGTGACCATTAGTGTGTGTATGACCATCAGTACGTGACAGTCAACCACTAACCCTTGTTCCTTTTCTCATAAATCTACATGTTATCCTCCCCCTCAACCCCCTATATAAACAGCCTCGGACTCTGAGCCAGCTGCCTCTCTAAGTTACTTTGCTTTGGGAGTGCTCTCTGGCCAGACTAATAAAGGTCTGTTTTACTTTCCAACTTGTCCAGTGTGTTCCCTCCCGGGTGTTCTTCACTGCAGTCAGCTCCTTGGAGTGTTTGGTAAGGCCCTTGGTCTTACATTTTGGAGGCACTGCTGGGATCCCCGGGTGTGCTTCACTGCAGTCAGCTTCTCGGAGCATTTGGTAAGGCCCTTGGTCTTACATTTGGAGGCCCTAGTGAGATCCCTAGGTAGGAACCCCAGTTCAACCGAGACTCTGTAGTGGGATCCAGCAGGAGACTCTCAGGCACAGACCTCAGAAAACCTCTGGCGGTAAGTTTTGTGGCCAGTTGCAACCGTTTGTTAAGTCAGGAGTGAGGTGACTGAAGAGCCAGGGAGCTTCCCCTGACCCCTAGGTTCCTGACGAGGAACAAGGGAAGATTTAGTTTCACTTTTGTTGTGGCGCCTGTTCATCTTGTCATTCATTCATTAGTGTCCTGTCCGTTGTATGTTTAACCTTGTATTTCTTCCCAAACCATCAAGGGCAGAGATAGGAGGATCCTGCTCCAAGGTTACCCTGTTGGAGTGTTTTCTTACTAATTTTAAATTGGCTTTTTCCCTTGAGCAGGAGGATGAATATGGGGTTAAATTTTCTAGTGGAAAACTTCGCTCCCTGTGTCAATTGGAATGGCCAGCTTTTGGAGTTGGATGACCAGCAGAGGGCTCTTTTGACCCTAGCCTCTGTCAGGCTGTATGGAATAAGGTCACCGGTCACCCTAGTCATCCTGATCAATTTCCTTATATAAATATCTGGGTCCAGGCTTGTCAGGAGCCTCCAGTTTGGTTGCAGCATTGTTCCCTGTGAACAAACACATTCTGGTTATGGCCCCAAGGGAACCTGGAGAGGCCAAAGCCTGGGCTCCCAAGCCAGTGCTCTCACAAGATCCTGACCCCTTAGATCTTGTTATAAGACCTTCACCCTATGTGGAGCCATCCTGCTCCTCTGATAAAGCCAGCCCTAAATCTTGAAACCCTTTCTACCCTCCTTTTCCCGAAGAGAAAAAATCTCCAGATTCTGTAACCTCCCCCTCCCATACGTGAACAGGGGCCACTTATGGTCCCAGCGGGGCTCCCACTGAAGGGACTGGTTCGGTTCCTCTTTTACCTCTTCGGGAAATAGAACAGGGTCATTATGTCTATATCCCTTTCTCTACCAGTGACTTTTATAATTGGAAACATCAAAATCCCCCTTTTCCAGAAAAACCCCAGACTTTGATCTCCCTCCTAGAATCTGTTTTTCATACCCATGACCCTACCTGGGATGATTGTCAACAACTCCTCCAAGCCCTTTTCACCTCTGAGGAAAGAGAAAGGATCCGAGGGCAAGCCATCAAGTCAGTGTTGGGAGGAACAGAGGCCCACTTGATGAGCAACAATGAGCCCATATTGAGGCACAACTTCTGTCCACCCGTCCCCCATGGCAAGCTAATTCCTCAGGTGGGAGAGAAGCTCTCCAAAACTACTGTCAGCATCTCCTAGCCAGCTTGAGGGGAGCTGCTCAAAAGCCTACCAATTTAAACAAGGTAAGCGAGGTCCTTTAAGGACCTGAGGAATCCCCTTCTGCCTTTCTGGAGCATCTGTTGGAAGCATACCCTACATATACTCCAATTGACCCAGATGACCCTGCAAATCAACAGGCAATTAATTTGGCATTTGTTCCTCAGTCGGCCCCAGATATTAGAAAGAAATTGCAGCGGATGGAAGGATTTGAGGGAGAAAATAGGGAAAAGTTGATGAGTGTGGCGAAGAAAGTGTTTAATAATAGGGATCCTTTTGATGACAGAATGGCTAAAAAGATAGGAAAAGCAAATATTGTGGCCTTAGCAGATGGAGGTTTCATCCAAAAGGACCACAGAGAAAGTAAAAAAGAGGATAAAAACAAGGTACGGCCCTTGTTAGAGAAGGATCGATGCATGTACTGCAAAGAGAAGGGCCATTTTAGAAGGATTGTGAAAAGTTATAAAGAAAGAGAGAGAAGGAGACTAAGAAAGAAAGAGATGGAGTTCTTCTGATAGATGAGGAAGATTGACGGGGCTGAGGATCATGGCCACTTGACCCTAATGAGCCTATGGTGACTTTGGAAATAGGGGAAACAGTTGTCCAATTCCTTGTGGACACTGGCAAGGCCCATTCTGTCCTAAAGACCCTCCTTGGAACCCTTTCTTCCCTAAAGTTCTCCATTACCGGGGCCACAGAAAAGTCGGCCTCTTATCCTTGGACCACTAAATGAACTGTAAATCTGGGAAAAGGCACTGTTACTCATTCCTTCTTAGTTATCCCTGAGTGCCCATACCTGTTGCTGGGAAGAGATTTGCTACGAAAATTGGGGGCTGTTATTTCCTTTGAGCCTGAAGGGGGGACTTTTGAACTCAAACCACCCTCTGCCATTATGGTAATGGTTCCCCTAGAAGATGAATTTAAATTTCTAAAGGAGGGCACAGAGCCTCCCGAACAGAAATGGGACTACCTTCAGAAAAAGTTCTCCTGAGTATGGGCTGAAACCAATCCACCCAGGCTGGCCAACCACCATGCCCTGGTGTTGGTTCAATTGTTGGCCTCTGCCACCCCTGCCTGTGTGTGGCAGTACCCCCTTTGGCTGGAGGCCAAGGTAGGGATAGCCAAGCACATCCACAAACTCCAGGAAGCTGGCATCCTGATCCCTTGCCAGTTAGCCTGGAATACACCCCTGCCTGGAACCTCAGACTTCAGACTGGTACAGGATTTACAGGAAGTAAACAGCCGGGTGGAGAACGTTCACCCAACAGTACCAAGCCCCTATACTCTGTTGAGTCTCATCCCTCCTGCTCATGTGTGGTGCTCAGTATTAGACCTCAAAGATGCATTTTTCAGACTTCCTCTAGCACCTGTGAGCCAGCGCCTCTTTGCCTTCAAATGGACTGACCCAGACACTGGAACTACCGGACAGCTGACATGGACCCAGCTGGCACAAGGATTCAAACACTCCCCCACTCGTTTTGGGGAAGCTCTCAGCAAAGATTTACAAGAGGTAATAAAGGTGTTTCCCCAAGCTACTATTCTTCAGTATGTAGATGACCTCCTGGTGGCGACATCTACCGATAAAGAATGCATTACAGCCACCAAGGGCCTCCTGAAAGCCCTCCAAGATTTGGGATATCGGGTGTCCTGGAAGAAAGCTCAACTCTGTCAGACCAAGGTAACCTACTTGGGCTATATTCTTGAAAAGGGAAAGAGGAGGCTGGCAGAGTCAAGGGTATCTGCAATTCTCCAGATCCTAGAGCCGAGCTCAAAGAAACAGGTGCGAGAATTCCTAGGGAAGATTGGGTATTGCAGAATTTGGATTCCTGGCTTTGCTGAAATTGCCAAACCCCTGCATGAAGCCACTGTGGGAGGAAATGTGCCCCTTGAATGGACTAAGGCTTGCCTCCAGACTCTTGAAAACTTAAGGGGAGGGTGGCTGGACTTGACAGATCAGGCCCTTCCCCAAGCAGAGGCAATGTTCTATACTGATGGGTGCAGTTTCATTCATGATAATGTACGGTATTCTGGAGCAGCGGTGGTCAACCAGGACCAACAGGTGGAACGGGAACAAGGGCTACCTCAAGGGACATCAGTGCAGAGGGCTGAGCTGATTGCTCTAACTAAGGCTCTGGAACCGGGGAAAGGAAAAAGGATAAATATATTCACTGATAGCCATTATGTTTTTGCCATCACCCATGTACACAGGGAGATTTATCAAAATAGAGGGCTGCTGACCTCTGAGGGAAAGGAAATTAAAAACAAGACTGAGATATTGGCCTTGCTGCAAGCCATCTGGTTGCCTTGAGAGGTCGCCATCATCCATTGCTGTGAGCACCAAAGGGGGTTTAGCCCCGAGATGATTGGTAATAATGCTGCTGATCAGGCAGCAAAACAAGCTGCCCAAAAATCAGTGGGGAAGCAAATGGTTCTGCTTCCCATGCCAGTACTCCCAGAAAAACCTGAATACACAGATAAAGAAGTAGCAGAAATGAACAGGAGAAGCCGGACTCAAGGAAGACATGGGTGGTGGACAACTAATGATGGAAAGGTGGTGCTCCCAGCCACTGTAGCAGATATGTTGCTGTGAGAACTACATGAGTCCACCCACCTCGGTGAGAAAAGAATGATGGCTGCCCTGCGACCTCATTTTATCAGTGAGGGATTAGCCCAAAAGGCCCAGGACATGGTGAGATGATGCCCCACCTGCCTCAGGGTAAATGCTAATCAGGTAAGCGGGCCCCCTGGGGTCCGACACAGAGGACTAACTCCAGGAGAACATTAGGAGTTAGATTTTACTGAAATGAAGCCTGGCATGTATGGGAACAAATACTTACTAGTTTGTGTGGACACTTTATCAGGATGGGTAGAAGCATATCCCACTAAAAGAGAGACAGCTGAAGTAACAGTCAAAAAGCTTTTGACAGAAATAGTTCCCTGTTTTGGTTTGCCCTGAGCTCTGGGGTTCAACAATGGTCCAGCCTTTATGGCTAAGATATCTAAATTAATTAGTAATATCCTTGGAATAAAGAGGAATCTACACTGTGCCTATAGACCTCAAAGCTCAGGACAGGTAGAAAGAACAAATCGGACTTTAAAGGAGATTCTGACTAAATTATGCTTAGAGACTGAATTAGGTTGGGTAGAGCTTCTCCCTTTTGCTCTCCTCAGAACGAGGTGCACTCCCAAACCTCCCCTCAATCTGTCCACCTTCCAGATTGTTTATGGACAATCTCCCCCAATCATTCTACTAATAGATGTAGAATTAAAAGAAAAGCTTTCCCACCTTCGCCTCCTTAAATCCTTAAAAGCAGTTCATTAGCTTCAGTCAGAACTACATGATAAATTATGGAAGACAATGCCTAGTCCCAATGAAAAACCTTTACAACATTTACCCTATAAGCCGGGAGATTTGGTTTCTATTCATAGGTTTGATTCCAAGACCCTGGAACCACGTTGGAAGGGACTGGTTCCTGTTGTCCTGTCGACTCCTTTGGCAGTGAAGGTAGCTGGACATTCTGCCTGGATACATCTCAACTATCTGAAGTCAGGATCCCCCACAGACATCACAAAGCACAAATGGAAGGTTACCAGCCAACCAGGCAACCTGAAATTGAGACTGGAGTGGGTTGGAGATGTTTCATATTCATGATAATGTTCTCTGGGACACTGGCAGTTTTGCCCCCAAGAGGACTAGATCATACAAAAAATGTATGGATTCCATTGGCAAACTCACTTAATCTGTCAGAATTCTGTCTGAATGTTAATGTAAATTTCCATTATGTGCTGGGAAGCTGTCTTATTCTGGTATGCACCTCTTTAGAATTAATACGGCCTTATACCCTGTTCAAAGACTTCCCAGGAAAGAACCTTACTTATACAGATAGTTATAACTGGGGACATGCCTCATGTTGTAAGCCTAAAAATGATGTCAAATTATATACACCCAAGGTAATCATGTCAAATAAGACCCCATGTGCTATGTATGAAAATTGTACTACTAAGTGTCTGAGGATAAAACAATCAGAAGGGATAGCCTGCCATATAAAACAAAAAATTGTATATAGCAATTGCCATATCTCCCTGCCAATAGGATGGTTTTATACCTGTGAAGGAATAACCTACAATTATATTCCAGCAAATTTAACCAAGACCCGTTGTTGATTGAGTCATCTAGCTGTAGTATTGCCAGATAGAACTGATTTGATTGTGCCTAATAGAGCTAAACGTTGGTCACCTTACACTGCACCAGGATGTGATGATGATGTAGGTCTGTTAACAGATGCTGAAGTAATAACTATAATAGCATCCTTTGTTGCTCTGCCTTCCATAGGGTTCCATGCTGAAAGAGCAGTGGGAAAATTAGCATGCAAGGTGGTCAAAGGGTTAAATGCTACCTCATCAGCCTTGGCATTAATTAACCAAGAGTTACAAGAGCAGAGACAGGCAATCTTAGATAATAGAGCAGCAATAGACTCTTTGTTGCTTTTCCACCACTAAGGTTGTGAAAGAGTAAGAAAATATGTGTTGTTTCAATCTTACCGATAATAGTCCAAAGATCAAAGTAAAGGTGAAACAATTAAAAGATCTGGCTCAAAGAGTACATGATGAAAATGGCAGGGATTTATTCAAATGGCTAACTAAGTGGCTGCCCAACCTAAAATGGTTAAAACAACTTTTTCTTATCATCATAGTTGTGTGTATATGCTTATTATTGTCATGTTGTTGTATACAATGGATGCCTATATTTATGCATAAGATTACTTAGGTTACAAAAAAATCAGTGGGGAATGTGGGACTGCAAAACCTTGTAATCTTAGAATTCTTGTAGCCCCGACTGCAATTAAATGTGGGCTAATGATTAAGAAGCTTGTTAGTTCTGGGAAACTAGATAAAATTTATAACAGACATGGAGTTTTAAAGGTAAATTACTCAAATCCTTGTTTGTCTGGAGAACGGACGTTCCTGGACCCACTATCTGTAGGACAATCCATCAATGTGTCTGCTGACCATCAGTATGAGACAGTCATGACCATTAGTGTGTGTGTGTCTGCCAACCATCAGTACGTGACAGTCATGATCATTAGTGTGTGTGTGTCTGCCGACCATCAGTACATGATAGTTGTGACCATTAGTGTATGATCATCAGTACGTGACAGTCAATCACTAACCCTTGTTCCTTTTCTCATAAACCTACATGTTAACCTCCCCCTCAACCCCCTTTAGAAACAGCCTCAGACTCTGAGCCAGTTGCCTCTCTAAGCTACTTTGCTTTGGGAGTGCTCTCTGGCCAGACTAATAAAGGTCTGTTTTACTTTCCAACTTGTCCAGTGTGTTCCCTCCTGGGTGTTCTTCGCTGCAGTCAGCTCCAGTCAGCTTCTCGGAGCATTTGGTAAGGCCCTTGGTCTTACAATATAAGATATTGATAGAGTATTGACATTGTTAATTTATAGCAAATACTGTAGATCATGTCATCATGCAGAGGTTGGTGACAACTGCTCCTGTACTGTGTGTATGCAAATTTCTGTGCCATATAATTCTACAATGTTGTGATAGTTTTAGAGACAATTTCTTTTTAACTGAAGAAACTAGAGTGAGAATGGTATAAAAATTTGAATTTTCATATTGGCACTGAATTCCAACAGGATTGCCATAGAGCCATCTACTGACTTCTTACCTGTTCATGCGTCAGCCTCTTACTCTTTATGGTTCACATTTAATCCTGTTCAGGAGAGATCAATTTTACAATCTAAGTATCTTTTCAATCCATTCACTTCTCCCTAAAAGTGCAACTACCACCATGGTCCACAATACTATCATCTGTGGTGTGGACACTCACAGCCACTCCTCACCATTTCCATCCTTAGATCCTTCAATATATTCTGCATTCTACAGCCACAGTAGTCTTTAAAAATGCCAATCTGGTGGTATCATTTCTTGCTCTGAAAGTCTTCAATGATTTTAAGGAACAAGGAAGTTACAGAGTAAAACTCTTCTCAACCCCTATGAGAAAGATGTGAATACTGAATAAAATATTGATGAAAGAAATTGTAGGTGATAAAAATAAATGAAAAGGTTCCTGTCTTAATGGATTGGAAGAATTAGAATTGCTAAAATTATTAAAATGTCCATACTTCCCAATCATCTACAGACTAAATGCACTTCTTTTCAAAATTTCAATATTATTTCTCATGCAAACCAGTTATAATTTTCTATGCAACTATAAAAATTTCAGGTATCCAAAGCAATCCTGAAGCAAAATAACAGGGCTGAAATATTGTAATACCTGACTTCAACATCTGGTACCAATTTACACAAACACAAACAGCCTGAGAGTAGCATAAAATGCAGTTATATTCACTATTGAATGCTGCAGTTCTCTTGCAAGCTGTTGTTGACCTGTGGAGTCATTTGGGTTATACAACTGTAGAACACTGAGATTTTCATTTCTTAAAGGTAAAAGAAGGGAGAGAATAGGGAGAAGAAGTGTGCTCTGAAGAAGGAAAATATGTCCTGCACACAAGGTGGGTTACAGCAAGAGAAAGAAGACAATAGTCCTGAGGCCAATGGCTGCCATCTTTGATAATGCTGTTCCGAGGTCAGATATGGCATTCTGTTCACAGCTTTGAAGCTCTTCTGCACGTGGTTACTGGCCACTGTTCCTGGTCTCCTTGACTGACAGGTTTTCTTACTTTTATTGCTGCTGAGACTGAATATCAGACATTCAGAGTGAAAGGAGGAAATGTTTATTGTAGTTGACAGTTTGCAGTGGTTTCAGTTTGTAGGTGGCTGGCTCCAAACCAGGGTAGCATGTCAGAGGGGCATCACAGATGAAAACAGTTCATGGGGGACAGATATCAGCATAGCCAAAGGCAGCTAGTGGTAAGCATCAAGCAACAAGCAACCATAGCAGCCTTCTTCCTGTCCCTTATATTCTATCCAGGGATTACATCCTTCGGGCAGGGAGCACTCAAACCCAGGAGGGCAGTCCCATAACTCACACCCAGAACTATGCTGAACCAATCAACTGTGCCAAACTAATTTAGTAATCACCCACCACTGATCACAGTATGACACATATAATCCCAGAATGACATACCCCAGATCCAGCCACCTCTAAAAGCCCCACCTATGACTGTATGAGGCTGTGGGAGGACATCCAGGCAGGAGCCACATGGCAGGTCATGCCTAGATGCCCAGCTGCTTTGCCATGCTGTAATCTCCTGCCTCACATTGACCCTTAATTCAAGAGAGAGCAAGAGCCCAAAAATAAATCCTCACTCAAAATCAACTGAATGATTACAAAGTCCCACAAACACAGAACAGAGATGATATGGAAAATCTTTATATTCACACCTAGAAGGAAACAGTATACTTACCTGATACCACATACAAAAATCAACTCAAAAACTTTATCACTTAAGACCTTGTTCTGTGTAACTGCTAGAAGAGAATGTAGGGGCATTGTTCCTCTCTTTCAGTTGGACAAAAACCCTTGGATGTAACCCCTAATCTCAGATAACAAAGAAAACAAACAAACATTCACACAAGAGTTCATTAAACTATTTTTTTCCTGTGAAAGACAAAAAATGTACAGAGTGAAGAAACAACTTGCAGTCTGGGAGGAAGTATTTGTGATTCATATACTGATGTATGACTAATATGGAAATATGTAAGGAATTGAAGCAACTCAATATGAAGAACACAAAAAAATCCAGTCCAAGAGGACAGAGCACCTACATGGACAGTTCTAAGAGGACGTAAAGTGGCAAATAGATAAATGGAAAACACCTCATCAGTACCAGTCATTGGGAAATGTAAACTAAATCTGCAAGGATGCATCACCTGACATCTGTTAAGATGGTATTGTAACAAAGATGAAAGATGACAGTGTGGGCCTCATTTGTGGGTTTTCATATTAGCATGGCCATCACAGGAAACTGCATGGAGGTCCCTCAAAACACTAACTACAGAGGTACCACATGATGGGGGAATCCCCTCCCTTGTATCTAAGGACTGGAATCAATCTACTGAAGGAATATCAGCCCTCTCTTCATGGATGCATTGTTTATGTAGCTAAGATATGGAAACAACCTAGGTTCCCTCATTAGATAAGGGGTAAATAAAATGTCCTATATATACTGGATGGAAAATTATACACTCTTAAAAATGGGAAAAGAGCTGAGCATGGCAGCTCATGCCTATCTTGGCAGGACTTGGGATGCTGAGGCAGGAGGATGTGTACAAGTTGAAGCTGGTCTAGGCTATGTAGTGAGCTCAAGGCCAGTGTGAATTATATAGCAAGACCCTGTTTCAAAAAATAGAAGTCTTTTCATTTGCATCAACATGGCTTCACTTGGAGGACATTCTATGTGACATAAGCCAGGCACAGGTAGACAAACACTCCATGAGTTTATGTATATGTGGAATGTGTTAACGTTGAATTCATAAATCTGCAGAGTAAATTTTATTTTACCATATCCTTGCATAGAGGGTTTGTGTTAGTCACCTTCTCTCTCATGCTGAGACAAGATGCCTGACACCCAAAAATGGATGGGAAGGGATTTATTTGGCTTATAGCTTGTGGAAGTTTCAGTCTATATTTGGCTGACTCCAATGTAGAGGTGACAAAGAGGTGTTTCAGAGAAGAAACAATATGCCACCAACAAGCCAGCAAAGGTAATAAGAGAGTTACCAGCATCTTTCTGCTCCTTTTATTTTAAGCAGACTACCAGGATTAAGGCAGTGCCAAATAATCACTCACATGTAGTGGTTTAGTAATCACACACCCTTAAACCCAGCATCACACATTCCAGATTTAACTACCTCTGAAAAAGAAAATCCCACCTCATTGGCAAGAGGCTTTGGGGGGACATCTAAACACAAACCATAACAGGGTATGATAGCAATGGGAAATACTGATGAAAGTATACAAAATTTAAATTAAAGAGAAAGAAAATTTTAGTGACCTACTGTGCAGAACAACCACTATTACACTAGAAAATTATCTATTTCTTAACAGTTGAAGAAAGTATATTTTAAAGATATCACACCCCAAGTGGTAAACATAATCAGTGATAGATGTGCTAAGTTGCCTCATTTAAACATTCCATTTTGTAAAATTTATATCAAAGTATATACCCTGCATTCTATAGGTATGTACAATTTGTCAAGGATTAATAAAAAATAAAATTACAAAAATGAAAAAAATAGAAATATGAATTATGCAAAGAAAAAGACCAAGTCATAATGATACCTTACCTGAGAATATACAAACATAAATTTAATATGGAATGTTTAATATCTCTTAATAAATAATAAGTTCTAGGTAGAAGGTCAAAATAAAGAAGAACTAGAACGACAAAGTTCACAAATTAACACTGGCAATTACAAATGAATTCATTTATTCATTTAAATATTTGGAATAAAAAGCTTGGAAAGAATGTCTACATATGTGTAGATGGAAGTAAATGGAAGGGGCAAAATAAATTCATATAAAACATTCAAAGATTCAGAATTGTTAACTCCCTACTTTTATAAGAGTGTTACTTAAATATAAATTTGAAAGTGATTTCTTCTCTTTAAAACAGCTATGGAAATGACCTAGAACATTTAGAAACATTTAGAAAAGGAATGTGGATATGTTGGTTAGTTTGGTTGGGGGAAATATTTCATAACAAATGCAAAAATCAAATCAAGATTTACACCTTACACGACACAATTTTCAATGTCACCTATATATAACTAGATAAAGCTGGAGAACAGATGTAGCCTCATCAGCAATGAAACATTAAAAGTTGACGTATCTCAATCATCAGAGGAGGGTGAGCCCCATCCAGACCTTGACTAGGACATGAGCTCTGGATGACAGGTGGTCCATGATGCCAAACACCACTTGCTTCTGTGAGGAACAATAAGTATGGAGATGCAGGGACCCTGATGTAGCTGCTGTTCCAGTGCTGAACTGGGGCTAAATGAGCACCACCCCCTTAGTTCTGAGGTTTTCCCAGACAGGACTTCTAGGTGAAAAAGGAGGGAAATTTTGATTCAACTCTGTGACACAATGTCTCCACTATGTGCATTAGACAAAAATAGTGCAGGTTCAGCTCTTGGAAGTAAGAAAAATAAAATTCATTGTGTTGGGTGATTTCATCTGTATGTGCTATTGATGAAAAAAGTGTGCTACACAGTGCAAGTGTTATCTGCTGATCTCCAACAAAATTCAGTAGAAGTTATCATTTCATTTTTCTCCATAATACACAATGATTTGATTTTTATCCACAAAGTGTGAATGGATCAAGTGTGTCCTGCACCTTTTCATCCATAGTAGAGAAAGAAAACACAACTTTCTAAACTACAAATTTTTAAAGGTCAGTTGTTTTTTGTCTTGAGTTTCATTGAATGAGGCAAGGATTTTAGCAATGCAACAGAAGGGGCTGGCAAAGATCTCATTGTACTCAGGCCTGAGTTGTCCCCCTGTCTGATCTCCTTGTCACTTATACCAGCCTGAGTGGAAGAGGGAATGCAAAGACCACAGGGAAGACACCAGGGTCTTCTCATGGGACCACGCAGTGTGCTTTTCTCTGGGTTGGTCAGATACAGCACCTGAAGTTCTCTCAAAAGCACAGGCATCTGTTAAGGTGGAGCACATAACACATGCCCTGCTCCTTATGGTTCCTGTCTTTTCTTTATAGCTCTAAATAATCCCAAATATTTTCAAAACTTTTTGTCAGTATTGACTACACTTCTAGTTTTTCAGAAAGCATGAAATATACAACAAACTCAGAATGAAAATTAAAACAAAATTTCTACTTCATCATAAGTACAGACAACAAAAATATACAGAGACATTTAAAATGAGAACCAACAGGTTAGATCCTAGATTTTTAAAAACATATCAAATATGAAGAAAACTACTTTTAATTTATAAATTGATATTTATGTTTTATTGCAGTAAAACCTTGACTGTGAACTGAGACTATCTGTTGAGCATCCTTCGCAGAACAGCATTGATCTCCCTGTTGTGTAGACAGTAGGTGATGGGGTTCATGAATGGGGGCACCATGGTGTAGAAAATAGTAGTCAGCAGATTCTTAAGGAATGGTTTCTTTGCAATGGGACCTAGGACAGTCACCACCACAGAGATGAGAAACAGAAGGAGAATGGTCAGCTGTGGCATACTGGTGGATATGGCTTTCTTACAGGCTTCCACAGAATGCATCTTGAGCACAGTTGAAAATATATTAAAGTATGACACAAACAAAAATTTAAACATATGAAGACAATCCAAAAACTTGCAACAATCACTACAAATTCAGAAAACTGGACATCTGATGAAATCCTCAAAATTTGAGGAATATCACAGAAAAATTGCTGGATCATATTGGTCTTGGTAAAGGGAATCCTGAACAAAGTGTCTGTGTGTATAGCAGAGTAGATGAGACCAGAGGCCCAGGAGTCAGCTGCTGCCTGGGTGCACAGACTCAGGGTGATGATGAGCCCATGGTGCAGAGGGTGACAAATGGCCATATAGTGGTCATAGGACATGACCACCAGGAGGGCAACCTCTACAGCTGCAAACAGTGAATACAGGAAAATATGAGCTGCACACTCTATTAGGGATATGGTCTTTCAGCCTGTCATGGAATTCATGACGGCTCTGGGAACAATAACTGAGATGCTGCTGAGGTCTATGAGGGCCATATTGTTTATAAAAAAGTACATGGGAGAGTGCAGTTGTGTGTCAGTGACAGTCAAAGATTCCCTGTTAGTTCTCCCAGATAAATCACTAAGAACAATACACCTTGCTGAACCTGGAGCTCCTGGGAGCCTGCAACATTCATGAGGAGGAATTCTGTGAAGATGATGAGGTTGTTCATGTCTGCCCACCTGCCATGGTCTCTACAGAGTCAGAGGTTAAAGTGACCAGAAGATGTTACCAGAGGAATGTAGATCACTCATGAGAACTCCAATGTGGCTTCTAATTGGGATCTCAGGATAGAGTAAATAGGCATAGTTATGTTGAAGTACAGTGAAGGCACATTTTCCATTTCAATTTTCTTTCCCAAACTGCTGCTACATATTCTAGTTGTGTGTATAATAATCAAATGTGAGAAGTAATCAATAAAGTACTTAAAGTGCATCCAAGTCCCAGAAATCTTTTACTTATTTGGCTTATTTATGTGTTTTATAGTTCTACAGGATACTTTGAGTGTTTTTTCAATTTGCTTCACTTTTGTGTGGCTTTCCCTGAGCTACTCTATGAGAGCTTCGGTAATAATCCCACATATTCAAAATCCTACATCTGCTCCTTATTCTCTGGGTCCTGGGCTGGAGAATGACTGTGACATTGTTCTTCAGGTACTAATTCTCTCATCACTTTTCTCTAACAGATCTAATGCTTGAACCATGTCATGTTGACTATGGCTTTGATCTAAAGAATGTCTGACTGATTGCACTGCACCATTTTCTCACTTCAGATTCTCTTCTGGACCTGTCTGTGAGCCCTTTCTTTCCCTATTTGCAATGTCATCTATGCAAGATGATATTTCTTTGGGGTTGTTACAATTCTATTTTCCTATTGGCAGTATATAGGCTATTCCCACCTTGCACTGCCTTATTCATGTGTTTTATAGACAAAAAGAAGAAAGAAAGAAAGAAAGAAAGAAAGAAAGAAAGAAAGAAAGAAAGAAAGAAAGAAAGAAAAGACCTTATTGAAGTAGTTTTCCTACACTGAATCTTCTCCTAGGAATGGATTCTAATATTTAATGAGGTGCCAACTTTCTTCTCAGAATTCCCCTCTGCTTCCTTTCTTTTGCTTAAATCTTATTATTCTCAAATAATTATTTGAAATTTAACTTATTTACTTGTGCTTCTTTTGAAATATTAAAATCACAAATGATCGGTTTACACATTATTTTTTCAGTGTTAAAATTAGCTACACATAGAGATCTAAGCTCAGTGTTATTTTACTTTCATTGGCAAAAAAGCAGAATTTTGGGATTATAATATTGAAAATATTGTCATGTATATCTTTAATACTTTATAGGTAAATGCCATTACAACAGCATTCACAATTATGCTTTTCATGTGCATAAAAATAATGATTTACTGACAGTGGTACATTCATATGGCTTTTCAATTTTTCAAATAGATTATAAGACTTTTTTTGCCTGGAAATTCTGTTAATTACATGTGTTTTTTCCCTTTAGCCTTATTTCTAGTGAAGAGAAAATCCTTTGAGCACAGAATGTCAGTCTCAAATCCAATGCTACATGATAGCTCTGATGCTGGGACATGGTGTAGATCACTGCTGCAAGCCACACTAAGGTGATTTTTAATTTCCTTCCTCAAAATAACAGATGGGGTCATTTGAAACCTGGTTACCTTTCTCCATCTCTTCTTATTACACATCCTTCCTTCTCAGTGCAAACAAATATTCCAGGTTCCCTGAGCTGAATTCAGCTTACATTTCCATTCTGCACACCACATCCTGATCCTGTGCACAAGAGGAAATCCAAGGATTATCCTTGTTCTCAGTGATGATACCTTGGAATTATTTGGCCACAATTTTAAAATGTGGACAATAGATTGAGTGTGATTGCTAATTCCCCATAAATTTTGAAGTGGGAAAATATAAAAATATATCTAAAAATCAGCTTTATGATTTTATATACAAAATCCAGGTTTTATAAAAATTGACCATAATAATGATGAGACTAGACATCTCAACTTTTTTTGTTACAGACTACATTTGCTTACTTGAATTTATTTCCACGAAATTCCCTTATACATTTCATTGGCTTATACAATTTTAGTTACCCTTCCAAATCCAGCTGAAAAAATATTAAATTTGCATGTGCTGATGCTATGTTCAAAGATAAATTTCCCTCACTATGATTTCTGCCTTTGAACCTGAGCGACATGTGAAACACAGCACCTAAGAAAACATTGGAAGAAATAATCACCTAAAATAAACACCAGAATCTCATACAGTTCAGTCTGTCTACAAGTACACATATATCATATGGAGCTAAAATAGTTACCTTAGCTGAAGATTTTGAAGTCTTAATTTCACAGGTACTAGTATGTGACTTATGCATTACTAATGTTAATGGAAATATGGAAATTAACATATACAAAATTACCTGAGCATTGAAGGTCTGAGTTTTACCACACTAACATGAATGTTGTTTTGTGTTCAATGTTAGAAGACTTGATACCCATGCTCCTGCTTCTTTCTTCAGTGAGGAAATGTAAAGACACTTCCAAGTGAGACTCCAATGTGGAATGTGAGTGCAGCACTGCTTCTGAAACACCTGTGAGCCTGCTGAGTGTTCAGTACAGATGTGTGAGGGTCGCACTTCTGATGAGCTCTGGGGAACTGGTGATACCAGCTCCAAAAGGCCCATTTTCCTCCAGCCTCTAATTGCCCTTAATTGGCCAGAATGCTTTGGCCACACCATTGAGACTAATTAAATTTCCATTTTGATAAGTTTGGCTTAGGGCTTTCAGTTTTGTTTATTCTTTAGAAGAATCCACTTTTTGCTTCATTGATTTTTTATATTATTCTCTTAGTCTCCATTGCATAGATTTCTGCCCTGATCTTTATAATTTCCTCCCTTGTATGAGGTTTGAGTTTGTCCTGCTCTCTGTTTTCTAGAAGCTGGAGGTTCAACATCAGGTTGTTTAATTGGGATCACTCTGTTTTCCTAATGTGAGTATTCACTTCTATGCTTTTCCCCTTAAAACTGCTTTCATCATATCCTATAGATTCAGATATGCTTCATTGATATTGTCATTTAATTGTAGGAACTGTCTAATTTCTTCTTTAATTTCCTCTGTGACCCATTGATTATTCAGAAGTGTGGTGTAATTTCCATGTGTTTATGAAATTCTTGTGGTTTCTTTTGCTATTGATCTCCAATTTCATCACACTATGGTCTGATAATATACAGGGGATAATGGATGTACACTGAGGCAATACTCAAGTGAAATAAATAGTACACACACGTGTAAATACTGAATAGTTTCTCTAGTGTGAGAAACTGAGAGTGTAAATAAGGACTAAAAGGTATAATAGATAATGTGAAATAGGAAGACAAGGTGAAAACGGGAAGGGGAAGTGGGATGGGTAGGGGAAAAGAAAGAAGGGAATGGAATTAATATGAGAAAATGAAAAAATGGAAACAAAGTCCTTGTAGATAGGGAAGTGTGGAGGGGTTGAAGGGAGAGCAGGGGAATGGGGGAAAATAAGAACCAAGATGGATTATGTAAAGGTCCAAATTTCCAATGATGAATATCATTATATTGTATACCTTAAATATACCAATAAAATTAATAAATTTTTAAAAATTTCCAATAGGGTCTGTCAAGAAATAGTACGTGTGTGATACTTAATAAAAAAGAACTATGTTTCATGAATAAGTTTAGTTTCATTGAATTTTCCAGTTCAAAAATGATTATAAAATTAATTTAATTGCATTATAGTAAATATCTCAAATGTTGGCATTATGCAGTCAGTGCAATTACAATTTTTTCTGACTCTTTCTACTCCTATGTTGATGTAAGGTTGTTTCTTCCTTGTTCAACAAATCCCATGAGCTACCCTGGCAAAGAAATTTCTCCTTGGAAGAAGACTGCTGTACAGCTTTCCCAAGCTCATGGACCCAGGTTCTTCTCTCCCATTGCCACAAAGCTTCCTTGTCCTCAGTGTAGCTTTTATGATGATACATGGGAGGATAATGCAGTAAATAGGAACTTGTAGTCATTCAGGAACCCTAGACCAACACAGTGTGTGTCCTGTGTCTTGGTCTGCTTTGTCCTCAGAATAACAAAATGCCTGTGGTGATGAATTTACTCTTTCAATGTATTTATTTATTTATCAGACAGTTCTGAATTTCCAAGAGCATGGCATGGGCACTGGTGCTGGAGAGCGGCTGAGAGCAGCTTGCACTACTGAAGCAAACTTTTGGTAAACAGGTCACTCCTGGAGGCAATGTATGAATCTCTTCTGAGGGTTCTAAACCAAAATTTATTTGCCTTTCAGTAGGCCACCTCTTAAAGCTTTCATCATCTCTCATTCCCCTTAAATTGGGGAACTTGTGTTAGCAGACAGATCACAGAGAAGCCACACTATCATATTAAACAGGAGTGTTTTCATGAACTTAAGATTCTCTAATTTACCTTGTGGTGAAATTTAGTTGATGTATCAAATGTACCATTTTACTCTTTAGGGTTAGGTTTTATTTTTACACATTCAGATTGGTAGCTTCATTGCAGCACTACACATACCTAGATTTTACAGTTAAGTTATGCCACAGATCGAATAAGAAAACCAAACAAAAGATAATGTAACAGTTTATTGACAATTTCATGACTCTGATTTTGTAATCTTTAGTAACATTCAAAAATATTTTAAGCTTCAGTAATGGAGACTCAGAAATGCATATTAGTAGTCCTTCCCTATTGGTTTAAGCAAAGGCACACAGCATCCTGCAGGAAACTCTCTTCTGTGTGTGTCCAGAATATAATTTTATCTGTGAAGTTTTTATTGAGATAGCACACACATGAGAAATTTCCTGTTGCAGAAAGTGGAAACAAATTTCTATTGGTTCCAGGATCATTCATAGCTAATTGCAACTCAATATTTGTCTATAAATCATAATTTGCACTAAAGCACAAAGAAGAATTTGGCATCAGGCATAAACACACCTGAGTGGGCATCTTTTTGGAAAATCCTCCTATTCTGCCTTGGCATAAATGTAAATGAAGTTAAGACAAGAAATCTACCTCAAACACTGTCTACTGTAGCAAAAGCTACCATACCCAGAAAACCCCTTTTCTTTTTCAAATTGATTTATACAATCACATTTGCTTGTGTTATCTATTAGATGATCAACAGAGACTGTGGTGACTGTTATAATGTAATGTTGTGCTTGGATAAATCCATCTGTTATGGTGGAAACTCTGCTGAAGTTAATAAACATATGAGATACTTAGGTAAACAATGCAAGTCCTTCTAGTGGCTCATTTATGATGTATTTCACTTTGGTTGGTTGGTTTGATGAGGGTTATTCATAAATAATATACTCATTCACTTAGTATTATCTTCCCTCATCCATTCTAATTTTCTCCTCTGTATGATGTAATTCTCAAGACTGTTACATGGTCATATACAGATATCTACCACATGTCAAATGGTCACACTATGGTTAGAAAAATGGGAAAATCATAACATAGCTAGAAGTCACACAAGACCATCTGAGTGATCAAGGGGATGAGAAGGCACCATCATATTTCTGTGAGCCTGCATATCCATTGGATGACATCTATCAGGAATTCACTGTGCATTTGATCACATCCATAAAGACACAAGAGAACTTGCAGATCTGCTTGACAAAGTGGCAAGAAAGAGGTAATCCTGTTCCAAGCGAGAGGTGTATTTAGAGGGTATTAATGACAATGTGTCTTGCACTGTAAGAATTTTTAAATTAAGTATTCATCATATATTTTGATATCTTCTTATTTTTAAAGAAATTATGGGATTCTTTAATAGTAGTTTAAACAAAGGCTTGCACATGGGTCCTGTGAAGTTTCCTCCAAAATATTTTCTCCTAAACCTGAAAGGCTGCATCCAACACACGCAAACTGTTACACAGGCCTGAAGTAACACTTGGTGTTAGATAATTCTAATAAACAGAAATATAGGCAGGATAAAGTTGAGGGAATTTTTCAGAGCATAGCTAAATATTTTTGTTTTGGTGCTTTGTATTTCACTGAATGAAAATATAGTAATATTATATATGTAAATGACTAATTAAACCATTGAGTGAATCAATCTATTTCAAAAACTTTGGGAATGTGAATTGTTGTAGACCATACAGTAAAAGAATTTCCCTGTGACATAAGATAATGGTAGCTCATTGATATTTTTAATTTATAGCAAATACTGTAGATATAGCATCATGCAGAGATTGTGACAACTGCTCCTGTGCTGTGTGTAAACCAATTTCTAGGGTATATTATTACACAATATCACAATAGCTTTACAGGCAGTTCCTTTTTGACCAAAGAATCTAGAAAAAAATTGTATAAGAACATTTGAATTTTCATGTTGGCAAGGAAATTCGCTAACAAAATTGCCTAGGAGACCCTTTTTTGTCCTTAATCTCAGTTATTTGAAAACTTAAGAATAATATATATTTTCCAAATTTGAAAGATCCTTGAAGAAACATTTGTAAAATATTTCAAAAAATTAATCCTGTAGAAAATTAGAATTACCATTTATAAAATGCAGAACAAAAGTAGCACTGAAAATTAATCCTGATTTTATCTAAAACACAAAAACATTTATCTAAAACATTGCAGTACTACAGAAACCATAGTATGCATTTTATTGAATTATTTTTTAAAATTAATTAATAAATATGATTTTTTGCTCTAGGAAATCTCCATATTGCCCACAATTCACAAAGGAGCTAATTTTACAAACTATATTCTTATTTATATAAACTATGAGAACAGTTAATATAAAGAAGTATTTCATATAAATTAATTAACATGTTAATTGTATTCTCTAATATTGGAGAGGGAAATGGGAAGTTAGTTGTTTTTTTTGTATATACTTCTATTGGTACATTTTAGTGTACAATATTATGACATTCATCATTGGAGATATACACCTTTACATACTCTCTTGGTTCTTATTTTTCTCCCTTGCCCTTCCCTCCCTTCAACCCCTCCATCCCTCCCTATTTGCAAAGATATGGTTTCCTTTTTTTATTTTCTCATATTAATTCCATGCCCATTTTTCTTTTCCTTAGGCCTCCCAATTCCCCTTCCCCTTTGCCCCTTTTCTACCTATTTCACATTACCTATTATACCTTTTAGTCCTTATTTACACTTTCAGTTTCTCACACTAGAGAAACTACTTGGTATTTACCCTTGTGTGCCCTGTTTATTTCACTTAACAGTATTGCCTCAATGTGCATCCATTTAGCAATAAATGTCTCTAATTTCTCATTTTTCATGGCTGAGTAAGTACTCCATTTTATTAAAAAAACACATTTCTTGATCTAGGCTCCAGTTGATGGGGAATTGGGTTGTTTCCAAGTTTTAGCCATTACAAACTGTGCTGCTATGAACATGGGCGCACATATATCACTGTGGTATGATACCTTCAATTCTTCCAGAAAGATCCCCAGCAGGGGAATAGCAGGATCAAATAGGAGTTCCAGTCCTAGATCTTTGAGGTATCACCATACTGATTTCCACAGTGTTTGCACCAGTCTACATTCCCACCAGCAGTGGAGCAGTGTTGCTCTTTCCCCACAGCCCTGCCAACATTTGTTGTTGGTTGATTTCATGATAGCAGCCATTCTTTGTGGAGTGAGGTGGAATCTCAATGTTGTTTTCATTTGCATTTCTCAAATGACCAGTGATGTTGAACATTTTTCCATGTGTTTGTCATGTCTACTTCTTTGTGTGAGAAATATCTGTTCATTTCAGATGCCCATTTTTGGATCAGCTCTTTAAATTTGGGAGGTCTGACTTTTTTAAGTTCTTTATAGATTCAAGATAGTAGACCTTTGTCTGAGGGACTGCTGGTGAAAATTTTTCCCACATTATGGGTTGTCTCTTCACACTGATGGTGGTTTCTGTTGATGTGCAGAAGCTTTTTGGTAAAGAGAGATCCCATTTGTTGATTGTTTGTGCTAGCTCAAGGGCAACTGAGGTTTTGTTCATAAAATCTTTTCGTACTCCAATGTATTCAAGAGTTCTACCTAACCTCTGTTCCAGCCAGTTCAGCATTTCTGTTTTTATATTTAGATCTTTAATCCATTTCAATTTTAGTTCAGTGCATGGTGAGAGATATAGGTCTAGTTTTAGTCTTTGGCAAGTTGAAACCCAATTTCTGCAGCACCATTTATTAAAGAGACTATCCTTCCTCCAGCGAGGGTGTTTGGCTCCTTTTTCAAAGATGAGGTGACTGAGTGTGTCTTGAGCTGTTTCTGCATCTCTTAATCTGTTCTACTCATCATCAGGTCTGTTTCTTTGCCAGTACCATGCTGTTTTTATCACAGTAGCTTTGTAGTATAGTTGCAAGTTGGGGGTTTTAGTACCCCCTGTCATGTCTCTGTTACCTAGAATTGCTTTTGCTATTCTGGGTCTCTTCTTGATCCAAATGAAATTTTGGATTGTTTTCTCAAGGTCCATGAAGTATGCTGCTGGGATTTCAATTGGGATTGCATTGAATCTATACAGCAATTTTGGAAGTATTTCCATTTTCACTATGTTGATCCTTCCTACCCAGGAGCAAGGAACGTCTTTCCATTTTCAGATATCCCCTTCAAAATCTTTTTTGAAAGTGCTGTAGTTTTCAGAGAAGAGGACTTTGATATCTTTTGTTAGGTTATTCCTATGTATTTCAGTTTTTTGGATGCTAGTGTGAAAGGAATTGTTTGTCTATGTCTCTCTCAGTGAGTCTGTTATTCCTGTAGAGGAAAGGTATAGATTTTTGTGTGCTGACCTTGTATCCAGCTACTTGACTGAATTTGGTTATTAAGTCTAGAAGACTTTTGGAGGTGTTCTCGGGGTCTTCTATGTAGAGTATCGTGTCATCTGCAAATAATGACAATTTGATTTCTTCTTTTCCTATCTGTATTCCTTTCATTTCTTTCTCTTGTCTAATTGCTGTGGCTAATGTTTCCAAAAGTATAATGAACAGGAGTGGTGACAGTGTCCACTGTCCTTGTCTTGTTCCAGATTTTAGGGTGAAGGATTTCAGTTTTTGACCATTTAGTATGATATTGGCTGTTGGTTTTTCATAGATGGCTTTTATCAAACTGAGGTAGAGACCATCTATCCTGAATTTTTGTAGGGTTTATTATCATTAATGCATGTTGGATTTTATCAAATGCTTTTTCTGCATCTATTGAGATGATAATATGGTTTTTGTCCCTGGCTCTATTCTTATACTGTATTAAATTGATCGATTTGCATATGTTGAATCATCCCTGCATCCCTGGGATGAATCCCACTTAATCAGGGTGTATGATCTTCTTGAAGATCATCTGCATTCTGTTTGCCAGTATCTTATTAAGGATTTTATTAAGGATTCTCTGGATTTTGGCTGGGTCTGTTGTAATTTCACCCTTTTCATTCCTAATTGCATGGATTTGGGCCTTTACTTTCCTTTTTCTGATAAGTTTGGCTAAGGGTTTGTCAGTTTTGTTTATTCTTTCAAAGAACCAACTCTTGGCTTCGTTGATTTTTTTGCATTGTTTTCCTAGTCTCCATTGCATTGATTTCTGCCCTGATCTTTATAATTTCCTCCCTTGTGTGAACTTTGGGTTTGTCCTGCTCATCTCTTTCTAGAAGCTTGAGATTAAGCATCAGGTTGTTTAATTGGGCTCTTTCTGTTTTCCTAATATGAGTTTTCACTGCTGTGAATTTCCCTCATATGACTGCTTTCATTGTGTCACATAGACTCCAATATGTGGTACTATCATTGTCATTTATTTGATGGAACTGTCTGATTTCTTTAATTACCTCTGTGATCCATTGGTTATTCAGAAGTGTTTTGTTCAATTTCCATGTGTTTATGAAGGTGTTGCAGTTTCTTTTGTTGTTGATCTCCAATTTCATCAAACTATTGTCTTACGATATATATAGGGGATAACTTTAGTTCCTTTGCACTTACCTAAATATGTTCTATGATTGAGTATGTGGTCTATTTTGGAGAATGACCCATGTGCAGCTGAAAAAAATGTGTATTCTGATTTTTTTGGGTGAAACACTCTGTATACATTTTTTAAGTTCATATGTTCAAGAGTTCAATTGAGTTCTAGTATTTCATTGCTGGTTTTTTGTCTAGTTGATCTATCTATTTTTGACAAAGGAGTATTGATGTCCCTCACTACTATTGTATTAGTGTTTATATAGTATTTCCTGTCCATTAATATTTAATATAGTTGTGTGCACTAGCATTTGGTCCATACATATTTATGATTGTCATCTCTTCCTCTTGGATTGTTCCCTTTACAAGGATATAGTGTCCTTCTTTGTCTCTCTTAATCAGTGTGGGTTTGAAATCCACTTGGTCTGCAAAGAGGATAGCTACTCCTACTTTTTAGGTGGATCCTATCACATGGAGTATAGTTTTCCACCCTTTAACTTTCAGTCTATGAGTTTCTTTTTGAATTGTGTGTTTTTTGTATGCACCATATTGTTGGATCTTGTTTCTTGACTCATTTTCTCAGTCTATTTCTTTTGATTGGTGAGTTGAGACTATTAACATTGATGATTATAAATGATATATATTGCATTATCATTTTCATGACTTTTTCTTTTTGTTTGATCCTCCCCCTTTGCTTGTAATGTCTTGTCGTGTCTGGTGGATTCATTCTTCTGGGCTTCCTGGGGTTGTGATCCTCATTGTCTTTCCTTAGAATTTTGACGAAAAATTTTTTGGAGTGCTGGTTTGGTATTTATGAAGTTCCTAAGGTGATCTTTGTCATGAAATTATCTTATTTCAACATCAGTTTTGAAAGATATTTTTCAGGATACATCAATCTGGGTTGGAGGTTGTTTTCCTTTAGGGCTTGAAACACATCACTCCAAGCTCTTCTTGACTTGAGGGTTTGCACCGAAAAGTCTGCTGTGATTCTGATGGGCTTCCCTTTGTATCTTATTTGTTTCTTTTCTGTAATTACTTGTAGAATTTTGTTCTTCTGTGGGGTTTCTGGAATCTTAACATTATATGCCTATGTGTAGATTGTTTTTGATCAAGTCTAGTTGGAGTCCTATATGCCTCACTTGTTTGTATGTCAAATTCTTTTCCCCTGCTTGGGAAGTCTTCTGCCATCACTTCCATAAACAGTTTTTTCATGTCATCTGCACTCTCTCCTGTTTCATCATTGACTCCAATCAGTCATGTTATTTTTCTTTGCATCATGTAGCAGCTGCTGGATTGATTTCTCATGGTTCCTTAAAATTTTAAAGAACTTTTTCTTTTCCTGGTCACTAATTGCAATCTTATCTTCTATACCTGAAATTCTGTCTTCACATTGGCTCATTCTGCTGCATAGACTTTCAGTGGAGTTTTTAATCTGTTGGAAATCTGTTTGCATCTCTTTTATAGATTCTATTTGTTTCATGTGTTGGGATTCCATCATGTTCCTCAGATCCTCTATTTTTTATCTGTTTCCTCTCTAGATTTATTAATCATATCTTGCACTATGGACATAATCTTTGCTGTTATGTGAGAAATTATTTCTGATTTCATTTTTCCCAGATCCTCTTTTGTTGCTAGTTCTGGGAGTCCAAGTGCTTGAGTATCAGAGTGTTCCATCTCATTTCCCTTTGGGGTTGCTGTAGGTGATCTGGAAGTCTGGTTCTGAGGCTTGTTTACCTGTCTTATCATTTTGACTTGGGGGGGGGGGTTGTTGTTCCTGGCACCTGTGCTGCTCACCTCCTCTGTGCTTGGAACAGAGGCACACCTATCTGGAGCCCTCCTCTGCACTGGGAGCCATGACACATATACCCAGAAGCCTCCTCCTGCCTGGGAGCCATGGTGGGCTGACCTAGAAGTCTCCTCTGGGCTGGGAGCCATGACACAACTACCCATAAGCCTCCTCTATGCTGGGAGCTATGACATGCCTACCCAGAAGCCTCCTCCTTCCTGGAACCTGTGGTGTCCCAACCTGGAAGTCTCCTCTGTGCTGGGCACCTCGTCACACCTACCCAGAAAGCCCCTCTATGCTGGGAGCCATGGCACACCTACCTGAAAGCCTCTTCCTAGCCATGGTGTGCCAATCTGGAAGTCTCTTTTAGGCTGGGAGCCGTGACATGCCTACCCGGAGGCCTCCTCTGTGCTGGGAGCCATGGCACTCCTACCTGGAAGCCTCCTCTATCCTGGCAGCCATGGCTTGCTGACCTGGAAGTTGGGAAGTTAGTTTTTACTGAATAGAGTATGTTCAGTTGAAATGAGAAAGTTTAGGAATGAAGAGGATATGAGAATGTCTCTGATAAAAATCCCAAAATTTTCTAAAGTGAGTATTTTGATATAATTTCCCATAACTTAGAATAAGGTTCCTTAATGTAACGATGCATAACCTGATGCATTCCATGATGTGTTCTTATTTGGATTCTGTAAAGTTTACTTTTTAACAAATAGGATTTGGAAAAGTAAAATGTCACTTAGAATGAGCTATGCACTTAAAGTTTCATAGTTCCTAGGTTATCTGCCACACCAGGCCATCCACTCCCTTCCTGTCTCCCAGGACAAATCACACCACAGTTTTCTGTATACAGTATTCATGGATAATAATTTTATTTCTAGCAGAAACCTATTAAGAAGGGAGAATAAATTCTTGAGAGGTGGAATTGGTCAATTTTCTCTTTGCTGGAACAAAATACTCAGCAACCACAGCATAGAGGAGAACTTTATTTTACCCATAGATTTGAGATGATTCAGTTCATGGTTCCCTGGTGCCAAGCAGAAATGGCAATGCAGAAGTGATCTCAGAGGAGAGGTTCTAACTCCATGGCAGCCAGGAAACAGAGACAGAGAGGAGTCACTGGGACAAGAGTTTTTCTGCAGTGTCCACCTCCATCTTGGCCCCACCTCCCAGCAGAACAGTCAGCTACTGAACTCCCCAGGATGAATGAGCTGATGAGGAACAGGACGGATGATCCAGTCAAGATCCAAACATGAAGTTCTGGAGGGAAAGTTTAGATCTAAACTATGAAATGGTTTTGAATGTGATCATAAAACTGAGTAGGAGCCATTGGAAGTATGACCAATATGGCATTTAATGCATAGCATGAGTGTGTTTGTGAGTTTGTGTCTATCACCAAAGGTCACACACATGCATATTGAGTGTCTCAGATATACTTACAAATCTCATTGTCCTATGTAAAAATTCACTTATTAATATCACTTTGTTAGTATTTGTATTCACTTATTAGTATTCAAATCATTGAACTGGGCAAAAATAGTTCATTTAAATGTACATTTCTTATGGGACATTTTTTATTCTGTAGAATCAAACAAGAAAACTTCAGTCCAACTCTTCAACACATCACTGGGTTCAGCTATGGAAAGAAGCATCCAGGGAGGGAAGACAGCCCATGCAGTTATAGGACTTTTCTGTGAGTGAAAACATCAGCCTAGCACTGTGACTCAGCTTCCTCAGAAAACCCCATGTAATAGGCCTGGGTCCTCCATACAGAAGGCTATGTTGCTGCCACCACTGAGGTTCTCAGGCAGTCTGTGAATAGCACCCCTTTACACAACAAGCTCTTGTGAGCATCTCCTACCACGTCACTGGTGTAGGGTGAACCAGAGACACTGAAGTGTTTGTTCTGTGACTTTTGATTCCCATAAGAACTCAGTCTTATTCAATAAACCTCTTTTCAAATTGGCTTCTGATTAGACCCCCTTCTAAATATGGCAGTGAAGCAAGAAACTGAGGAATGCAGACAGACCACTCTTAACGGGAAGGTAGGACCAAAAAGTGGCTTTAAATGCTGGCAGCTCTGCAAGTGACTCCTGTCAGTCTTGAGGGCTTCAAATAGAAGTTTGTGCTTCCTTATATACCTCTTTTTACATCTACAAAGCTTAAGGTCATTGGCACTTCCTTGGGAATATAGCAAGCAGGATTTATACAAAGCAGAGAAGTGGAGAAGGGGGAGCAAAGAGTTCTGGAAGGACTTTCTGTCTTCTGTATTTACTGTATACAGATAATCTGTATCCTTTGGTGACAGATTACAGAAGTTGTCGTGGCTACTCAGATACACTGTAGAAATAGCATCTTTAACTAGTTAACCCATAGTTGCTTAATAACACAACTAACCCATAGTTGCCCAATTGCATATGGAGGGGTTGTCTCCTATCTGAGCAGCACTGCAGTGGATTTCTTCCTCAAAGCTACCCTACCATACTTAAGGGGTCACTTTCAGAGTAAAACCTACCTTCCTTTGCAACTTGCAATAAGTGGGGTGGGGTTTTTTTGTTTTTTTGTTTGTTTTCAGGATTTGTGTTGCTGGTCTGTTTATCACTGAGGCTGCAGTTTCTTTCAGAGATTATATTTTGCTTCATGTGTCAGATTCCGAAGGGAATTTTTTCCAATTCATGTTATGTGTCCTGAATTATTCTGATATGAAAGTTAAGAAAGGACAGTAGAAGAGAATAAATTGCCAGAAAGTATTCCTCATGAACATACACCCAATATCCCCAACAAAATACATGCAAATCAAATTCAACAGCACATAAAAGTAAGTTTTACTGTGATCCATTGGCATTTACTTTTGGGAAGTAAATTTGGTTGAATTCATGCAAATCATTGAAAGTGATTCAACAAAATGACAGGCTGAAGGATAGCTTTATAGATAATCTCAATAAATGCAGAAAATCATTTGACAATATTCAACAATCTTTCATAATCAAAATTCTCCACAAAGAGCAATCTGGTTGTCACACACCTATAATCCATATACATATGCCGTAGTTCCAGGCAACTCAAAGAAGCCCCATCAATGAAGCATGAGGCTTTGAGGGGATATCTTGGTACAATCCAAAGCACATATGATAGAGCAATCACATGCCTGATATGTATGCAAGACACTGAAATCAATCTACTGAAGAAATATCCTCAACTCTTATTAATTGCAAGTCTATTGACGAGGAACCAACCCAGGTGTCCTTCATCAAATGAAGGAGCAAATCCAGCATATACACTAATGGAATGGTACTATACAGTCTTAAAAACAGGGAAGTTCTGGCTTTTGCCCCAACATGGCTGAACCCTGAAGGGATTATGCTATGTGAAACACACCAGGCATAATCACTCTATGTGGAATGTCACAAAGTTGAATTCGTACATCTAGAGAGTAAAATTATTGTCACCAGATGCTGGCTGAGGGGATTCAATGGGCAACAGGGAAATATTGGTTACAGTGTATGAAATTTCAGCTACACTGAAAGATTCAATTTTAGTGATCTATTGGACAGAATGGTGAATATACAGTCATAGTAATGTATATTTTCAATAGGTGAACAAAAGGGAACATTGAATGTTCGTCCTTAAAAATGGTTAGCAGAATGGATGATAAACTTAATAATTAGTCCCATTTCAACATTCCACTGTGTAAACCTTAAGGAATGACAAGGGATCCTTTAAATGTCTATGATTATTATTTGGAAATAAGTACATACAGAAAATTACTCAAAACAAAAACTAGAACTAAAAATTTGCTAGTGTAAAGGACTTGAGTATTATATTTGAAAAAGTCTAACTCATAATAGTATATTCATTGAAAATGCAAAAAATACTGGTGTAGAATCTTATAAATCCATTAATAATAATCATATGTTCTAGGTACAGTCAAACCAAAGAAGAATTAGAGTAATTTATAAATTAACGATGGAAATTACAAATCAATCTCCCTGTTCATACAAATATCTTGAGAAAGTAATTCTGTACAGAAAAATTTGCATAACTGTAAATAAAGACAAAAATAGGGGAAAATAAATTCCTCTTCAAACATTCAGAATTGTTGACACTCTACTTAGCAAACATAAATTAGAGGGCTGGGGATTTAGCTCAGTGGTTCCACTGCCTGCCTTGAAAGAGCAAGGTCCTGAGTTCAATCACTGGTACCAAGAAAAAAACCCATAAATTAGAAAGCAACTTTTTATCCTTGAAAGGAACTATGCAGGTGACCCTGGTAACATTACTTTTAAAAAGAAATGTGGATATGTTCATAAGCTTTGTTGAAGGAAATAGTTGATGAAAAATACAGAAATTAAATTGGATTTGCACCTTATATAAATAAGTACAAAATTGTCACCTATAACTAGGTAAAGCTGGAGATGTAGACTCCTCAGGCATGAAACATTGAAAGTTGAGGTACATTGAGGTAAAACATTGAAAGCTGGGGTGTCTCAGGCATCAGAGGATGGTGAGTCACCTCCAAACCTTCACTGGGGTGTTAGCTCTGGATGACAGGAGGTCCATAGGGCCAAAAACCACTTGATTCTTCTAAGAGCAATAAGTACAAAGATGCAGGGAGCCTGATGCATGTGTTGTTCCAGTGCTGGACTGGGGCTAAGTGGGCACCAGAGCCTCAGTGCTGAGCTTTTCCTAGACAGGACATCTGAATTATAATATAGGCAAATGTGTGAATCAGTTTTGAGACACAAAATTGCCAATACTGTATTTATTTTAACCACTAGGTTCCAGAATCAGCTCTTGGGTGTCAGAAAAATAAAATTATTTCTATTTTATATCAATGCATTTGTATGCAGTATTTGATGTGAAAAATGTACTACACATCCAAGCATTACCTGTCACTCCTCAGGTAAATTCCAGGAGCAGTTACCTTTTCATCTATCTCCATGCTACAATCTGATAATTTTTTTCTTTATGCACAAATTTGAGTGAATAAAGCAGAGGTTGAACTATTCATCCAGAGCACAGGAAGAAACCAAACCTTCCAAAATAAAAATTTAGTGAATTCAGTTGTTTTGTGTCCTAATTTTCATTTAGTGAAGAAAAAAGTTTTTAGCAAATGTCTGTGAGGATCACAATGTTGATCATCCCATTGTATCCTCCAGCCTGAGTTGTCCCCCTCCCTAACCACCTTGTCACTTATCCCAGCCTGAGTGGAAGAGTGAGTGCAAAGAGCACAGTGCAGACAGCAGGGTCTTCTCACAGGACCACTCAGTGTGCTTCTCTATGTTGGTCAGATACAGCACCTGAGGTTCTCTCAACAGCACAGGTGTCTGTTAAGGTGGTACACAAAAAGCATGCCCAGCTCCCAATGCCTGCCTTTGATCTTATCTTAATATATCCCAAATATATTCAAAACAATTTGTCAATATAGATCAGATTTCTTATGTTTCTAAAAAGGGTTATAAAACATAAGAATTACTGAGCAAAAAAGTTGAGATATACATTTGTCATTCACCATAAGAAACATATAGAGAGACACATACAGACAACAAAAATACGGAGTCAGCTAAAATACACAGTCCAGAGGTGTAGATCACAATTAAATGACATACATCATTAATGAGTAAAACTAAATTCCAATGGTAGATGATATTTTTGTTTTACTCAAGAAATTTTTCACAGAAAACACACAGAATCTGTTGAACATTCTTTGCAGAGCAGCATTGATCTCCCTGTTGCGTAGACAGTAGATGATGGGGTTCATGAAGGGAGGCACCATGCTGTAGAACACAGCAGTCAGCAGATTCTTAAGGGATGGTTTCTTTGCAATGGGACCTAAGACAGCCACCACCCCAGAAATTAAAAACAAAAAGAGAATGGCCAACTGTGGTGTACATGTGGATATGGCTTTGGTACGGGCTTCCATGGAATGCATCTCGAGCACAGTTGAAAAAATTTTGATATATGACATAAATATAAAGGCTACACAGCCTAAGACAAAACAAATACACACAATAACCAATATAAATTCAGAATACTGGACATCTGCTGATGATATCCTCAGAATTTGAGGAATATCACAGAAATATTGCTGGATCACATTGGTCTTGGTGAAGGGAAGCCTGAAGAGAACACCAGTATTCATACCTGAGTATACCAGACCAGAGGCCCAGGAGCCAGCTGCAGCCTGTGAGCACAGCCTTGGAGTGATGATGAGCCCATAGTGCAGAGGGTAGCAAATGGCCACATAGCGGTCATAGGACATAACCGCTAGGAATGCAAATTCCACAGCTGCAAAAAGTGTATATAAGAACATCTGTCCAGCACACTCTGTCAGGGATATGGTCTTACTACCAGTCATGGAATTCACTATGGCTCTGGGAACAACCACTGAGATGCTGCCAAGATCTAGAAGGGCCACATTGATTATAAAATAGTACATGGGAGAGTGCAGACATTTTTCTGTAACTATGAGTGTGGCAGTCACAAGATTCCCTGCCAGTGCTCCCAGATAAATCATTAAGAACAGCACACCTTGCAGAACCTGGAGCTCCCGGGAGCCTGTGACATCCATGAGGAGGAACTCTGTGAAGACAGTGAGGTTGTCCATGTCTGCCCACCAGCCATGGTCTCTACAAAGTCAGAGGTTAAAGTGAGCAGTGGATGATCCACAGGCAGAATGCATAGCACCCATTAGACCTGCAGTTTCTTCTAATTAGGACCTCAGGAGACAATAAGGGGATAAAATGAAGCATTTTGAAATCTAGTGAACATATATATTTCTGTTTTGATTTTCTTTCCCCAAACTGCTGACATGTTTTTAGTTTCTATACTCATAGCAGGAGAGAATTAAGCAATATAGTATTTAAAATGAAGTCAAGTTCCATCTCTCATTTTTTCAGTTCTTTCAAAATTACTCTTTAAATTTTACTTGGACACCTCAAATATTTTCCCATTTGTTTCAGTTTTGTGTGGTGATCCTACACCTACTCTATGAGAGCTTCTCTGTCAGCCCTGGGGTTGGAAAATTCCTCATCTGCTCCTCATTCGCTATGTCCTATGGGTGTAGAATGACTGTGATGTGATACTTCTGTGGCTGATGCTCTCCTCAGTTTTTCCTAACAGGTCTAATTCATGAACCTGAGCTGCCTTTGACAATGATTTTAATCTAAAGGACACCAGGCTGGTCAAGCTGTACCCTTTTCTTCCTTCACATGCTCTTCCAGAACAGTTTGTGAGCCCTTTCTTTCCCTATTTGCACTGTTATGTATACAAGAAGTGATTTCATTCTGGAGGTAGAATTTCTAATTTCCATTGGCAGTGTATTTTCTATTTTCTTCTGATACCTCCATGCCTGCATATTTTATATTAAGAAAACTTTTTTTGTATCAAGGATTGAACTTGGGACCTTGTGTTTGCAAGGCCAGTGCTTGAACCACTGAGCTAAATCCCCAGCCCTAAAAATAACTTTTTAAAATACTCCTCCTAAATCCAACTACCAGCTAGACATGTATTCTAATATTTAATTACATGACAACTGTCTCTGCAGACTCCCCTTCTGTTGATTTCAGAGCTTTTCTAAAATTTCATTATTCTGAAGTTATTTTAACCTCACTTCATTTACCATTGCTTGTTTTGAAGCAATCAAATAATAAAAAATCTGCTTACTAATTTTCTTTTCAGTATTTCAACTAGTCATACTGAGAGTTCTAGTATTGTTTTCTTTTATTTTCAGAGGTAAAAAACAGAACTCAGGTATTATAATATTGAAAATATTTTCATTGGCATTGGTAATACTTTGTTGAAAATTACTATGCCATTACAGAACATTTACCATTTCCTGCTCTTTCTGTGTATAAAAATAATTATTTGCTTACAGTGCACATTAATTATGAGTGTTCTACAAAACTGTGTTTATTGGAATTGTTTTGTCTGGTAATTATTTGACTTACATGTGGTTTCTTCTTTTAGCCTTATTTGTTATTAAAAAGACAATAGTTTGAGGACAGAATATCACTCTCAAATCCAAATTAATTGATGAAGCTGCTACTGCTGACATGGTGTGGATCACAGCCAACTATGGCAATTTTATTTCCTTTGTCAAATTCACAGATAGGGGTCATCAAAACTCTTAGTCTCATTTTCCATCCCATCTTATTACATGCCCTTCCTCTTAGTGCAAACAAATTCTCAAGTTTCCCTGAGCTGAATTCATCTTACATTTCCATTCTGCACAGCACATCCTGATCATGTCCAGAAGAGGAAACCCAAGGGCTGGAGATTTAGCTCAGTGTTTCTGCCACCTGTCTCACAAGCACAAGGTCCTGAGTTTGATCCCTGGTACAAAAAAAAAGAGGAAAACCAGATTGCTCCTCCTTTTCATTTTCTCAGTGATGTGTTGAAAGAATTTGGCCACAACTTCAAAATGTGAACAACAGAGTGAGTGAGACATTTCATTTGCCACAAGTAACTAAATGGGTGAAATATCACAATTTATCTAAAGAGGCATTATAATTTTAATATTGTGTGGATTCCAGTTATCATCAAATTGAGCATAAGAGTGACCACACTAGACTTCTCAACCTTTTTGCTTTTGCTAATTTAAAGACCATGCTTAAACACTATAGTTTGATTTCCATGAAATGCTCTCATAAATTTTAGCTGCTTATAGATTTGTTCATTTGTTCATTACCCTTTTAATTCCACCTCAAGTTACTATTAAAATGGCCTGTTTCCCTGTTCCACAGTAATTTCCAATCACTATAATTCCTATCTTTAGACTTGGGCCTTAAATGGAACACAGCTCCTCCTGGACCACTTGAAAAACTAATTTCTCAAGGTAAACTGTAGAAACTGGAACAATCTGTCTTTTTTATACTACGTATACATCACGTGTGGCTGAAATAGTTACTTTAGTTAAGATTTTGAAGTATTCCATAGATACTTGTATCTATCTTATACATTACTAATGTTAACAGAAATATAGAAATTAACATGCACAAAATTACCTGAGCAGTGGAGTAATGATTCTAACCTCACTAACAAGAATGTTGCTTGTGTTCAGTGTTAAGAGACTTATTGGGGTCCTTGATCCCTTCTTCAGTGAGTAATACCAAAGTCACTTCTCAGTGAGACTCCCAGTGTGGATAGGGTGGGCAGCCCTGCTTCTGAAATACCTGTGAGCCTGGTGAGTCTCCACCAAGGACATTTGAGGGTCACACTTCTGATGAGCTCTGGAGACCTGGTGATCCCATGTTTACTGCAGCCTCTAATTGGCAAGAATTCTTGGCCACACCATTGAGACTAATTAAATTTCAAATACAGTCTTAAGAAGTACTTTATGTGTGTGACACTTAATAAAGAGGAAGCATTCAGATATGATTTATGTGTCACTGGAGATCCAGGGAATTTTCCAGTTCACAAATTATTATAAAATTAATTGGCTTACATTATAGTAAATCCCTAAAACTTTGGCTTTCCAGTCAGCATGCTTTGACTGGAGGAGGGATGTCTCTCTGTGGGTTGAATTTTCCAAAGAACCAATACATGATATTACAGAATCATGCATCACTCATACCAAGGGCCAGAAAAATTAAAATCAGAGTGTGATAAATTCATTCATAGGGCTTCATTGTCCTATGTTCAATTATTCTTTAATGAATCAGAAGTTATTTTGTATCACTGTGGAATAAATTAAGAATATCAGAATTAAATGGGTACCTGATGAAACTCCTCCCACCCACTAATCCTATATCAATGCAAAGCAGTATTTTTCTTGTTGTTCATCCAAACTCATTGACTACCCTGGCCAGGATGTTTCTCCTCAGAAGCAAATGATTCCTGCACAGGATTCCCAAGCTCATGGACTGAGAATCCTCTCCTCTATGGTCAGACATCTTCCTTGTTGTCAGTTAGCTTCTGCTTGTATATAAAAAAATAATGCATACCCAGGACTTTGTAATGAATAGGTTCTTCAGGAAGCTTAGGTGAACACCATATATGTCATGTGTCTTTATCTACTTTCTCCTTAAAGTATCAAAATAATTTATTTATTAAATTTATTTATTAGCAAACAGTTTTGAAGGTCCAAGTGCATGTCACAAGCATGGGCTTCTGCTTATCAGCTAATGGAAGAAATTAACATATGCAGAGAGAGAGAGAGAGAGAGAGAGAGAAGAGTGGAGTCACAAAGGTGGGTCCTGGTCCCAGCATCTTGGTCTTCTGAAGGAAACACCTCCTTTGGTAAGAAATTAATTGCTGTGAGAAATATATTAATCTTTACTGAAGATTTTACTCTATAATTCAATTAGCTCTCCATAGGCTGAACTTCTTGAAGGGTATATCATCTCTTGTTTCC
The DNA here is from genome assembly GCF_000247695.1 of Heterocephalus glaber. The sequence goes on along the minus strand of NW_004624881.1, from coordinate 1,831,333 downwards.
CCTACATTGGAGAACCTGCCTCCAGGATATCAATGTCTCAATTAAAGCATCTTATTTGTAACAAGTGTTATCATATTAAATGCTCTCTGATTTATCTTCTAACAGATTTCATTGATAATTCAAGTGTAGTATTTGATTCTTTAGGGTTAGATACTTATGTTCACATCTTCAGACTGCCACTTTTAACTTAGTTCTAGGCAAAAGCTACACTGAGGATTTTAAAATTAACTTATGGCAGAAATTGAATAAGAAAATAAAATGAATGATTATGGAAAATTTAGACAAATTTATAATCCTCATCTTGTAGTTTTCAGTAGCATTGGAGTCTATTTATTCTTAATAAAGTAGCCTCAGGCATGTATATAACTAGTGTTTCCCTAATGGTGAAAGCCAATGCCCTAAGGATCACACAGGAAGCTCTCTAATGTGGTTCTGCATGATACATTTGAAATATGAAGAATTTAATAATCCACCATTGATTTGGGCAAGTTCATGTTGCAATAAGTGGAAAGAGATTTGATTAGTACCATTTTCACACTATAGCTAATTGACACTGAACATTAGTTTATGCTTCTTAAATTTCACTAGGGCATAAAGAAGAATTTGGCTTCAGACCCACGTAAATGGGCATCTTTTTGCAAAATGCTCCTAAGTTCCCTTTGCATAAATGTAAGTAAAATTATAATAAGAAATCTGACTCAAACATTGGCTACTATGGCCTAAGAACCTATTGTAGAGCCTATTGTTGCCCAGAAAACTCCAATCCTCTTACTAAATTTGTTTTAAATAATGAGTTTTTTTGCACTATCTGTTGTGTGAACAGGGCAGAATGAAGTTGTAGCAATACTTGCTGCTGTATTTGGATAACTACATCTGGTGTGGTGGAATCTCCTGAAAAAAGCCAACATCCCAGCTACTTTTGTCAAACATGCATGTCCTTCTTATGGCTGATTTGGGGTATATTTCCATTTGCTTGGTTGATTTATAAATGCTCTTGATGAGTTTTCTCAGTTGCTTACTTATGATCTTCACCCTAGGAATTCTAATTGTTTTGTGTGCTGTGTCACCATAGAGTGTTACATGCTCATATACAGCCATCTCTTACATGTCATGTGGTCTCACTATGTGTATAATAAAGATGAAAATAAGAATATGAAGAATTATCCAACTAATTTGACTTTATTAATTGTAAATTCCAAACTAGGACAAAAATTGTAAATTTTAATATGGATAGAAAGTGAGATCCAATGCTCACATACTTAGACAATCTTTCCAAAGTGAGAAACTGAGTCATTAAGCTTAAGTGTGAACTTGACTTGGATGAGAGCCACGTGTGTGATTAGTTAATCTCACTTCCATGTATCTGGCTGTCTTAGACGTGTGCTCTTACAGTCCATATATGGTCCCTGGTTTCTTCCTATTTCCCTGCTATGTGTTCTGGCTTTGTCACAGTCATTTGCTATGATATTCCTTCCCTAAAACTGGCTGAGCAAGGAATGAACACACGGAAAGAGGTGCAGGAAGAAGTCAACCACTGACAGTGATGATTAGCCCATAGTGCAGAGGGTGACAAGTGGCCACATAACAGTCGTAGGTCATGACCACCAGGAAGTCAAATTCCACAGCTACACATTTTGTGAACAGGAAAATCTGCAAAGCACACTCCCTCAAGAAGATCATCTTACCACCTGTCATGGAAGTCACCAAGGCTCTGGCAACAACTGAGATACTGCCAAGGTCTAGGAGGGCCATATTGCTTATAAAAATGTACATGGGACAGTGCAAACGTGTTTGTGATGATGACAGTGACAGTCACAAGATTCCCTGTTAGAGCTCCCAGATCACTAAGAACAGCACACCTTGCAGAAGCTGGAGCTCCTGGAAGCCTGTGACATCCATGAGGAGGAATTCTGTAAAGATGGTGAGGTTGTCCATGTCTGCCCACCTGCCGTGGTCTCTGCAGAGTCAGAAGTTACAGTGAGCAGAGGATGCTGCAAGCAGAATGCAGAGCACCCATTACAACTAAAATGTGGACTCTAATCAGGAACTCAGGAGAGAATAAGTACATACAATCATTTTGAAATCCAGTAAATATATGTATTTCTATTTCAGTTTCATTTCTCCAAACTTCTGACACACTGTTTATTTTAACACTTATAGGATGAGATAAGTAATCAATACAAAGAAAAACTGAGTCATTTATAGCTAAATGGATGCACTTCAAGACCATACTCTTTAGTAAAATAAATAGGAAAAACAAGTGTAAATATCACATTGTTTCTCTGGTGTGAGAAACAAAGTGTAAATGAATGCTAAAATATATAATAGATATTGTGACATGGAAATAAAAGTTTCAAAGCGGAAAGAGTACTAGGGGAACTGTGGGGGAAAGGAAAGAAGGGAAAAATGAGAAAAGAAGGAAAAAATGATAATAAAGCTTTTGCAAATGTTGAGGGGTGGAGGAGTTGAAGGGAGGGAAGGGTAATGGGAAAAAATAGAACCAAGATATGTCATGTACACGTACAAATACCCTAAGATGAATGTAATCATAATATGTACCTAATTTGTACCAATAAACTCAATAAATTGAAAAAATATATGTACTTGAAATGAAATGAAGCCCCAGAAATCTTTCATTTTTTTGTTCTTTAAAAATGACTTTTCTTGGGCTGGGGATTTAGCTCAGTGATGCCATCGCCTGCCTTGGAAGCACAAGGTCCTTAGTTCAATCCCCGGTACCAAAATAAATAAATAAATAAATAAATAAAAAATAAAAGTAAAAATAAACAAAATAAAAATGACTTTTCTAATTCTTTCAGGACACCATTTGCTAGAGTTTTGCACAGCAATCCTAGACCTACTCTATGTGAGCTTATGTAACAACTCCAGGTGTTGGAAATCCCACATCTATTCCTCATTCTGTAGGTCCTGGGCTGGAGAAGGACTGTGATGCAGTCCTTCTGTGGCTGATGGTCTCCTCAGTTTTCTCTAACAGATCTAATACATGAATCTGAGCTTCCTAGGACAATGATTTTGAAGTAAAGAACACCAGGCCAGTCACCTCACAGTATTCTCTCATTTCAGATGCTCTTTCAAAACTGATTGTGGGCCTTTTCTTTCCCCCTTTGCACCTTCATCTATAAGAAAGTTATTTCATTTGGGTATAAAATTCTATTTTCCTAATGACAGTGTTCAGCCTGTCCTCATCTTGTACTTCCCTGTCTGCCTGTTTTATCTTAAAACAAAATGAAAGAAAATCAGTTTCAAGTTCTCCTCCAAAATGCAACCTTCTATTAGCCATGGATCTAACGTTTGATGAGGTGCCATAATTTTCTCCATATCTTGCCTCTAGTGGTCTCAGAGCTTTTGTGCAAATCTTCTTATTCTAAAATCATTGTTTGAAATATACTTTATTTACCTGCTCTTATTCTGTATTTTTTTGGTACCAGGAATTGAACTCAGGGCCTTGCACTTGCTAGGCAGGCACTGTGCCACTGAACTACATTTCTGGTCCAATCTGTACTTGTTTTAAAGCCTTCCAAATATAAACAGTTTTTTTGGAGATGATCTTTTCAGTACTAAAATTAGTTACATAGAAAGATATAATCTTGGCATTATTTTATTTTCGTTGCTAAAAAATAGACTGAGAAATTATAATATTGAAAATGTTAGAACCTTTATTACTAAATATTTTGTAGGTAATTAATTTGTCATTACAAAGACACTATTTTTCTGCCTTTCCATGCATAAGAATAATTATTTGTTTACAGTTGTACATTCATATGGGTTTTCAATATATCACAAAAATATTTTACAAGATTGGTTTATCTGGAAATCTTTTTAATTCCGTGTGATTTCTTCTTTTAGCCTTATTTTTCTACTAAAGACAAAATCCTGCTGGCAGAGAATGTTACTCTCTCAACTGAAACGAGCTGATAATGTTGATAGAACTGATACATTATAAGTTACAGATATAACCATACATATGGCTATTTTTCTTTTCCTTTGCCAAAATCACAAAGAGAGGTCAATAGAGGCCTAGTCCCCTCCATCTATCCTGATGACTGTTCTTTCTCCTCATTGCAAACAAATTCTCCCATCTCCCTGTGGAAATTCACCTCTCCCATTCTTCACCATGAATCTTGTTCTTACACAGAGGGGAATCCAGGGATTCCTAAACCTCTTCTTTTCCTCAGAGTATTTTGAAATTATTTCACTCACAACACGAGAATGGACAGCGTCAAAGGGGTGGTTGCTAATTCCTCATAAATTATTAAATGGGAGAAATATAATAATATAAAAATCACATTTTATTTTAAATCTTATAATATTCAGCTATTATCAAAATTATGCATAATAATTACCTTACAAGTCATCTCCACTTTTGTTACTAATTTAAGGACTATGTTTGCTTATGTCATTTGATTTGCATGAAATGCCCTCATAGATTTAATCTGCTTATAGCTCTCTTAATTACCCTTTGGAAATCACTTAACCAGATGCTCAGTTTCCAGGTGACTTCCTATCACTATGATTTTTCCATTTAACCTGGGCCATCTATGAAACACAGTTCCTCACAGAGCATTTGAAGAACTAATTGCCTGAAGTAAACATGAGAATCTGAAATAGTTTATGTATTCTATAAACACACAAGGGCTGAAAACATCATCTTTGCTTAAGATTGTGTAGTACTTCACAAGTACTTGCATGTGATTTATGCATTACTAGTGTGGGTAGAAATACATAAAAATAGGCTGCAAATATTACCTGAGAAGTGAAGTGTAACCTCACCAATATGAATGCTGCTTTTGCCCAATGTGAAAAGACTTAATGATATCCTTGCTTCTTCTTCTTCTTCAGTGAATAAATGCAAACACACTTCTCAGTGAGACTCCCAGTGTGGACCATGCTTGTAGCCCTGCTTCTGAAATATCAGTGGGCCTGTTGAGTGATCATCAAGGATGAGTGGGGGTCACAGTTCTGATGAGCTCATGGGACCTGGTGATCCCATGTTTCCTCCAGCCCCTAATTGCTGTGAATTTTGGGCTACACCATTGAGAATAATTAAATTTCTACTAGATTTTTAAAGAAGTTGTTTATATGTGTGAGACACTAAATAAAAAGAAATCATCCAAATATGTTTTGTACATCACTCATGATTCAGTGATTTTAAAGTTCACATCTGATTCTGGAGTTGGTTCCCTCGCATTCTAGAAAAATCCCCAAAACACTGGTCTGGGACCATCAGTGTGCTGTGATTCTGTGCCTCAGTGTGGTAAGGTGATGGTGTCTCTCTTGGCATGTGGTTGTGAATCTCCTGATTTTTTTTGAAAATCAGCTCATTTTCCAGCTGATGTGTATTATTACTGTGGCTCTGTCACAGGGTTGGTTTACTGGAGCATGGCCTAAAAACTCAGCCCAAAACCATCATCCCCAGGACTTATACTTAACACACTGATCTAAGCTTATGTGATTTTGATGTATACCTGGCAACTCTGTGAGTTTTCAGTGCATTGAATCAAAAATTATAATGCATTTAATTTTGAGCCATTTTAAGGTGATGCAGTCTACCATGCATCACCCCCAATGTGTAAGATTTCCTTTAATCTTATCCTTTTAATCTCATCTTTTCCTGTGGGTGGGGCTCTCACCTCATTCTAGCTTTCATTTACACTCTGTTGACAAATCAAGTGAAGCATCATTTTAAGCACTTTAGAAACTGTCTGCTTAGATCTTGCCTATATCTTACTGGATGCTTTGAATGTCATTATTGAGTTAAAAGTGGTTCCATGTATTCTCATTGTGTCACTGGCCAGATGTGTATTTTGCCAATAATTTATTCCATTGGTTAGATTGTGCTTTCAGTTTATTTAATGTTTTATAATTTTAAAATTACAGTTAAATGCACCTAAAATAAAATCTCCCATCCTCATCACTTTTAAGTGTATAGCTCAGCAGTGCTATATACATTTACATTAGAAACTCATCTCCAGACCTGTCTGCCTCTTGCACAACTGAAAGTCTGTACCCATTTACCCACTTGCCCATGCTGCTTTTGTCAAACTTCCACCAACCAGAATGCTGCTTTCTGTCTCTATGAACAAGGCTGTACTAGATTATTCATATATGTGAAATCACTCAATATTTGTTCTTTTCTCCCTTTCTTAGAACAATGTCCTCAAGGCTCACATATGTTCCAGAATTTCTCTCTCTCTATATATATAATATATATAATATATATATTATATATATATTTTTCCTGTATTGTGAGTAACTTGTTCAGTGAGTTTTCTGCAAGACAAGGAAGCGTTTCCAATAAATTTTAACTTAATAATTGAGTGAAGTCTTGCAATATGAGTAGTTAGTAACACTCAAAGTCATATGATCACAACTGAGCCAATGATTCTTCTCCCTTTCTCTCTCTTTCTCTGTGAGATTTGGAATGATGGTCTCCCAACAGCCACAGGTTATGGCAGAGATGGAGTCTTCAGAGAAGGACAGAAAAAGGACGAAGTATCAGTCACTTCAAATGCAATTAGTGAAGATATGGAAAACAGTCCAAAATTTTGTAGAAAAACACCAGCCAGATATGTCTGTAGAATTCCAAGCAATGTTACATTTCTGCAAAATTTTTAATAGGAGCCCAAAGAACGTGTCATTAGATAGGTTCTCATTAAAGTTGCAGCAAAAAAAAAAGACTCCATTGAGGCAATAGATAGCAGTGATTCCACTAGTGCAGTGCCTGCCTCACAATTGCAAGGTTCCAAGTTTGATCCCTGATACCAAAAAGAAAAAAAAAGTAACAAGGAGTTAATTTTTTATTTTTCTTTATATTTTGTTTTCTATGTTCTATCTTATAGTATTGTAAACATTTAAGATGAGTATTTTTGGGTTGTGGAATGAATCAACTGAGTTTCCACTATTTCTTATTGGGAAATTTGCTTTGATATACAGGTGCTCTGGTTTATAAGCTCGGTTCCAGAACTAATCATGCTTGAAAATGAAGGACCCATAAATAAACTGAGGGCTCCAGATCACCAGGATCCATACCCAGAAGCAGGACCAAGACTGCATTCCACTTTGTAATGAAATTGCCATTTTTCCCCATGTGGAACACTATTTTTCATTCCCACCAGCAGTGAATGACAGTTTCTATATTTACCAGTTTTTGCACTGCCAAGTTTTTTTATTTTTGTCATTGCAATTGATCTGTATGGGCAGCCCATTCTTGCTTTAATTCTTACAGTTCTGAAGAATGTATTTTTTTTGTTTTCCTGTGAATTCTTGTTATCACTTACATCATGGCTCAGCATCCCCTCTAGAAACCCCAGCACCTGCCCATCACACCATGCAGACAAGGCCAGGTTGGTGTGGGATGTGGGGTCCCTGGCACCTTACCCCTGGCCTCACAAGGGTGCTTTGTGTGTATCTCAGGTGTACTTTCGTTTTCATTGGTGTATGTAAAATTTCACCTATTTGTATTTTTAAATAATCAAATTAGTCAATGAACTACACAGACATTGCCAGAGACCTCTGTAGTCAGGTTCAAGTACTCACCCGTCAAGTGGGCAATGCAGGCCTGAGAAACAGAATTCACTAAAAGACAGAACTAAGAGAGAGAAAGCAGGGCACCAGAAAGACCAATGCCAGCACAACAGACAAAGGACCTGGCCAATTCCAGGCACTGACTTTTATTGGCAATCAATTGTGGTAAAGGCAACATGTGGTTTCTATTGAAATTAATGTAAACAAGCCTCACAAAGAACAAGACAAAGCATTCTCAAATTAGAAATAGAATAGACAAAACATATGATTGTAATTGGAACAGTATCCTTCTAGTCTGAAGGATTAGTCTGAAGGATTTGGTTGTGGGAAGAGAATTTGGATGTGAGTTACTCTGACCTCAGCACATAGGCTTCAGCCAGACTCACTTCTATAAACACGCCAGTTGTGGGGTTAACTCTTTACAGCCTTCTTTGGGCATAATCAATATTATAGTCTCTACAAGACATGATTTCTTACTACAAATTTGCCATACATAATGTACACATTTGTTGTGTGGAGCTTGTACTTGGAGCATGTGCATAACACAGCACAATTCCTTCTTCCATCCCCCTTTCCTTCTTCACCCTCCCCCACCCTGAATCTCTGGATTCCTTTCCATTTGAGAAAGATCTTTCTCCAGATGTACTATGTGGTTAAATGCAGATTTTTTTAGAGAAGGTTTTTATTTTGCAGAAAAGTTTCATTACCACCAGTCATCAGGAAATGCAATTAAAACTAGGAGGAGACAGCACTTCACATCAGTTAAGATGGCTATTGGAAAAACAACAGGTGACTGTGTGGGTGAGGTGCAAAGTAAAATCAGCCCAAGGCCCCATTGTGGGGTTTGCACATTAGCACAGAAATGTGCCTCAAACATTAAAATTGGAGTTACCTTCTGATAGAGGAGTCCCATCCCTGGGTATGAATCCCAGGAACTGGAATCCATCTACTGGAGGAATGTCCACACTTTCTTCTTCATTGCAGCATTGCTCACATAGATGAAAATATGGAAGCCACATGAGCTCACTCTTCAGATAAGGGTTAAGAAAATGTGCCATATACACTCAGTGGAATACTATTCAGTCCTAAAAATGGCAGAGGGCCTTTCATTTGCACCAACATGGCTGCACCTGGAGGGTGTGTATTCTTCTATGTGAAGTAGCTAGGCATCAAAAACAAAAACTGCATGATACATTTTCATGTGGAATTTAGCAAAGTGGAGTCCATAGATATATTGAGTAAAATTGTGACAGATCCTGCAGAGGGGGACTGTGGACAATGGTGAAATAGTGACCAGAGTACACAGAATCTCAATCAAACAGAAAGGATGAGCATTGGAGACCTGAAGTTGCACATAATGGTGCCTATGACAGCAATGCATTGCACACTTTTCATACGCTGGACAATGGGAGATTTTAACTGTTTCCAAACCCCAAAATGATAAGGACAATGAATTATACATTTGATTGTTCATTTCACAGAAGTATTCTATGTAAAATTTACATCAAAGAATCACACCACATCCCAAATATAAATACAATTGTTATTTGTAAATGAGAAATAAAATTACAAAAAATAAAATAAATCTAGAATAGAAATTACTCAGTAGAAAAGATACCAATTTCAAAGTATAAGAGGCTAACTTACAATACTATTTTACCTGAAAATACACAAACAGAAATATAATACAGATTTTTAAAGTCCTTTAATACAAAACGAATTCTAGGTTGAAAATAAGTTCAAGGAAGAACTGGAGTGACATAATTTTGTAAATGAAGACTGGAAATTACAAGTGTTTTACTTATTCATTCAAATATTTGGAATAAAGAAAACCTGGACAGAAAGTCTACATATAAATTTAGACAGAAATAAAGAAATAGTGCAAAACAAATTCATTAAAATGTTCAAAGATTCAAAAAATGTTAGCTCCCTACCTTTGTAAGAGTGTTATTTAAATATAAAATTGAGAGTGATATTTTTCCTTGAAAACAGCTACGAAAATGACTCAGCTACGGATATATATTGAAAAGAAATATGAATATTTTGTTTATCTTTGTTGGGACAAATATTTCACAACAAATGTAGAAATCAAATCAACATATTCACCTTACACTCACACAACTTTCAATGTCCCCTGTACCTATATAAAGCTGGATAAGAGATGTAGCCTAGTTATTGATGAAAAATTGAAATTTGAGTTATCTCAGGCATCGAGGAGGGTGAGCCATGTCCATACTTTCACCAAGACATGAGCTCTGGATGCCAGGAGGTCCATGTTGCCAAACACCACCTGCTTCTGGCAGGAGCAATAAGTATGGAGACACAGGGAGCCTGATGGCCCTGCTGTTCCAGTGCTGGACTGGGGGTAAATGGCCACCAGATCCTTGATGTTGGGGTTTTTCCATACAGGGCATCTTGAGGAAACAAACAGGTGGAGAATTTGGGATTCAGTGCTGAGACCAATATATCCAATTTGCATTTTATCCACCAGGATGCAGGTTCAGCTTTTCAAAGTTAGAAAAGTAAAACTCTCTTGATTTTGAGTGAATCATTTGTACACTCTATCTGCTAAGAAAAGTGTGCCACATGGTGGAAGCATTGTCTGATGCTTTCCCAATAAATCCCAATAACAGTTGATTCAGCCTTCTCCATGTTGATTTGCTTTGTTCATTGCATTGAAAGTTTTCCTGCATCAACCATAGCCTGCATTTTTCCATCCTGAGAACAAGAAGAAACCAAAGCTTTCAAACTAGATTTTGGAAGGTCAGTGGTTTTGTGTCTTGATTTTTTATTTAAGGAAGCAAAATAATTTTAGCAAATGCAGCTAAAGGGGCTAGAAATGGTCTCACTTTCAATCACACCATTGTGTTCTCAGGCCTGAGTTTACCCCCTGTCTAATCTCCTTATCACTTTTCCTACCCTGAGTGGAAGAGCAAATGCAAAGAGCACAGTGCAGACAGCAGGGTCTTTTCACAGGACCACTCAGTGTGCTTCTCCAGGTTGGTCATATCCAGCACCTGAGGTTCTAGCAACAGCACTGGCAACTGTTAAGGTGAAACATGTAATGCATATCCTGGTCCTTATGCTGCCTGACTTTGTTCTTAGCTCAAAGTGATCCCAAATATTTTCCAGTCAATTGTCCAAAGTACATCAGAGTTCTAGTGCTTTGGGAAACATGTACAAGACAGAGAAGTACTGAATAAAAAAATCAAGACATACATTTGTAATTCACTAAAACAACAAAAATGTATAGACAGCTAAAAATAGATAATTCAAACTGGGAAAACTGAATTTGAGAACATACATCAAATATAATATAAGATACTTTAAATGATAGTTGAGATTTTTGATTTAGTCAAGAGAATTTTTGTCTGTGAACAGAGAATATCTTTTGAACATTCTTCACAGAGCAGCATTGATCTTCCTGTTGTGTAGACAGTAGATGATGGGTTTCGCACATGGGGGCACCATTCTATAGAACATAGTAGGCAGTAGACTCTTAAGGGATGGTTTCTTTGGAATAGAACCTTGTAGAGCCACTGACTCAGAAATGAGAAACAAAAGGAGAATGGCCACCTGTGGTACAGGTGGTTATAGCTTTGCTACAGGCTTGCACTGAATGGATTATAATCACATTTGAATATATGTGAATAAATGAAACAAACATAAATATAAAACATACTAAGTCAAGGCATAAACTTATACAATGAGAACAAATTCAGAAAACTGGACATTTGGAGATGAAGTCCTCAGAATTTGAGGTACATCACAGAAATATTGCTGAATCACATTGGTCTTGGTGTAGGGAAGCCTGAACAGAGCCCCTGTGTGGATAGCAGAGTAGACCAGATCAGAGACCCAGGAGACAGCTGCAGCCTGGGAACAAAGACTGGGGGTGATGATGAGCTAGTAGGCAGAGGGTGGCAAATAGGTATACAGTAGTCATAGGACAGGACCATTAGGAGGCAATTTCTGGCAGACGTGTGTCTGTCACAATATGAGTAACAGTCACAAGCTTCCCTGTTAGTGCTCCCAGATAAATCACTGAGCACAGCACATCTTGCATAATCTGGAGCTCCTGGGAGCCTGCAACATCGTGAGGAGGAATTCTGTGAAGATGGTGAGGTTTTTCATGTGTGCTCACCTGCCATTGTTTCTACAGAGTCAGAGGCTAAGGTCAGCAGAGGATGCTATGAGCAGAATGTAGAGAATTCTTGAGAGCTCTAATGCATCTTTTAATCAGAAACTCGGGATACAGTAAATGCATGAAGTAAATTATCTTGAAATCCAGTGAATGTGCCTATTTCTATTTCTATTTCCTTTTCCAAACTTCTGATAAATATCCTATTAGTGTCTACCTTCATAAAATGAGAGAATTAAGCAATACAAGTTTTTAGGGTGCAATCAAGTGCCAATAATGTTTTGCTCATTCACCATATTTAAGTGGTTTAGTTTTACTGGACACCTCAAGTGTTTTCCCCATTTGCTTCAGTTTTACATAGCTGTCCCAGACCTACTCTACATGAGCTTTTACAACAACCTCAGGTATGTGAAATCCCACATCTGCTCCTCATTCTCTAGGTCCTGGGGTGGAGAATGGTGGTGATGCAGTCCTTCTGTGGCTGATGCTCTCCTCAGTTTCCCTAACAGATCTAATGCATGAACCCAAGCTTCCTTTCACAATCACTTGGATCTAAAGGACACCAGGCTGGTCATACTGCATGACTCTATTTAGGAGCTTTTCCATACCTGTGTGTGAGCGTTTTCTTTCCCTATTTCCACCATCATCTGTGTAAGATGAAATTTCCTTCAGGATGTACAAATTTTGGTTTTCTAATAGCAATGCATAACCTGTCTTAATCCTGTACTTCCCTGTCTGCCTGTTTTATCTTAAATCAAAACAAAACAACACAAAACAACAAGTGCTTGAAGTTCTCCTCCAAAATTCCACCTTCTGTGTGGCACAGATTGTGATATTTACTAAGATGCAAACTTTCTCTCCAGGCTTTCCAACTACTTGCTTTCACAGCTCATGCTAAAATCACCTTTTTCTAATATGACTATTTTAAATTTAGTTTATTTACATGTTTGTTATGAAGCATTTGAATCATAAACATTGTTCAGAAATTATATTGTCAGTGCTAAAATTCATTGCATAGGAAGATGTAATCCATTTTATTTTTAACTGCTGAAATAATTGAGGAAATACAGTATTAAAAATGTAAGCATATGCATTTGTAATACTTTATAGATACTTTGCCATTACAAAACCACTGACAATATTTCTGTCTTTCCATGGGTGAAAATCATGATTTGCTTACAATCATGCATTAATATAGTTTTCTAGTGCTTTGGAAAAATTTGATGTAGGAAATGTTTTGTCTGATAACCCTCTGCACTACAAGTGATTATTTTTTTAATGTTATTTCCCTAAAAAAGAGACCATCCTGTGAGTTCAACTCTGATACTCACTGATTGAGCTGATTGCACTGATATGGTGTGAGTAACTGATACAAACTCTGGTGGCTATTTTCAATTTCCTTTCACAATATCAAATAGGGGTTACTAGAAGCCTGGCCCCTTCCATCTCCTCTGATGACTATGTATCATCCTCAGTGGAAGCAACATCTTCCACTTCCTTGTGGTACTTTATCTCTTGCTCCTATTCCTCAACATGCATCTTGGTCCAGCACAAAAGAGAAATTCAGGGATACCCACTTCTCCCTCTTTTGGCAGGGACACTTTGAAATCATTTGGCTCACAACATTTCAATGGACAACAGAATGAGTGTGGTTGCTAATTCCTCATTATTTATTAATCAGGGAAATATAATAATATATGTAAAGGATCAGATTTATCATCCTATTGCCTTATAATATCCAGCTACTAGAAATCTCAACTTTTATTTTTACTAATTTGAAGACCGATTTTGCATATGTCATCTGATTGGAATGAAATGTCCTCATAAATTTCATTGGATTATAAGCTTTTTAGTTATCCTTTTAAATACAGCTAAAATTTGGCCTAGTGTTTAATTCCAAGGTAATTTTCCATCAGTATAATTTCTGTCTTTTGACCTGGGCCATATATGAAACAGTTTCTGGGAGCGCATTGGAAGAACTAATTGCCACTAATAATCACTAGTATATGAAACAATCTGTCTATCCTCTCAGCACACATATGCCATATTGGGCTGATATAGTTAGAGTAGTTTAAGATTTTGTAGTATTTCACAGGTGCTTGTATGTGACTTGTGCATTACTCACGTTAATAGAAATACATAAATTAACATGTAAACACTCACCTGAGTAGTGAGGTATTGAGTCTAACTTCAGTTAACACAAATGTTGCTTTTGCACAATGTGAAGAGAATTTGTGAAATCCTTGCTTTTGCATCTTTCTTTAGTGAGTAAATGCAAACTCACTTCTCAGTGAGACTCCCAGTGTGGACCTCGCAGGCAACCCTTCTTCTGAAATACCTGCAATCCTGGTGTGTGTTCACCAAGGACACATGGGGATCTCACTTCTGATGAGATCTGGAGGCCTGGTGATCCCAGCTCCAAGAAGCCCACATTTCCTCCAGCCTCTAATTGGCCAGGATTCTTTGGTCACACCATTGAGACTAATTAAACTTTCCAATAGAGTTTTAAGTAGTTTATGTGTGTGATCCTTAATAAAAATGAAGCACTCAAATATATTTCATACATCACTTAAGATTCAATGAATTTCCAAGCTCACAACTGATTATTAGATTAATAATACTTGTACTAAGTAAACATCAAAAATGTTGGCCTTGCACTATGTCCTGTGCTTGAGAGAGCAATTTCACTCTGTGGGTTGGTGTTTTCCAGTGAACCAGTAGAAGATGTTACAAAATCATGCATGATCCACAGAAAGGGCTAGAAAAATTAAAATCAGGGCATGAAAATTTTAATTCACAGCTATTCAGTTCCCAAGCCTTAATTATTCTTTTAAAAACCTGTAAGCTGTGTTTTTTTGACTATGGAATAAATGAAGAACGCCAGAAACTATGTAAGTGTATGACAAAAACCCTTCTGATTCCAATCCTGTATCAGTGCAAGGCAATGCTTTTGTTGTTCAACTGAACCCATGAACTTCTCTGGCCAGGAGGTTTCTCCTCAGAAGCAGGTGACACTGCACAGCTTTCCCAAGCTCAGAGATGGAGAATTGTGTCCTCTACAACCAGCAAAGTCTCCTGGTCCTTGGTTTATACAGGGAAAGATAAAGTTCAGTAGGAATTTTTAATCCATAGATTCTTGAGGAAGCTTAGCTGTTCTTTGTCTTCATCCCTTTGTGCTCAGCACAGCACAGCACAGTACCTGTGGGGGGGGTACTTCTTTTTCAAATGCATTTTAGCAAATAGTTCAGTAGGTCAGAGAGCATGGCAGGGGTTTCATTGCTGGTGAGTGGCTGATGGAAGAGAGAGCAAAGGGAAGAGGACATGAGAGAAGAGAGAAGAGAAGAGAACAGAAGAGAACTACTGAAGACCACAGTGTGGTCTATTTTAAAAACCCTCTCTTTTGGTTAACAATTTATCCTTTATTAACATTTTCTGAAATTTTTACCCATAAATTCTTTATCTCTCATTAGCCACACATTCATATGTTCTGTCATCTCCTCTTATGCTTACAGTGGGGAGCCTGGCACACAAATTTTGGGGCACAGACTGCATACAAGCCCCAGGATCTGGTTAGACGGAGCATTTTCCTGATTTTAAAGATGCTCCAGTTTATGTCCAATGAGTTTCATCAATGTAGAAAACACAATATTTCATCCTTTAGGGTTAGGTTTTTATGTTCACACTCAGATTACTAACTTTACTTTAGCACCAGGCAGATCCTACATTGATGGCATTAGGAGTAAATTATCCCCCAAATTGAATAAGAAAACCAAATGAAGGTTAATGCAGTAGTTTAGAGACAAATTCATATCCCTGACATCATAAGCTTCAGTAGCATTCAAGTGTGTCTTAGACTTTGATAATGGAGCCTGAGACATCCATATTACTAGTGCTTCCCTGAAGGTGGAAATGGAGGCCCAAGGCATGCAACAGGGAGCTCCCTACTGTCCCTCCTGGGATGCATTTTATCTGTGAGGGATGTGATGACCCACCATTCATGTGGGCAAGTTCATGGGGCAAGGACTGGAAAGACAATCAATACCATTTTAATTCCATGGCTAATTGAAATTGATTATTTGTCTATAACTCTTAATTTGCATTAAAGCATGGAGAATAGTTTAGCACATGTAAGTGGTGATCTTATTGAAAATCCTCCCAGACTGGCTTGGAGTAAATATAAGTAAAATTACAATAATAAATCTATCTCAAACATTGGATACTTTCACTAAATCTATTGCAAATACTACAGTTGCACAGAAAACTCCAATTCTCTTGATAAATTTGTTTTAGATGACAATAATTTTTTCCAATATCTTTGGGTAAACAGGACAGAATGGGGTGGGAGCCAATGATAGAATCACTTCTGAAAGAAACCAAAACCCCAGCTACTTACATCAGCAATGCAAGTCCTTCTGGCTCATTCAGGGTGTGTTTACATGTGTTTGGTTGAATCATGAATGCTCTTGCTGAGTGTGCTCAGTTGCTTAGTTATTACCTCCCCCTAGGCATTCTAATTATCTCCTCTTGTGCCCTGTCTCTCTAGGTGTTGCATGCTCATATATCTGGTACATCCCAGGTGGTCCCACCAAGGTTACAATAGTGAGCAAAATAATGTAAAGAATCACTCAACTAACTGGACATTTTCAATTGTAACTTCCATACTTGTACCAAATAGGTATATTATCATGGTGTCAAATAGTGGCATTGATGCTCAAGGATTGTGCCATTCTTTGAAATGTGAAGTCCTGACTGTGTGGGGGAGCCACACGGAGGATTAGTAAAGTACATTTCTGGGTGTGTCAGGGTCATGGAGACATGACCTGAAGGTCTATGTTGAGTCTGTGACCCCTTCCTCTCTTGTGCTGTTTTCTTGCTCTGCTTCATGGTTTTTCCACATCCTTTTGCAATGATGTTTCTATCATTCAGGTAGGTGACCAAGGACTGAATTCTTTGAAATCAAGAGCAAAATTAAACCTCTACTCTCTTAAGTTGTGGTCAGACATTTGTTGGCACAGATGAGAAAGCTGCCCAAGATAGGAAATATGGGCCAGGAGTAGGAGCTGTCCAAGCCTTCTGGAACTCACATGTTACCACAGTGTTCCTTGGATGTCAGGCATGGAGTTACAAGGCATATTTATTGAATATCCTCACAAACATAAAATACATTTAAAAAGAGGAAGCCCTAAAGCAGGAACCTGAAAATTTAAAAATTATTTAAATTAAATAAGTTAAGAGAAAGAAATTGGGGGGAAAATATGCAATGGATATAGTATAAGAAAATTTAGTGATTTCCACCAATATATGATTAAAAGTTGGAAAATCAATAATATATACTTATGAAAGAAAAAGGCTACAGAATCCTTATGTAAATAGGTTAACTTGCTGGGGAAAATTGCAATTTTTTGATTAACTGATTAAAATATTGGGCGACTCAATCAATCAAGACGTTTGGCTTTGTCAAAGTGAAATTTTGTAGAATGCAATCCAGAAAATGTCCCTGAAAACAAGGTATTGCTAGTTCACTCATATTATTAATTTATTGACGATAATGTAGATCAGTACACATAGGCTGCTGAAAACTGCTCCTGTGCTGTGTGTAGTGCATATTTCTTGGCCATATTATTCCATGATGCTGTAGTTTTCCACACAGTTTCTTTTTTGGCTGAACAAGATACAATAAGAACAATGTACAATAAGAAAATACAATAAGAAAATTTGTTTTATGTTGACACTAAACTTCAACAGCAGGACAAGTTAGAAACCACTTAACTGTCCTGAATTTCAGTTCTTTAAAATGCAAAATTGGAAGAACACTTGTTTTTTTTTTAAACAAAATTGGAAGACTATAAAAATTAGTAATATATTTGAAATATCATTACTGAAATGAAGCACAACTTTTATTACAAAAGAAGCAATGGTGTCAGATAAATATATTGGTAAGTTTAGCTAAATCATACTGACTTCAGCACTTCAGAAACCATTGCATGTGTTTCACTGCATTCCTTATTTGTGCACAAAACCATATCCTGATGTTTTGTTCTGGTAGATCTCCTGATTGCCCACAGTTCACAAGTCAGATAAGTGCTGCTCCACAACTCAGGGACTCTGAGCTCTCCCTCCTGCTCTGTTTCACCATGTCCTACCATATCACTAGGGCAGAGTGATCACAACACTGATGTGTGGGTGTTCTGATTCCACAGGATCTCAGTCTTACCCAATATGCCTCTTCTGCACACAGACCCTGACTATACAATGCTACACGTGGAGCAGTGCACTGAATTTCTCCTTGAAATCTAGTCTACCTCATGGAAGAAGCCACTTTCAGAGTAGAATTGACACTGATCTGCAGATTATGATAAGAATGAGTTTTTCTTGGGTCTGGTGCTCCTGGGCTGTTATCCCTTGGGCTGTAGACCCTCTCTGGCCTGCCTTTTGGATTCTAGTTCAGGTTCAAGGTCATTTTATTGTCAAGCATTATCCTGAATCAAAGACAAATGCAACAATAACAAAATAAATGCCAGACACTATCATTCATGAACATAGATACAAATGTCTTCAACAAAATACTAACAAACTGAATTCCAACTGAATTAAAGACAATGTTCACCATGATCAACTGGGATTTACCCTTGGGAAGAAATTGTGGGTGGATTTATGCAAAACAATGTTTGATACACAAAATTTATACCGGGAAGGAAAATTCATAGATAATCTCAAGACATTCAGAAAGTCATTTCACAATGCAACACACTTTCAGAATAAAAACCCTCAATAAGTTTGGCATAGGAGGAGTGTACCTCAGTGCAACAAAGACACACATGAAAATCCACAGCAAACCTCCAGTCAATGGTGAAAAATTGGAAAGTTTTCATCAAGATCTTGTGAGAGAGAAGGGTGTGCACTTTCCCCTTCCAGTCAAGACAGCACTGAAACCCCACTAAAGATATTGGAAAACAGAGTAAAAGCCATCCAATCAAAGAAAGGAAAAAGTGAGATTCTTTGTTTGCTGATGACATACTCTCATGGAGCACATTCCAATGTCTCCATTAGAAGACTTGTAGAAATAATCAACACGTTTTGTAAAGTTATATAATAAACAGAAAAAAAATCAATAATATTTTTGTACACTAATAAAAACTATCTTAACAAATTAAATATAAATCCTATTAATAATAGCATAAAATAGAACATTCATATGTAAATGTAAACAAAGTAGTGAAGAATGTGTATACTGAAAGCTGTAAACTATCAATAAAAGAAATTGTATGTGACATGAATAAATGAAAATGTATCTGAGTTGCTGGACTGGAAGAATCCATATTGTTAAGATGTCTATAATAGCAAAACTATCTACAGGTTCAGTGCAATTCTTTTCAAAATTTCAACATTATTTTTAATGAAAAACATGTTTATTGCTATGTAACAATAAAATAAAATGTTGCAATTATTCAAGGCCAATTATTGAAGAAAAATGACAGAGCTGGACTCATCATATTACTTGCCTTTAAATACACTACAAATTTATTGTGATCAAATTACCCGGAGAGTAGCATAAAAGACAGACACGTTGGTACATAATTCAGGAGAGAAAGCCCAGAAATAAACCCTCATTCAAAATTAATTGATCCAGTATAAAGTGTTGAGGACATAGGACAGAAAAAGAAAAGATGGTCTCTTTAAGAATGATATTGAAACATTTCATGTTCACGAGTAGAAGAATGAAAAAGTATCCTCATATAATATCATATACAAAACTGAACCTATTAACTTCACCTAGGACCTTGTGCTGTGTAACTCTGGAAGAGAACATGGGGGAAACTGTGCCCCATCATTCAGCTGGGCAAATCCTCTCCTATAGGACTCCTAAAGCACTGGAAAAAAGTGAATCACACAAAGACACAGAAATTCCCATGAAACTGCACTAAATCAAAAGTTTTTTCACAGCACTGGAAAAAAATTTACAGAGTGAAGAGATAACTCATAGACAGGGAGAAAATATTGGCAAAAATATACTGATATTTGAGTAATATGTAAATATATGAGAGACTGAAACAACTCAATATGAAGAAAACAAATAATACAATCCAAGAATGGGCTGAGCACTTAGACATTTCTCAAAAAAAGACAAAAAGTCACCAATAAATACATGTAAAAGTCTCATTACCATCAGTCATCAGGAAATGCAATTAAAACAAGGAAGAGACTGCACCTCACATTAGTTAGTATGTCTATTGCCACAAAACCAATGGGTGACAGTGTGGGTGAGGTGCAGAGTAAAATCACCCTGGGCCCTGTTGCGAATTAGCACAAACAGCATGGAGAACAGCATGAAGATACCTCAGCTCATAAAAACATAAAACCTTAAAACTGTTACTACATAATAGAAGAATCCCATCCCTGGGTGTGTTTCCAAAAGCACTGAAATCAATCTCCTGAAAGAAAGTCTGCACTGCCTCCTCATTGTGGCACTGTTCACATAGCTAAGATCAGAAGCAACCTAGGTTCCCTCATCAGATGAGGGGTAAAGGTAATGAGGTGAAATGGTGAAGGGCTTTTCCTGTGTACCAACGTGGCTGCTCCTGGAGGACTCTGCTACAGGAAATCACCCAGGCTGAGAAAGACAAACACTCCATGATTCACTGATGTGTAGAATCCAACAACATTGAATTCATAGATCTATAGAGTAAAATTAATGTTATCAGATCCGGGGATTTTGCTCAGTGGTTTCGCCGCCTGCTGCACAAGCACAAGGACCCAAGTTCAATCCATGGTACCAGGAAACCCGTTGCTTCCTTGTTTCCCACATTACCCTGTGGTTCTTGTGGGATAAAGCGCTCTCCAACTCACTACAGACAGCCGAGCCTCACTTCCGGCCGGCCACTTTTTCCTTCTGTTTCTCTGTGGCACGTGCTTCATGGTTGCCCTGCTGCCAGAAGTAGTTCACTGGGTCGGATTAGTTCGAGGAGTGGTGAGGAACAACCATGTCATCAGAATCAAGCAAAAACCCGAAGCCCAAAGTGATCCAAAGTGATGGGGATCCAGCTGAAGGAAATTGGAATCAATCTGACATGGGGCAGGAGGGTAAATACTACAGTGAGGAGGCTGAGGTGGACCTGTTCGATCCAGGCAGAGACTATGAGCTGTACAAGTATACATGCCAGGAGCTACAGAGGGTAATGGCTGAGATCCAGGACCTGAAGAGCAGAGGTGGCAAGGATGTGGCAACTGAAATTGAAGAAAGGAGGATCCAGAGCTGTGTGCCTTTCATGACTCTAAAGAAGCTTAACCAATTAGCCCACATCAGGTTGAGGAAAGGAAGAGGTCAGACCCATGAGGCTAAGCAAAAAGTTGATGCCTATCACCTGCAGCTACAGAACTTGCTGTATGATGTGATGCACCTGCAGAAGGAGATCACCAAATGTCTGGAGTTTAAGTCAAAGCATGAAGAAATCAATCTGGTCAGTTTAGAGGAGTTTTACAAAGAGGCTCCACCAGACATCAGCAAGGCTGAAGTCACCATGGGAGACCCTCACCAGCAGACCCTGGCATGTCTGGACTGGGAGCTGGAGTAGCAGAAAAGACTGGCAGAGAAGTACTGAGAGTGCCTGTCCAACAATGAGAAGATCCTTAAAGAGATTGAGGTGAAGAAGGAATACCTGAGCAGCCTTCAGCCTTGGCTTAATAGCATCATGCAGGCTTCCCTCCCAGTGCAGGAGTACCTGTTCATGCCATTTGATCAGGCTCACAAGCAATATGCGACAGCCAGACACCTGCCACCTCCCCTCTACGTGCTCTTTGTACAGGCCACCACCTATGGGCAAGCCTGTGATAAGACCTTGTCTGTGGCCATTGAAGGCAGTGTAGATGAAGCCAAGGCTCTGTTCAAGCCTCCTGACGATGACTCCCAAGATGACGAGAGTGACTCAGATGCTGAGGAGGAGCAGACTAAAAAATGGGGGTGACCCACACTGGGAGTTCAATTGGATGACAAGCACAAGGAGATGCTGAAGAGACACCCTCTGTCCGTCATGGTTGACCTGAAATGCAAAGATGATAGCATGCTTCACCTGACTTTCTACTACCTCATGAACCTCAACATTGTAACCGTGAAAGCCAAAGTGACAGTCGCCACGGAGCTGATCACCCCCATCAGTGCAGGGGACTTGCTCTCTCCTGACTCAGTGCTGAGCTGTTTGTATCCTGGGGATCATGGGAAAAAACCTCCAAATCCAGCCAATCAGTATCAGTTTGATAAAGTTGGCATTTTGACTTTGAGAGACTATGTAATTGACCTAGGTCATCCCTATTTGTGGGTACAGAAGCTGGGAGGCCTCCACTTCCCTAAAGAGCAACCCCAGCGTACGGTGATTGGGTGATTCCTAACCATTCACGGAGTGCCAGCCACATGGAGACAATGATGAAGCTGCTGAAGACCAGGGTGCAGTCCCGTCTAGCCCTCCACAAACAGTTTGCATCCCTGGAACACAGCATTGTGCCAGTTACCAGTGACTGCCAATACCTCTTCCCTGCCAAGGTTGTCTGTCACCTAGTGAAGTGGGTGACAATTGCCCATGAAGATTATATGGAACTGCATTTCACCAAGGACATTGTGGAGGCAGGACTGGCTGGGGACACCAATCTCTACTACATGGCACTTATTGAAAGGGGCACAGCCAAACTCCAGGCTGCTGTGGTGGTGAACCCTGGCTACTCCTCCATACCACCCATTTTCCAGCTCTGTCTGAATCGGAAAGGAGAGAAGACCAACAGCAACAATGACAACATTCAGGCCATGGAGAGTGAGGTCAATGTGTGCTACAAGGAGCTGTGCAGCCCCGGCCCAGCCACCAGCTCTTGACCAACCAGCTGCAGTGGCTGTGCATGCTCCTAGATGTCTATCTGGAGACTGAGAGCCATGATGACAGTGTGGAGGGGCCCAAGGAATTTCCCCAGGAGAAGACATGTTGGCAGCTTTTCAGGGGTCCAAGTAGGATGAAGCCATTTAAATATAACCATCCTCAGGGATTCTTCAGCCATTGCTGACCTCCTACTCAGCCAGTTGCTTCTCCCAAGATCCTGCCTTGAGTACTGGGCTTCTGCTTTCTGCTTTGTTCACATGTAGCTCTTAATAGTCTCCAAAAATATTAGCCAATAAAAGTGTCACTTGACAAAAAAAAAAATGGCTCTCTGCTCCTGCGCTCCCCTGACCACATCTCTTCCTGTGCAGCACCAGCTGCGACCTGAGACAATGGTGAAAGTCAGAGTGAATGGATTTGGATTTGGCTGCATTGGCCTCCTGGTCACCAGGGCTGCTTTCAACTCTGACAAGGTGCATATCATGGCCATCAATGACCTGTTCATTGACCTCAACTACATGGTCTACATGTTCCAGTATGACTCCACCCACAGCAAGTTCCAGGGCACCATGAAGGCTGAGAATGGGAAGCTAGTCATCAATGGAAAGGCCATATCCATCTTCTAGGAGTAAGATCCCACCAACATCAAGTGGGGTGATGCTGGCACTGAGTACATGGTGGAGTCCACTGGCATGTTCACCACTGTGGAGAAGGCCGGGGCTCACCTGAAGGGTGGAGCCAAAAGGGTTATCATCTCTGCCCCATCTGCTTATGCCTCCATGTTTGTGATGGGCGTGAACCATGAGAAGTACGACAACTCCCTCAAGATTGTCAGCAATGCTTCCTGCACCACCAACTGCTTGGTGCCCCTGACCAAGGTCATCCATGACAACTTTGGCATCGTGGAGGGGCTCATGACCACAATCCATGCCATCACCACCACCCAGAAGACAGTGGATGGTCCCTTGGGGAAGCTATGGCGTGATGGCCGTGGGGCTGCCCAGAACATCATCCCCATGTCCACCGGTGCAGCCAAGGCCGTGGTCAAGGTCATTCCAGAGCTGAACGGGAAGCTCAGCAGCAAGGCCTTCCATGTGCCCACGCCCAACATGTCGGTGGTGGACCTGTCCTGCCACCTGGAGAAAGTGGCCAAATATGATGACATCAAGAAGGTGGTGAAGCAGGCATCAGAGGGCCCCCTGAAGGGTATCCTGGGCTACATTGAGGACGAGGTTGTCTCCTGCAACTTCAACAGTGACACCCACTCTTCCACCTTTGATGCTGGGGCTGGCATCGCCCTCAATGACCACTTTGTCAAGCTCATTTCCTGGTACGACAATGAGTTTGGCTACAGCAACAGAGTGGTGCACCTCATGGTCCACATGGCCTCCAAGGAGTGAGCACCCCAACCACTGCCCCAGCAAGGCCTCGTTGCAGAGCCCCTGCCCCACTCAGCCAGCCCCAGCATGCTGAGAATCTCCCCACAGCTTCCATCCTAGGTCCTTGCAAGCCCTGAGGGACCAGCTCGTGAAACTCACAATAAAGCCTTGTGCACAAAGGACAAAAAAAAAAAAAAAAAAAAAAAAAACAATTCGATTTCAGAATTATGGCTACAGTGGATATCAGAGATAATCTGCTGGGAATCTCTTGGGTTGACACCTCTTGGATCTCCATTTTAAACAGTGGTAGTGTCCTGGATTACTTTTCAGAAAGAGCCAATTCTTTTCATCATTCAAAAGCAACAGTGACAGTCCCCTGCTCAAGTTATCCCTCTTGCTGATTACTATATTATTGCTGGGGTGATTTATCAGGTACCAGACTTGGGATCAGTTATAAACTCCAGAGTGCTTACTGCAGTGCATGGCATTCAGTCAACTTTTGATGAAGCTATGTCTTATTGTCGATAGCATCCTTCCAAAGGGTATTGGTGGCACTTCAAAGATCATGAAGAGCAAGATAAAGTCAAACCAAAAGCTAAAAGAAAAGAAGAACCAAGCTCTATTTTTCAGAGACAGTGCATGGATGTTTTACTTGTAGAACTTAGACAAAAAATTCCACCTAAATTTGTGCAGCAAAAATTTGGAGAAAAGCCTGTCCCAGTGGATCAAACAAAGAAAGAGGCAGAACCAACACCAGAAACTGTAAAATCTGAGGAGAAAGAGACCACAAAGAATGTCCAACAGACACTGAGCCCTAAAGGGCCACCTAAGAAAAGGATAAGACTTCAGTGATTATGGGACAAAAGAAGAGCCTGAAAGACTTCCTATTCTCAATTATTATACCTCAGTACTGTTGTAGAATTTTGAGCTTTAAACCCCTTTTCACAACGCTCTCATTTGTATGGAATGTGGTTATTCTCTAAGAAAGGTTGTTGTTTCTACCATGCTATGTGACTATTTCATATGTATCTTTTGTAACCTTTCCTTTACTGGACTTGAGCAGTCTACCCACTCAAATATGTATCTGTATTATATTTAAAGACAAAAATAAAAGTATTTGTATATATTCAAAAAAAAAGGCAGAAGGGTTGATGGGTCATAGGTAAATATTGATCAACATATACAACATTTCAGTTAAATAGAAAGAACAAACTTGAGGGACGTGTTTGCATACAAGTGTGACCATAGTAGTAATGCATTATGTATTTTTCAAATGTTAAAAACAGTAGATCTCAAATGTTTCACACCCAAAATAAGTGTAAAAAGTGATAGAGTTAAGTCATCATATTTAAACAATCCACTTTGTACAAATTATATTACAGAATCTCCCTGCATCCCATGAATACATGCAATTGTTGTCAGTAACTAAATAAACAAATACCCAGGAAAATTACTTGAGTTTCAAAATAGAAAAAGTCTAACTGGTAATAGTGTACTACCTAAAAATATCCAAAAAAAAACTATGCAATTTTATGTCTTCTTATAAAATAATGTGTTCTAGGTAAAGCAAAACAAAGGAGAACCACAGTGAAATTTATCAGTTAACCATGGAAAGTAAAAATCAGCCTATTTGTTGATTCAAATATCTACAGAAAAATAAACCTGGACAGAAACTTTACATACAAAATTAAATAGAAATAAACAATATGGCAAAATAGTGTCATAAAAACACACTCAAAGCTTCAGAAATGTTAACCCTGTACCTTTGTAAGACTATTATTTAGATATGATTCAGAGAGTGATTGTTTTTCTTTGAAAACAGTTATGCTGGTGACCTAGGTAGGCATGTATTTTGAAAAGACCTGTGGACATATTACCTTTGTTGGGGCAAATATTTCAATGAATACCAAAATCATATCACGATTTGCACCTTACACTCACAATTTTTGTTCTCACCTATACATAGATAAAGCTGGAGAACAGATGTAGCCTCCTTAGTGATGAAAAAATGAGAATTGAGGTATCTCAGGCATCAGAGGAGGGTGAGTCCCATCCAGACCTTCCCCAGGATGTGAGCTCTGGATGACAAGAGGTCCATAGTGCCAAACACACTTGCTTCGGCCAGGAAGAATTAGTATGGTGATGCAGGGAGCCTGATGCACCTGTTGCTCCAGGGCTGGACTGGGACTAAATGGGCATCAGTGCCTCTATGCTGAGGTTTTCCTAGATAGGGCCTTTAGATGAAACAGGAGATTTTGGGATTCAGTTCTGAGACAAAAAATTGTTGTTAATATGTGTTTTATCCACCAGGATTAAGGTTGTGTCTTGAGAGTGAGCAAAATAAGACAACTCATTTTGAGTGAATCAATCTGTATGGCACTATCTGTTGCTCTCCAGGGAAATTCCAGTAGCAGTTATTTTTCTGTATTTCTCCATGCATCACTCTGATTCATGCTCTTCATGGCACACAGAGTTTCAATGGATCAGGCATGACCTGCATGTTTTCATCTGGATTACAGGGAGAAACCAACATTTCCAATTACAATCTTTTGGAAAGTCAGCTTTTTTGTGTCTTAATTTTCACTGAAGGAGGAAAGGATTTTGTGAGATGCAGCAAAGGGGCTGGCAAGGATCATAGTGTTGATCACCCCATTTTATCTTCAGGCCTGAGTTGTCCCTCTGTCTAAATATAGTGTTACTTATTCTAATCTGAGTGGAAGAGTGAGTGCAAAGAGCACAGTTCAGACAGAAGGGTCTTCTCATAGGACCACTGAATGCACTTCTCCAGGTTGGTCAGATCCAGCACCTGAAGTTCTCTCAACAGCATAGGTGTCTGTTAAGGGGGAACACATAACATATGCCCTGCTCTTCACATTGTCAGAATATTTTTCTCTCCAATGATCTTAAATATTTGCAAAACATTTTACGAATATATACAATGTGTGTAGTATTTCGGGTTACTTGTATAAGATACACAAGAACTGCACAATATATTTGAGACATAGACTTGTACTCAATCATAACAAGTACAGAAAACAAAAATATACAGACAACTACAATGAGATAATCCACAGGTGTAGATCCTAATTCAAGAATATACATCAAATGTGAATTAAACATCTTGAAATGAGAGTTGAGATTTTTGTTTTAGTCAAGAAAACCCTTGAGTGGGAACTCAGGTCAACTACTGAACATTCTTCTCAGTGCAGCATTGATCTCCCTGTTGCATAGACAGTAGACAATGGGGTTCATGAATGGGGGCACCATGGTGTAGAACATGGCAGTCAGCAGATTCTTAAATGATGGTTCGTTTGAAATAGGACCCAAGAGAGTCACACACCCAGAAATGAGAAACAAAAGGAGAATGGCCAGCTGTGGGGAACAGGTGGACATGGCTTTGTTACGGGCTTCCACAGAATGCATCTTAAGCACAGTTAAAATTATTTTAACATATGACACAAACATAAATGCAGAATACACTGAGACAATGCAAACACTTACAGCAAGGAGTACAAATTCAGAAAACTGAACAGCTGAAGATGAAATCCTCAGAATTTGAGGAATTTCACAGAAGTATTGGTAGATAACATTGGTCTTGGTGAAGGGAAGCCTGAAAAGAGCTCCTATGTGGATAGCAGAGTAGACTAGACCAGAGGCCCAGGAGCCAGCCATGGCCTGGGAGCACAGACTAGGGGTGATAATGAGCCCATAGTGCAGAGGGTGGGAAATGGCCATGTAGCGGTCATAGGACATGACCAACAGGAAGACAATTTCCACTGCTACACACAGTGTGAACAGGAAAATTTGTGCAGCACACTGTGTCAGGGATATGGTCTTACTGTCTGTCATAGAATTCACTACAGCTCCAGAAACAACAACTGAGATACTGCCAAGGTCTATGAGGGCCACATTGCTGATAAAAATGTACATGGGTGAGTGGAGACATGTGTCTGTCACAATGACAGTGACATTCACAAGATTCTCTGTTAGTGCTCCCAGATAAATCACTAAGAACAGCACACCTTGCAGAACCTGGAGCTCCTGGGAGATTTTGACATCCATGAGGCAGAATTCTGTGAAGACAGTGAGGTTTTCCATGTCTTCCCACCTGCTGTGGTTTCTGTAGAGTCAGAGGTTAAAGTGATCAGAGGATGCTATGAGGAGAATGCAGAGCAGCCATCAGATCTACAATATGGGCTCTAATCCAGAACTCAGGATAGAAAACATGCATACAATAAATTATTTTGATATCTAGTGAATGTATATATTTCTATTTCAGTTTTTTTTCCCACAAACTACTGGTATCCTGTTAATTTCATCTTTTATAGAATGGAATAATTAATTGATATAAAGAAAGTTAAACTGGAGTCAACTATAGCTAAATGGATGCATCTCAAGACCATACTCTTAAGTGAAATAAATGGGACACACATGTAAGTACCGTATGTTTCTCTGCTGTGAGAATTGAAGTGTAAATGAAGACTAAAATGTATAATAGATAATGTGAAATAGGAAGCAAAGGCTCAAAGGGAAAGGGGAAGTAGCGAGGAGTGGGAGAATGGAAAAGAAGGGAAAGAAAAAATATTAGAACAGAAGAAAAAACAGAAACAATGTCTTTGTAAATAGGGAATGTTGAGGGTTGGAAGAGATGGCAGGGGAGTGGGAAAAAATAAGAACCAAGATATGTCATGAACAGGTACAGATTCCCTAAGATGAATGTGATCATAATATATACCTAACTTGTACCAATAAACTCAATAAATAAAAAAATAGTAGTTAAAGTGAAATGAAGCCCCTCCAATCTTTCATTTTTCAGTACTTTTGAAATGACTTTTCTAATTCTCCCAGGACACCACTTGCTTCAGTTTTGTACAGCAATCCCAGACCTACTATACGTGAGCTTCTGTAACAATCCCAGGTATTGGAAATCCCACATCTGATCCTCATTCTTTAGGTCCTGGGGTGGAGAATGACTGTGATGTGGTTCTTCTGTGGCTGATGTTCTCCTCAGTTTCCTCAACAGATCTAATGCATGAACCTGAACTTCTTCTGACAATGACTTTGATCTAAAGGACACGAGGCTGGTCACCCTGACTCATTATCTCACTTCACATGCTCTTCAAGACGTGTGTGAGTGCTTCCTTTCCCCCTTTGCACTGTCATCTATGCAAAAAGTTATTTCATTTGGGTGTAAAAATTCTGTTTTCCTAATGGCAGTGTTCAGCCTGTCCTCATCTTGTACTTCCCTGTCTGCTTGTTTTATTTTAAAACAAAACAAAATAAAATCAGCTTCAAGTTCTCCTTCAAAATGCAGCCTTGTGTTAGGAATAGATTCTAACATTTGATGGGGTGCCAGCATTCCCTCAAAATCTAGCCTCTACTTGGTCTCAGAGCTTTTGTGCAAATCTCCTTATTCTAAAATCATTGTTTTAAATTCATTTTATCTGTACTTTTTAAAATACTGGTAATTAAACTCAGGTCCTTGTGCTTGCCAGGCAGGTGCTGTGCTGCTGAGCTACATTCCTTGTCCCACCTGTACTTGTTTTGCAGTCTTCAAAATATCAACCATTTATTTGGAGATGATCTTTTCAGTACCAAAATTAGTTACATAGAAAGATAAAATCTCAGCATTATTTTATTTTCATTGGTAAAAATAGCACTGAGGAATTATAATATTGAAAATCTTAGCACCTTTATGATTAAATAGTCTATAGATAATTACTTTGTCATTACAAATCCATTTATTAATTTCCTGCCTTTCTATGAATAAGAGTAATGATTTGTTTACTGTTGTACATTTACGTGGCTTTTCAGTATATCACAAAAATATTTTACAAGATTTTTTTGTCCGGTAACCTTTTTTAATTACACATGATTTCTTCTTTTAGCCTGATTTTTCTACTGAAGTGAAAATCCTATTGGCAGAGAATGTTACTCTCTTACTGGAAACCAACTGATTATGTTGATAGAACTGATACAGTGTAAGTTACGGATGCAACCACACTTGTGGCTATTTTTCGTTTCCTTCACCAAAATCACAGACAGGGGTCAATAGAGGCCTGGTCGCCCTCCATCTCTCCTGATGACTGTCATTCTCCTCAGTGCAAGCAAATCCTCTCATTTCCTTGTGCTAATTCACCTCCCCCTTGGATTCCTCACCTTGCATCTCAGTACCTCACAGAGGGGAATTCATGGATTCCTACTTCTCTTCTTTTCTTTAGAGTATTTTGAAATTATTTCACTCACAACACTAGAATGGACAGCAGCATAGTGGTGGTTGCTAATTCCTCATAAATTATTAAATGGGGCAAATATAATATTATAACTAAAAATCAGTATTTTATTTTAAATCTTATCAAATTCAGCTATTATCAAAAATTACTCATAATAATGACCTTACTAGTCATCTCCACTTTTGTTACTAATTTAAGTACTATGTTTGCTTATGTCATTTGATTTGCATGAAATGCCCTTCTAGATTTCATTTGCTTATAGCTCTCCTTTTTACCCTTTTCAATGATGATGCCCTTTTCAAAACTGATGCTCAGTTTCAAGGTGATTTCCCAGCACTATGATTTTTTCATTTAACCTGGGCCATCTATGAAACACCGGTCCTTGGAGAGCATTTGAAGAACTAATTCCCTGAAATAAACACTAGAATATGAAACAGTCTATGTATTGTATAAACACACAGGAACCGAAATAGTCATATTTGCTTAAGATTTTGTAGTACTTCACAAGTACTTGCATGTGATTTATGCATTAGTAGTGTGGATAGAAATACATAAAAATAGCCTGTAAAAATTACATGAGCAGTGAAGCAGTGAGTCTAACCTCACCAACATGAATGCTGCTTTTGCACAATATTAAAGACTTGATGAGATACTTGCTCCTCCTTCTTTCTTATGTGAGCAAATACAAACTCACTTCTCAGTGAGACTACAGTGTTGACCACGCATGCAGCCCTGCTTCTGAAATACCTGTCAGCCTGCTAAGTGTTCACCAAGAACATGTGGTGGTTACAGTTCTGATGAGCTCAGGGGACCAGGTCATCCCAGCTCCAAGGAGCCCACATTTTCTCCAGCCTCTAATTGGCAAGCATTCTGGGCTACACCATGAAACTAATTAATTTTCTACTATATTTTTAAAGAAGTTTTCATATGTATGAGATATTAAATAAAAAGAAATCATCCAAATATGTTTTGTTCATTACTCATGACTCAGTGAATTTCAGGTTCACATCTGATTCTGGAGTTTGTTCACTCAGCTTCTCACAAATCCCCAAAACACTGGTCTGGCACCATCAGTGTGCTGTGCTTCTGTGCCTCAGTGTTGTCAGAGTGACAGGGTCTCAGGTTGTTGTCAATCTCCTGCTTTGTTGGAAAACTGACCCATTTTCAAGCTGATGTGTTTTATTTCTCTGTCTCTGTCACAGGATTGGTTTACTGCAGCATGGTGCAAATACTCAGTGTAAA
The DNA here is from genome assembly GCF_000247695.1 of Heterocephalus glaber. Next base: position 1,799,937 of record NW_004624881.1, on the reverse strand, counting down.
ACCATATCCCCCAGAATTTGTATTTAACACACTGACCTCTGCTTATGTGAATTTGATGTATACCTGAAGATTCTTTAATTTTTCAGTGCATTGGCTCAAAAATTTTAATGCATTTAATTGTGAATAATTTTTGAGCTTATTTAGTCAACTATGCATCACCCCAATGTGTAAGACTTCGTGCTTGTCCATGTATTGATTTGGACCCAAAATCATAACTCCCATGAATCCGAGAGACTTTCCTCACCTTGGAAAGGAGGTCCTGGGCCCACTCCTCTCTCTCTTATATCCTCCCACTTTCCTCTCCTCAACCCTACACTAGGCCACCACTAATCCACTGCTTCCGTAGTTTTTCCTCCTCTGTATTTTGATATTAGTGAACCATAGAATAGGAGGTCTCTGTGGTTGACTTTATTCCATTGCTATAATTTTTCAAGCGAATCCATGCTGAGGCCCACATCAGAAGTTCAGTTGGCTTTATAGTCTAATAACATATTATGATGTGATCAACATATGCAAAGAATGTTTAAATTTGAAAGGATCATCACAGGAAAAGTCACATTGGTATGAACACCCCTCAGAATCTTCCCATGTCTTGCAAGGCACCTACACCACCATTCTTGTCACTCTTAAGCAGCTCTGGAAGTCCTCTTTTGTGAGTGTATGTAGCTGTGCTGTCCTATTGGCCTTGATGTCATGAATTGCTTTAAAACATTTACATTTCACAATCATTTTGACTTTGGGGAGGAGCTCAAAGTCACAAGATGTCAGATCTGATGACTAAGATGAAGGAGGACACAGTATCATGTTTTATGAGCTGCCTTTCTGTTGGATGGAGTTTGGCAGCAGCACTCAACATATTTTTGATCACACCTCACAGAGAACTCACAAAAGTGGACTTCAGAACTGCTTCAGTAAGTGGAGAAGGCTGGTATTAGGGTGTAGTAAGTGAAGGGGAGGATGCTGAGGTGGATTAATGGCAACGTGTCTTTTATTATAATCAATGTTAAAAAATTTAAACACTCATTGTACATTTTGATCATAATCTGTACATAGCATATATTGTTTATCTTTCCAAAATTGGTGGACATTTGGTTTCTAATGTTTGTTTATTATGAACAATATTGCTATGAACATTTTACAAATTTTTGTTCAGGCTTGTGCTTCTAATTCTCTTGCAAGTAGAATTGTTCCACTGAGGTAGAATTATCAGGTCACAGGATAGCTCTGCACTTAATCTTGTGAGGAACTGCACACTATCGCAAAGTTGAGGGAAGAGTTGGGGAGGTCCCAGTTGATCCACTTCTTCTCCACCACTTGTTGTTATCTCTTTAATTTGATGCTTTCCTGCAGGTGGGGCTGTCACCTCACTATGGCCTTCATTTACACTCGGATGACAAATCATGTGACGTATCACTTTATGGAGTTTTAGACATTTGTAAATCTTCCTTGGAAACTGTCTGCTTAGATCTTTGCCTATTTCTTACTGGATGCTTTCAATGTCATTGTTGAGTTACAGGAGGTTCCATGTATTCTAATTGTGTACCTGGCCACACATGTATTTTTGCAATATTTTCTTCCATTGTTTGGATTGTGCTTTCAGTTTATTTGTAATGTTTTATAATTTTAAAATTACAGTTAAATGCACCTAAAATAAAGTCTCCAATCCTCATTACTTTTAAGTATCGAGCTCACTTGTGCTATGCACATTCACACTGGAAACTCATATCCAGAACTCTCTGTATCTTACACAACTGAAAGTCTGTACCCAAATACCCCTTCCCCTTCCTGCCTTTATCAGGCTTCTGCCAACCACTGTGCTGCTTTCTGTCTCTATGAACTTGGCTGTACTAGATTATTCATATATGTGGAATCACACAATATTTGTTCTTTTCTCCATGTCTTAGAATAATGTCCTTAAAGCTCACTTATGTTCTGAAATATGTCTATATTTGTAATCTTGGATTGTAAGCAACTGATTCTGAGTGTTCTGCAAGACAAGGAAACATTTCTAATAAAGTTTAACTTGATAAATGTGTGATGTCTTGCAATATGAATAATATATGACACCGAATATCATATGATCACAACTCCTCCCATTATTCCACCTCCCCCCTTCAGATTGTGTGTGATGATCTCCCAAGGGCTAGAGGCTCTGGAAGAGATAGCACCTGCAGAGGAGGAGGGGAAAAGGACAAAAAATCTGTCACTTCAGATGAGATTAGTGAAGATGTGGAAAACAGTGCAAGATTTTGCAAAAAAGCACCAGCCAAATAAAAGCCAAAGAAGATCCATCAGTAGAGCATAGGGATTCTAATGGGCATTTTCTTTTTCTTGACAGTGTCTTTGAAATACAAGTTATTTAGTTTGCTTTAAACAGATTAGTTTTTGTTATTCTGTGGGTTTCATATCTGATATCTAAAGTCATGAATAATTTCCTCAATATTTTACCTAAGAGTAAAATAACTTTAACATTTGCATTTATATATTTGTTGCATTTTGATAATATTTATATATGTTATGAGAATCTAACTTCATTTTTTGTATTGACTATCTAGTTATCCAACTACTAATAATTGATAAGGCTATTTTTCCCTGTTCTTGGTAGCTTTCTAAAATATCTATTGATCACAAACATGTAGTTTTATTTCTGGAATCTCACTCTATTCCACTGACCAACATATTTATTCTTGTGGGATCACCACAATTTCTAGACTGATAGTGTTTAGTGCTAGAATTAGGATGTACCTTTCCCATCCAACCTCAAATTTTGAAGCCAAAATTTCCAAAGTGATGCTATTGGAATTTGGTAGAATTGGAACATTTATAAGGTAAGACATAATAAAATCAGTTATGTAAATGCATTTCCCAGGTTCAAAAATAAGGATAAAGATATGCAACTAACACAAATCTAAGTTCAGAAGGAGAGGATAACATTTGTAGTGTCAGACATCAGACACGCTCACCAACCTGAAGTAGAAGTCCCTGCAGGTGGAATCCAGCTTAGAGTTCAGCCAGCACCACTGGCCCCAGGACTGGATGAACCCAGTAGTGTCCAGCTATGACACAGGGACCCAGAGAGTGAGAGGTTTGCACCATGCAGGATTTGCCTGATCCTGGGCCCAGGAGCATTGGGGGCCAGAGAGAAACATGGAGGACAGGGGAGCTGAAGGTCATGACTGCCACCCAGAGATCAAAGGCTCAAGCCATGTCCCTACTGGAGAGGGCACTGGGATGACCATGATCCTGATGGAGACTGAGGCAGAGAGAAGTGATGAGCACTGGGATGGTGAGGAGTTGGTGCTCGCTGGACCTTTAACCCCCTTCCTTCCCTCAGCACCAGGTATGGCCGGAAGTGAAGCGCTGAAACACATCTGGAGAAAGGAGGCAGCTGCCCCTCATGAGCATCGGGGTAGGGAGAGAAGGCCGGGCCTGTGCTGCTGGGGCTGGCTCTTCCCATCCCTGCATACTAATGAGATCCCTAGCCAGAGGGAGATGGGGACAAATGGACCATTGCTGGTGCCCAGAGAGAAGGACAGATGGGGTTCAGCTTCTTGGGGAGGCTGTGGAGTTGCCAAGCCTGAGAGCCAGGGCAGAGACCAGCTGGAGTGACCAGACAGCATCCCGGCCCCAGCACAGGCTCAGGGGCTATGACACCTGGGCTGGGCTCCCCATCCTGCACAGATTGGGGCTTGCCCCAAAGACCTGGGTTGGCTTCCCAGGTCGGTGCAGCCTTTGATGCAGACCCCTGCACATAAATCCTGTCAGTTCCACATTTCACATGTATGTCTGTTTTCCAGTTCTGTGCTGAACTGGCCAGTCCCTCGGTGCATCACAGGAGCCCAGGGAGCCCAAGTGTCCTGCCTCACCAGGACTGACTAAGAGCTACCTGCTCCTGCCCACTGGAGCTTTTCGCCCAGTCCAGAGGCAAGTGTGGGTCTGAGGAGCATCTGAACTGGGACCTTCCCAGTATGTGCCCCAGGGAACTTCAGGCTGTGACCCGTGGAGAAGGCTGTGATCTTGAGTCCCCTTCTGTGTAGGAAGCAGCAGAGATACTGGGCATTACTGTGAAGACTGGCAGAGCCCCACGTTTGTGAAGAATTTGTGTTGGATGGAATTCATCAACCTTCCAGGCCTGTTCTCTGCTCTGGTTTGTCATCGAGGCCTGATGGATCATAGGTAGCCTGTACCCTGTGGCTAGGCTGTGGCTGTCTCTATAGAGCTGTGACCTCCATGTCACTGGGAGCACCTGTTGCATAGGAAGTGAGATGAACAACTGCTCCCACTCCTGTCTCATCCATCTATCACAGTCCCCACCTGTGACCGTCACGGGTCACACACTGGCTTCCACCATCCCTTGGAGACTGGAGACCTTGGTTCCCTCTCTCTGGCCTATTAAGGTCCCTCCTTCTGGTCAATCCCAGAGCCTGAGACTTATGGATATGGAAACATCTGTCTTTCTGTGCAGGCTCTGCCCTGCAAAATATTTCAAATTCTTAAGCCAGCATGAAATTTCCATTTGAAAACTATGGCTTTAAATACCAACAGGCAGATGTTCAGTTCCCTTGTTTAATCTAAAGAAGACCCCAACAGTTTTATTTTTCCATATATTTTATCCTTGAAGAAGCTATGTCAAGGGCATTCTGACTTTAATGATGTACCTGCTTTTTGGTTGGATTTTTCATCTTTTATTTTACTGGTACATGTTTGAAGTTCATGCAGTTTACAGTCATCTTGGGGAGTGGTTACAGGTACACACACCACAGCTTGATTATGTTTCCCCTTCCCTCCTTCTCCCTCCCTCTTCCTCCAGTCTCCTATCCCGTTTTTATCATTGCTGATATTATTCATCTTAGCTCACATTATGGCATAAGATGTTTACATTAATCGAGGCTATGAGACCCCAGCACATGGCATATCTTTACTTATTTCCCCTTCCCCTCCTCCTCACTCCTTGAGCTTTTACCCTTGGTCTACTTCCCTATTGCAAGAGACCCATCCCCTTGTTCCCTTCTATCCATCCTTCATTATTCTCTTTGCTTGTACTTAAATGAATATTACTGTGCTATAAAGAAGGACAGAGCTGAGGTATTCATAGGGAAATAGGTGTCCCTGGAAAACAAGCATTGGGTGAAATAAAGCAGACACATAAGGACCTGGTTTTGAAGTTGGTAAACTTGTCTGGAAGAATGAGGGGCCCACGTCCCACACTTTGGTGGGTAATAGGTCCTGAGCTAAGCCCAGGAGGCCCTGCCCTCTGTCCTCATGGTTGTCTCTGACTCAGCAGACTGTGGAGGGGAGGGGAGAGAGTGCCTACGAGGCAGGGGTTGTGTCCTATCCAACCCAAGCTGGCCTCTGGGCAGGCACCAGCCCCTAAGCTTTCCTTCCTGTGGAAAGACTCTTCTTAGGCAGAGAAGAGGAAGGGGATATGGGGTAAGAAATTGTCTTTTCTGCTGTTTAATTTGCTTCTTAAGTTGTCCTTTACAACTTTCTTGAGTCATTCCTGTTTCAGCAGAAGTCTGTAGCTTCTCTGAATATTCAACGAGAAATGTGAGAAGAATATTTGTGGTGGGATCTTTTACTCTGCTCCCATGGGCTGCTGGGTCCCATCCATTTGCAGAGACATGGCCAGTTCAGAGGGAAAATATCACCACATTTCCAGGACCAGAAACTAGGCAGGATTGGCTTCATTTCCTTCCATACTGGGGATTGAACTCAGGGACTTTGTACTGAGCTACATCCAAGGCTTCCTCTTCCTCCTCCTTCTTTTCCTCCTCACTTACCAGGCCCACATAATCCTCTTCCACTTTCTCCTTGTCCTTTTCCCCTTTCTCCTTTTTTTTTTTAAATTTGCTACAAGTTATCACTAAACTTAGCAAGTGGCTTGAGCTCAACCTTGTGATTCTCCTGCCTCAGCCTCCCAGAATTCTGGGGTTAGAGGCATGTGCCACCGTACATGGGTTCTTTTCCTTTTCAAAAAAGCTTAATACATTTGTGTAAAACAAAACTTGATTTAAAAAAAGAATTTTGTTTTGTCAACATATTTGTGTGTGTTTTCTACTGTTAGGCTTTTGATTACTTAGGGAACTGAGTCTTAACAGAACTAGGTTTCATTTAAATGCTGAATTCTTGTAATCATTCAAATGAACAGCTTATAACTGCCTAAGTGAACAACTATTATGTCAGGATATTATAGTGCACCTCTATATCTGGGGCTAGAGATGTGTATTCATTTGAGGACTGAATATGCTGCAATTCTGATCATTGTCAAAATGTTTTTAAAAGGTTTATGTGCTTTATAGAGTTAAGGGTACTTATGTTTAATGTCCAGAAGGTAACCAGTGAATGTTCTCATTTATACAAATGCTTCTCATCTGAATCTTAAACATAAAGTGATCAGTAAAAATTGTTACCATTTCTTCCATTTGTATTTGGTACCATTTGGACAGGAAAAAAACCTGCCATTTGAACAGTTTTGCCTGCCTTTCAAAACCTGGTGTAAATCTATGGATTTTAATCACATAAGCATGTTGTTGTATAAATAATGCACTTCTATATCAGATAATAAATTTATTTTTCTTTATTGAGTTTCCTAAATTTGTAAGCAGTCCAAAGCTATGGTTGAATTTTTGTCCTGCTCTTACCCCATGTAGATCTGTTAATGGATTCTAAACTTTACTGCAGAAGGAAAAGCTAAGGAGTGAGCTAGACGGGAGCACTGAACCTCCCCAGTTGTTCAGGATCCACTCCAGGAAAGCAGCAGTGACCACAGGGCTTAGAAGAGAGCAGATTCTGCGCTCCAGGGTCCGCAGCCGGGACTGTCTCTCCTACACTGCTTTCCACGGGAACTCGGGCTCCAGATCAGCAGGATCAATACCCAAAGCAGGACCAAGACTGCATTCCACTCTGTAAAGAAACTGCCATTTCTCCTCATGTGACACACTATTTTGCATTCCCACTTGCATTGAGTGAGAATTTCCATGTTTACCAGTTTCTGCATTCCCAGTGATTTCAGTGTTGGTCATTGCCTGATGTGTAGGCCCGGCCCATTCTGCTGTAATTCTTAATTGAGAAGAATGCATTTTTCCCTGTTCTTGTGAGTTCTTGTCATCACTTAAATCATGGCTCGGCATCCCCTCTTGGGAGCCCCAGCGCCCCCCACCCTGCCATGCAGAGAGGCCGGGTCTCCTGGGGCATGGAGTCCTCAGCACCCCCTCCTCCCAGGAAGAGGGCAGGGAGCACAGCAGCACTGGTGCTGGTTCCTGGCCCCCTCCCTGCCCTGAGGGTGGGGTCTTCTTGGCAGTTGCGCAGGGGAGGCAGTGAGGCCCTGTCTGGGCCAGCACCAAGAGCCACGCTGTGTGCAGGGAGAGGCACTGAGCTGGAGGCCCTTGGGTGTGTGGGCCGGGTGGGTGAATCACAGATGGATACAGGAGCAGCACGGAGCATCTGCCTGTTAGAAAGGCCCAAGATCAGCACTGGAATTCCTGATATTCTTATACACGGATCATTTGCTTGATCTGTAAAAAGTCTTACAAGAAAAAATGTACACTGCTCACATTTCACAGAATGAGACATATGGCCTCCAAAACCCTGTGGGATTCCGGGGGCTACAGCCTCCTGAGCAGATACTGGGGTCCCACGCGGCCTCCTGCTTCCCTACTCCTCACGGTTTCTGGGGTTTGTGTCCTGGCTGGAAGCATTTTGCTGTGGTCTTGACAGCTCTCAGCCAAGCTGTCCAGAGAGAGAAATGGGGATTTCATCAACAGAAATCCCGGGAAGTCTGCTTCTGGCTGCAACTGATGCCCAGGCTGTGCTTGCATGGTGCGACCTGGCTGCCTTTGATGAAGACCCGCGAGTCTGCACAGTAGAGCCGAGCCAGCCCACCGCTCTGCACTGTCACTGGGAAGGACTGGCCCTGCGAGTGGCCCTGCTTTTCCTCATTGAGTCTGTGACTAGTTCGAATGTTTTTCTCCAACTCTCAACTTCCTAAGAAGAAAGATACTAAATCCTTTACAAACGGTGTTCCAGCTCCAGCAGATGATACAGGGCCTGTTGTGTGTTTCTCCTTTTTTGACATCATCCAACTCAAAACCTAGTGCTGTAGAGAAGGAATGTGCTGTGCACTGTTTCTCTTGAAGGCCAAGGAGCCCGGAAGCATCATCTTTCCACCAATTATGATCAAGAGGAGAATCCGTGAGCTCAGAGTTCTGCCTGGTCAGAGAAGTGGGGGAGGGTGGTTATGGAAATGGCTACTAAACCAGGCCTCTTTCCCAGCAAGCTCTCGCTGTGACTTCTGATGTAATCATTATTTTTCCCACAACAAATAAAACATACTTCCACCTGAGTCCCACAGAATAGTTTCTGGATTTCTGCAAAACGCAAGATCCAGTTTCTTCATGTCCAAATTCTCAGTGTTTTTCTATGTATTACTCACTTGAGTTTTTATAATGCTTTCCTCCTTTTCAATGTGGTTCAGATGTTGACATCCCCAAATGCCCCACGAACTCTATGCATGGACAGGTAGAACAACACACCTCAAATCACCAGGTAGGTTGAGGTTTGAGACATGACCAGACCACACATACTTGGGGACACTCACATGCATGAAATCTGATTAGAGAATTGGTGTGACAGAGAATTGAAATCAGAAGAATGGAAGAAGGAAAAATACAAGTTGTGTCTACAGAGGTGCAATATCGGTCACCTGGGAATGGCACAGTGAGTTCCCAAGTCTGTGGAAGTTAAGCCCCCTCTGTCCCGGGCAGCTCTTTTCACCTTTCACCTCACTGCACATGGCAGAACCCTGAATGCACCCACAGGAGGCTGAGGCAGTTGGAGGCCCTCCACACCACACTGTGGGCCTCAATGTCTGTCTAACAGCTTGTCCGAGGCCTCCCTCACAGCCCTGTTCATTAGGCTGTAGATGAGTGGGTTCACCACAGGGGGGCAGATGGTGTAGAAGATGGAGGAGACCCTGTCTTGGAGTGGCATGTGGTAGGACTGGGGCAGAATGTAGGTGTACAGGGTGGCCCCGTAGAACAGCATCACCACCATCATGAGGGACGAGCAGGTGGTAAAGGCCTTCTTTCTCCCCTCTGCAGACTTCATAAAGCACACAGGGAGGAGGATATGGGTATAGGACATAGTCACCACCGAGAAGGGCACCAGCAGCCTCAACACACAGTACACGTACATCACCATTTCATAGGCAGCCTTGCCACCACAGGCTAGCCTCAGCACGGAGGGTGCCTCGCAGAAGAACTGGTTGATGGTGTGTGAGGCACAGAAGGGGAGGGTCACAGTGAGGAGGGTGAGCAGGAAACTGTCCAAGGCACCGCTGAACCATGAGCTGGTCAAGATCACCCAGCAGACCCTGTGGCTCATGAGCACTGGGTAGTGCAGTGGGCTGCAGATGGCTACATAGCAGTAGTAGGCCATGAGCCCCACCAGGATGAACTCAGCTTCTACAAATCCTATGTAGAGGAAGTACTGGGCCATGGAGCCCAAGAAGGAGATGGTGCCCCTTGGTAGTCTACCAAGGCCGTGGGCATGATGGTGGAGATGTTCATCACATTGATGAGGGAGAGCTGGCTGAGCAGGAAGTACATGGGGTGTGCACCAGTGGGTCCTTGTGGATCAGGAAAATCATGGACCCATTAGTGACCAGGGCCATCAGGAAGATGATGCCAATGACCGCAAACAGGAATCTTGCAGCTCTACTGTGAGTGAAGAGCCACACAAGGGTGAAGTCGTTGGAGGGCATCTTGTTTCCAAGTACTGTGCTTCGCTTGAGCTGGGGGAGAGCAGAGAAGAGAAATGGGTGTCACTGAGGCCATGAAAGATAAAATGATCACATAAAAACATCTACTCTTTCTGGTCCATGTCATTTAATGAAAAGTTTTAGTACAATCAGTAGCCAGCCCTTTTTCACGAAGTGAATTAGCAGTTATTCTTTTTGAAGGGAGATTAGAAAGTTAGAGTCCCCTGGCCTGGGGTGAGTGGGTGTCCAGTGGTTGATGCTGTGTGTAAAAAAGTTGAAATATTACTGCAGAATATCTGGCTCCAGTGGAGATTCTTCCCTTGACCTGGGCTGCATTTATTTGAAATGAGGACACAACTGCAGGACAATTGGTTTACTCTATGTACATAACCTAAGCATGCAGTGAGACATTTGGTCCCATTGGGGATTTTCCTCAGAATCTCAAAGACTGATGAGTCTCATGTAGAGGTAACTGTTCAGCTGCAGGCACAGCTTTGAATTACAGTGAGCTGTAGTGAACAGAAGAAGCGCTCCTCCACCTGACTCCTGGCCATCTCGCTCACTCCTTCACCTGCCTGTCAGCTTTCATTCATTCCCACTCTGAGTCTCTATTACAGAGATGCCTTGTGGCCTCAACCCCCTCGGCACAGAGCAGGATTCCCATATCTTGCTTTCTTGTCCTGGGAGAAGCAGAGCAGGATGGCAGACCAGACAAGCTCCCGGACAGTGCGGCCCAGTGTGGAGGGAAACCTTACCACAGCCTGCGACACAGGGCACAGAACACCTCAGAAAAGCAAGTTTCAGCTTGAAACCAAAAGTTCACTTAATACGTTCCTTCTGATCTTTTCAAAATTGTCACATTTGTACATGGGAGCCAATAATTTTTTCTTGATTCCACTTTTTTGTGGGTTTTAAGGTTTTCAAGAGGAAAGCACATCAGTATTGGCAGGGCCGTCCAGGCTGTGCCTCTCCCCATTTTCCCTTCTATTTAATGTCTGTCCCCATCTCTTTCACGCAACAGGTTCCCAATTTAATCAGTGAATCGTAAGTTCCAGAGGTGACAGTGTAATGAGAAGTTTTAAGGATTCTGGACCAGAGCGCAGCGGGAGTCCCCGAGCACAGAGTGGGGACAGCAACCATGCTGTGGGTGGCTCACACACATCTGCAGTGCACAGTGAAAGGAGGAAACCCTTTTATACAGTTCCTCAGCATGGGGGAAGATAATTTGTGTAGGCCCTCAGAAGAACAGCAGCAAAAGTATGTGGACCAATGGGATTGCATTAAATCTAAAACAGCATGAGGCTATATCTCAGCGGCAGACTGTGCCTCATGTACAAGGACCTGGATTTGCTCTCTGGAACCAATAGAGAAAAACAACTAAACATTTTCTTCAGAGTGTTGAAGTATTCATCAGGGAAGAGATAGTATACAGCATGGGAAAATAATTCAAACTTACGTGATTAGGGCCGGGAGTTTAGCTCAGTGGTTCTGGTGCCTGCCTTGCAAGCGCAAGGTCCTGAGTTCAATCCCCAGTACCCGCCCCTCCCAAAATACTTACATGATTGGAGATTAATATCCAGAATATAGAAGGAACTCAAAGAAAAAACAAATCAAAGACCAGCAAGACCTAAAGCATTCACTCCAAATATTCCATTAAAAGGGCAAAAGATCTGAAAAGTATTTCTCAATGGAATTTACATGATGGCCAACAGGTAAATGAAAACATGATCAGCATTACTAATCATGAGAGACACCATAATCACAGGCTGTCCCTCCTCACCCTGGTTACAATGCCTGTTAGTACCAAGATAGAAAACAAATCTGCTAAGGATATGGAGGAACAGGACATGTAAATTAGAGCAGGCATTGTGAGTAACTGGGAAAATTCCTCAAAATTAAAAATGGGAGTTGGCACAGTGGTGTTATCTATCATATCAGCTACTAGGGAGGGGGAGGCAGGAAGCTCACTAGTTAGAGGCCAGCTAGGGCCATTTGGCAACATCCTAAATCAATAGACAATAAAAGGGCTGAGGATGTAGTGAAATGGCAGAGCACCTTCCCAGCCTGCCTGAGGCCCTGGGTTCACTTTCTAGTATAACACAGACACACATACACACACACACTCACACACTCAAATTAAAAACGAAAATAATGTGTGATTCAGTAACCCCAATACTGGGTATGTGTCCCAAAAAAGTCAGTGTTTGAAAAGATGTCTCCTCTCCAATATTTACTGCAGTACTATTCATGACAGTGAGGACAGGAAATCAATCTAACTTACCTAAAATGAATGAATGAATAAGAAAACTGTGTATGTATACACAATGGAAAACTATTAAGCCATAAAAATAATAAATTATTGTCATTTGTTACAATGTAGATAACCCTGTAGGACATTATTTAAATGAAATACATCAGGCACAAATCGCCAAATTAATACCAAATGACCTCTGTCAAATGAAAAATCTAAAATGTTTATCTGGCACAAGTAAAGAATAGAATAGTTTTCTGAGGCTGGGAGGGTAGCAAGTGGGGGACTTGAGGGACAAGTTGTCAACCTAGTGTTCTACTACACAGTATGTTACTGTAGATTACAATAGCATATTGCATTTTTCAAAGTAGCTGGAAATGAAAGGTTAGATGTTCTCATCACAAAGAAATGATAAATGTTTGAGAGAATGGTATGGTTGTCATAACACAGTATATAGAGTTATGAAAGTTTTACTTTACACCTATTCAACATCTATAATTCTGTAAATTAAAAATGGAAGAAAAATGGTACATTTGAGTTTCAGTGATTTATGAATCATAAAAAAGGTATTCTGAAATACACCGATGAAATAAACAATAAGACACATCTCAGAATTTGTACAAAAACACAATTTCTAATTTAATTTCATGGATAAAATCAAGGAAGAAACTGTGTAATATTACCTCTAGTGAACACTTTAAGTATATGTTTAAAAATATATAATTGGCAACATAGAATAGAGTTCAAACAAATCCTGGAATACCACTATGTGTACTCTGTATGTATACACACACACACACACACACACACACACACACACACACACACAAATATCAAGTTCTGAAGATGGAATGCTAGTATTTCACACCAAAGCACATTCCGCTGACATGGAATGGAACATGGGTTAGCCACTAAGAATGCAATCATGTCATTTGCAGGAAAATAAATCGAACTGAAAATTGTTGTGTTAAGCAAAAATGGGCCAGACTCAGGAAGTCCAATGACTCATGTATCCTTTTATTTGTTGAATCTAAAAGAAATAAAAAAAGAAATGACATGAAAGCAGAGAGGAGTCCATTTGAAAAGAGGAAAGGGGCTGAGGAGGACCCTATCATTCTCCACAACTAACCTGCATTCCTAATAAACCTGGCAATTTCACTTGATAGATCTATGGACTCCACTTTGCTAAATTACACATGAAAACGAATCATGCAGTGTTTATTTTCGGTGCCTGGCTTACTTCACATAGCAGAATACACACCCTCCAGGTGCAGCCATGCTGGTGCAAATGAAAGGTCCTCTGCCAGTTTTAGGACTGAATAGTATTCCACCAAGGGTATATGGAACATTTTCTTAACCCTTATCTGAAGAGTGAGCCCATGTGGCTTCCATACCTTCTGCTGCCTGCCTTGCAAGTGCAAGGACCTGAGTTTGATCCCCGTTACAAAAAAAAAAAAAAAATCAACTGAACTATTACAAAGTGCCATGAAAGCAGAATAGACAATGATATTGAAAACCTTTCTATTCACAACTAGAAGAAGGAAACAGGATGCTTCTCTAATACTACATACAAAAATCAACTCCAAAACTTCATCCCTTAAGACCTTAGAGAGAACTTAGAGGCCTTGCTCCCCTCATTCACCTGAGCAAAAACTTCTTGGATGTGATTCTTAAGCTCATCCTCCTGGATGAGGCAGTGGGAGACATGGCTGCCCCCTAGGTCCACAACACTAGGCAGGATGATAGTGAGTTGCTTTGCAAGCCTTCTTACTTTTTCAGCTTCATCTGACAAATACAGGAATTTCACTCAGGGCCAAGCCCCAGGCTCAGAGGTGGGGATGGAGAATAGGAATGAAATGCAAAAGTGCTGGATACCCGGTTGTTATGGGTGCTCCCACTTCACAGGGTGAGCTCAAGAGTCTGCAGTGCATTGTGCTAAGTGCTAGTGCTTCCTAGGTCTGAATTTTCTGGAATGCTACCCTCGGAAGGTGAAGTCAGGGGGCCCTGAGTCCCAGGCACCAAGGGGCCAGTTCTCTCCAGTGCCTCCCACAGAATGTCCACAAGTTAGAATCACAATGTGCAGCCCTCTCAGATTGGCTGACTTCACATACAATATGATTTTTAGGTCCCTTCTGTCTTTCTGTGACTTGTAGTTTTGAATTGTTTTGCCTTCTTTCATCTTTTTAACACTTTTTTGTACTAGTACACGTTTAAAGTTCATGATGTTTACATTCCTTGTGGGGAGCTGGGATGTGTACTTACCATATCTTAATTCCTTTTTCCATCCCCTTTCCTTCTCTTTCATGCCACCTTCCTCCATCTTTTCATCCCCTTCTCATTTGAGAAAAGTCTATCTGCCTACTTCCTATTATCTGTCCTTTATTTTGCTCTTTATATTTTGGGCTTCTCGTATAAAAGAAACTGTGTGAGATTTAAGTTTGTGTGACTGATTTATTTCACTTAAGCTTATGGTTTCAAAGTATATCATTTTCCTACAGATGTCTCAAATTTGTCCCCCTTAATGGCAGAGTAGTACTCCAGTGTGTAAATATTACTTTTCTTTATGCATTCATCTGTTGATGAATATATAGGCCTCTTCTGTGATCTGGCTACTATGATTTGTGCTGCCATGAACATGGGTATGCATGTATCACTATAATAGAGTGTATTTCACACTTTGGAGAAGATACCTAGAAGGGGAACTGCTGGGTCAAATGGAATTTCAAGTTTTAGTTTTTTATGGAAGCTCCATACTGATTTCCACAATGCTTGTACTAGTCTGCACTCCCACTAACAATGTTGAGGATCTCCTTTTCCCCCACAGCCTCACAAGCATTGTGATTTCTTGATGATGGCCATGCTTTTTGGCATAAGATGGAATCTCAGTGTTTTAATTTGTGTTTCCCTGCCAGCCACAGATGTGGAGCACACCGTCATGTACTTATTGGCCATTTGCACTTCTTCTGAGAAGTGTCTATTCATCTCTCTTATGAATTTTTGATGGGTCTCTTATCTAGGCTGGGGTGTGAAGCTGAAGTTGTCAGGGTATGAGAGGGAGCCAGGGGACACCAGATGGACCATCAAAGAGAGACATGTTTGCCATGGCTGGATCCCCACATGTTTCTTCTTGCCTCCAGTGCTAGAGGGGTCAAGGTCAAGAAGTGTCATGGGAACTGTCCTTGTCCTCTAGTAACTCAGAAGCCACTTCCCTGAGGGCCTGGTTCCCTGCCTTTGAGGGCTGAAGCTCATATTCTGAAGACATTTCTCCTCCATGTTCCAAGAGGTCTCATGGCAGATTGTTGAGATCCTGGGTCTGGAAGTTCTCCTGGGAGGCTGGATGTCACTAGGAATGGCTCAGCCAGGCCCCTGTCTTCATCCCTTCTCCCCAGTGGGGCTGTCATTAACCTGCCTCACCACTTTCAACCCTGCTCTCTGGCTTGCTGGCTGACGATCAAGCTGGCTGCTGGCCTCGGTGAGCTCACCTTGGAATATACAGTGATGGGGTGTTGAGTCTCTGCAAATGGCTTTTTTCTTATTATTAAAACAATAACAGCTGCAGCATGAAACTGTGAATCTGCCAGTAAATTACTATGAGAAATTTATTGCTGTGGTTATATTTCAGAAATTGGCCATATTGTCCTGGAAGGAAAGACAATTAAACATTGAAGGATAAAATTCATGTAGGATTGAGATGGTGCCTTGCAGTGGAAGGTTTCAAAGACTGTCTCCCCTTCCTATCAAGTGCTATGCAGATGGCTTCAGAGGCAGAGGAGTGGCGGAGACCTGTCTGTGATCCACAATGAGGTCCTGGCAGAGCCGGCTCCTCCCCTGCCCCTCATGCCTCCTTACTGCTGTGCTGGATTTGGGGTCTGCAGGGTGCTAATCCTGCCACATGGCCTTGTAAGCCACAGGATTCCCCAAAGTAGTTTGAGCTTGACTTGGGAGCTTCCAAGGGTCCTGGTGACAGAGGTCCCCAGTGGAGACCATCAAAGAACAGAAGCAAGAAGCAATCTGGAGAAGAGATCCGAAGCCTCTTGCTGTGTCCAGAGTAGGGACAGTCAGGGAAGTCTAAGGAGGGGTCTGCACTGGGAACTGTGAGGAGTGAGAGGGTGACCATCTGAAGAAAGGAGCTGGGACCCTGCATGTGGATTTCGGGGGAGGACAGAAGTATCTGCCACTGGTTTGGTCTCATACAGAAGGGAGTGAGACCCCAAGATCCTCTGAGTGAGATCTGGGGAGCACATAGCCCTGAGGGGCTTCCTGTGCCTGCAGATGCAGCAAAGAAGTAGAGACAAATTTGGATAGACAACATGGTCCGTGAAAGGAAATGGAGAATGTCATTGATTTCATCTGCGCAAGGCACAGTGCAGGGGATAGTGTGGCTCTGCTTGGGCACTGAGAGCCACAGAAGGCTGGTGAGAAACAGGGGCCCCAGTGATTCTGGGCATAGAGGGGCTTCTGGCCTGCTTTTCTCCCTTCAATCACCTGTTATGCGAATCTTGGGACATCACATCAGGCTTTTCTCTGCAGGGAAGACACTACTGTCTCACCCCAGCTTGCACTGGCTGCAGACCTTCCCAGGCATGTGTTCTCTGGGGGGCCTAGGCTCAGGAGACTCCCAGTCCCCAGGCCTTCTTTGGGCATCTGTAGATTTGGGTTGGAGTCCAGGCTCAATTCCTCCATGATTGGGAGAGTCCTTCTATGCCCCATGTTCTAATGGTGACACCACAGCTCTTACCAGGGCAGTGGCCACTCACTTCTCTTGTCACTCAGCCAGCATGCTGTTGACACTGCTTTCAGGTGGACCCTGGTAGGATTCCCATTGTAAGATGAGGGAAATGAAGATTCAAGAGGCGAAATAAACACCTTACCCAAGGTGACCGAGCCAGTGTCAGAAACAAGGCTAGAGCCTGGATGCCCATGTCCTGCAGACCTGCACCACTTTCCCAGGGAGTCCTGTGAACCTGAGATGCCCTGGCTCTGAGGTCTGTGGCTGCTGTCTGCCCTCAGTAGCTGGATAGGGCAGTGCCCAAGATAGGCCAGGAACAGCCCATCTCTCACCTGCCCACGACTGCATGCCAAGTGCTTCCCATTGGCTTCTGGGTCCTAGGGTTTTGGAACTGAAGAGATGAAGAAGCAAGGAATCCCCTTTGATGCTTGCTCTTGTCCTTCCCACCCTAGTCCTCTCTCCTCCTCCTGGGCCAGGGCCAGGGGAAAGCTCTCATTCCCTCTATCTCCTGGGTCAGTTTTAGACAGCGAGGCCAATCCTGTTAAGGTCCTTCCTATGCTCAAGTCACTTTCCTTCATCTCTCTGATCTGTGCGGACCCTGGAAGGGCAGCCAGCAGCAAAGATGCAAGATGGGGAAGCTTGAGTCATGCTGAAAAAACTGAATCAGCCTGCTGCAAACAGGCAGGTTGGCGGATGCGGTCCCAAGGTCTCCAGTCACGCTGAAAATACCGAATCAGCCCGTGCCCCAGCAGCAAGACACTGGATCCCCCCTCCCCAATCCTTTGGCCTCTTCTCTGTACAGCCACCTGGTTCCACACTACAAAGACACAGAGGACACTGGACCACCAGACCACTGTACTGGAGCTAATCAAGTTCTCAGCATTTGAAGAATTCCTGCCCAGAGGTAGGGGCTTCTGAGCCACCGTCACACTTCTCCTGGTCCAGAGGAAGGGGCTTTTGGCCCACCATCCCTACTGCTGCTCCCGGCCCCTGGTCCACCTCTCCCAGCTCAGAGGAGGTGACCTATGAGGGAGCCAACAGCACCACTCTGCCCCCCCCCAGTCGAAATGAGAAAACACATAAATAAGTCTCAAAACAAGACTTCCAGATCACCTAAAGCAACCCCAAAGGGAAATGAGATGGAACATTCTGATACTCAACCACCTGGACTCCTTGAACAGCCAACAAAAGAGGATCTGGAAAAAATGAAATCAGAAATAATTTCTCAGATAACAGGAGAAATTGTGCCCTAATGCAAGACATGATTAAGAAATCAAGAGAGGAGCTGAGGAACAAGATGGAATCCCAACATAGGAAACAAATAGAATCCATAAAACAGATGCAAATAGATTTCCAGGACATGAAAAATTGCATTGAAAGTCTACACAACAGAATGAGCCAGTGTGAGGACAGACTTTCAGATATAGAAGATAAGATTGCAATTAATGACCAGGAAAAGAAAAATTGCTTCAAAATTATAAGGGAACATGAGAAATCAATCCAACAGCTGCTAGATGATGCAAAGAAGAATAACATAAGACTGATTGGGCTGAATGAAGAAACAGGAGAGAGTGGAGATGACATAAAAAAACTCTTCACAGAAATAATGGCAGAAAACTTCCCAAGCACGGAAAAAGAGCTTGACATACAGATAAATGAGGCATATAGGACTCCAAATAGCCTTGGTCAAAGAAAAAAAATCCACACATAGGCATATAATTGTTCAGATTCCAGAAATTCAACAGAAGAACAAAGTTCTACAAGAAGTTAGAGAAAATAAACAAATCACATACAAAGGAAAGCCCAACAGAGTCACAGCAGACTTCTCAACACAAACCATCAAGGCAAGAAGAGCTTGGAGTGACATATTCCAAG
>NW_004624881.1:1744820-1772772 GCF_000247695.1 Heterocephalus glaber | reverse complement strand
GAGAGAGAGAGAGAGAGAGAGAGAGAGAGACAGAGAGAGAGACAGGGAGAGAGAGAGACAGAGAGAGAGACAGAGAGACAGAGAGAGAGCAGTTGGTGAAGTTGCAACTGTGGGGAAATTGCTCAGACAAAGGAGGGTTGGGCGGCGTTTCCCACATCAGAAGCACTTCGGGCAGATGCCAGAATGATAACTTAGTCAAAGCCATCTTCTCGACTTTGCTGTGAGGAGGAAGATGATGGGGACTGATAACTCTGGAGCTCAGTATTAAATTGTTAGCTCCTTATTGGTGCTTTGTCAGAAGTAGTTTTATTGAAAGAAACCTCTCCCACTGCCTCCAGGTCCGAGTCTTCATGTCGGCTCTGTAAATCAGGTTTTCTCCCACTCCAGGCTCAGAAGAATTCAGCTCTGAATGCAGGAGGAGAGAGGCAATGTTAATTGGGTCTTTAAATGATTGAACAATTAATCAACCCATAAAGCCCTAGGACCCTGGTCCCTCTAGTGTGCTCAACAGGGCACAATGCATTGGGGGATACAGAATCACCCTAGGAAACAGCTCCTACCCTTACAGCACCAGCAAGTAGGAGGAAAGACACAGATGAAACAAGGGGTGACAGCATTTAACAGTGACCTGTGCTGTTAATGTGGAGGACACACAGGAGACCATCTGGAATTGAGAAGGCTGTTTCCTAGGGAGGGGATTAAGGCAGAGCCCATGGCAACCACTCACCCTCAGTGTGCACAGCACATTGTCTTACTTTAGTGAGTGGACTGATGCCTACTCAGACTTGCACTGGACACATCCTATATGCCTGACATCATTCCAGGCACAGGAGGCTCAGCAGCAGCAGTCATCTTTAGTGAATCTGAGGCCACTAGGATGTGATAAAAACTAACATGAGCTAAATGAAAGAAAAATCCCTGCCAGAGGTCACAGTGCCCTGATGCAAGGGGGAGGATCCCCTTTTCCTAAGATGAAGAGGAAGGAGTAAGAGCAGGATTTCTCCAGGGTGCCTCTTCAGCTGGGCTCCGACAGGCCCATGCAAACATGTGTTCATCTGACCCTCACAACATGCTTTGAGGTCAGCGATGCAACACCCTGTCTACAAGCTGAGCAAACTGAGGCAGGGAGGAGAGATCACCTGCCAATATCCCTCACTGTCACGGGTATGAGGCATTGCTCCTATAATTGGCTGAGTCAGAGCTAAGGCCTGGTTCTCAAGGGCTGAGTGAGGGACAAACAAGCATGACAACGTACCAACACACTGTCTGCTTTTGAGAATCTCACTTCTAATGCTCCTAATTTCTATATTTAACAAAGTAGCTGTTAGTTGAAGTGGAGAAGAAAGGAGGAAACAATTTTTTAGGCCTCTGAAGGACATTGTTTAGCCAAAAGTACCTCTCAGACCCTTCTGCTGCATCAGAGGTTTTTTCCTTGCCTTTATTTTTTTGCCATGAGTAAATCATGCAGATGTTACAGAGCTCGATTTGGAAGTCTATGAGAAGCACCAAATCCCCTACAATTGTGTTATTATTATCATTATTATTATCATCACTGATCTAGAGTTTCAGACCTTCTTGGATGCAGAGATGAACAACTCCTCTGATTTGTTCTGACATGGGAAAGTGTGGTGTTTATGACACTAGCAACTCACAAGACCAACAGCCTTCCAATCAGCTCTGCAACCAGTGGCACCTAAACTAGTTTAAATCACAAATCTGCAAATATTTCTATATTTAGAGATGAGGTGTTTTACCACTGCAGAAAGCCTATTATTTTACACATACAACAACATTTGCTGAAATATGTATTTTACTTAGAGGAAATCAAATAAACACATAGTACGGAAGATATGTAAATCAGTAGAACATAAAAATTGTGCAGAATAAAAAGAATGTGCTAGATTGAAAGTGTGCAATTTGGCTTCTGCTGACAGAGTCTTTATGAACTGCTAACATTTGTTATTTGATATCAACAATGGATGATCTAAGAGTTCTCAAAGGTAGTTTAAAAATGTGAATAGCTTGGAAGATTATATGAATTCACTGGTGATGTACTCCAATGTCACCAAACTGAAGAAGAAATCTCTGACCTGAGACCCAGAAGGAGGGAGGAAGAAATGGCAGAGATGTACAAGGGCTTTGCTGGAGAGACAGGAGCTTGTGTGTTTACCTATGAGGAGCCAAGGGCTATGAGCACCAAAAGTAAGAAGGGAGTAAGGAGTCTGGCCATAGATCTATACATATCATTCATTCATTCATTCATTCATTCATTCAGCTGGCAAGACACACTATCAGGCCCTCAGAATGTAAACTTGTGCCTTAAGGTGCTTGAGGAGAAGAAAACAAGGAGGTAGAGCCCTATCCCGCAATGTAGTCTAAGTCTATGCTTCAGGGAGGATGGGAGGACTGCAGAAGGCATCCTATGTCCGAACAGCAGGAAAAGGGGCCCTGCAGTGGAATGTGAGAGGGTACTTGAACAGGACCCTTTCAGGTAGTCCTGGCAGAAGATACAGCCACACAATGGAGACCACAGGTGGCTGCAGCATGCTGGATGGGGCTCGGGGCACAAGATGGGCAGAAAGGAGGTCCAATGCTGACAGAAGAAGGTAGGGAAGATCCTAGCTAGAAGAAAACAAGGAGCCATCTGGAGAGAGCCAGAATGGAAGGTGCAATGGAATTTTTCTAGGTACTGATGGTACCACAGGGCTTTTTGGACTGGCTGTTACACATCACTAAGCTTTTAAATTCCACAAATAAGGACAAGACTAGGGAAGTGTGCACTGGGTCACACTCATTCATGCATGCAGCAGATATGGAAGGCCACAAAGCACTTAATGAACATTGTTTTCACTCATCCCCTTGGCTGGCAGTGAGAGATTCAAAGACAAACGAGACTCCTATACTCCAGTGCTGTTTTTAGGTAATGGTTTTCATATACAGAGTCCTTCCCAGATCAATATGGGCAGAGTCTGTAAGAAAAGTTTCCCATGACTGCTTTTTCCTGATGACCCAGCATGTCAAGTGTTAGCAGGGATGTGGGGCAGGGATGTGTCACCAGCCTGGCTGCAGCCCTGGCAACTGCACTGCTTTGATTCCTTATTTCAGTGTTTATTTTTGTACTCACATGCTCTGGAAAAATCTAGGAAGGCATGGTTTTTAAAAAGCTAATAAATATACGTTGGAAAAGTAAAATTTGTCAGCAGCTCTGTGAATGATAAGGGAGTGTGGAAAGAGACCAGGTACAGAGGAGATTGATGGTTCCCACCTGAGCCTCTGGACCCCCAGGAAGGCCTAGATTGGACATAATGGGAAGCTGCTTGCTATTTTCAGGATTTCAAAAGACTTAATGGAAAGTATCTATTTACCCACAGGGAGACAGCTGGGACTGACTTAAGCTCAAAGCCTAGAAGGTTGTCACAGCAATGGTCCTGTCTTGTGGGCTGACCCTGACACTTTTCGCTGATCAAAAGCTCTGATGGGCAATAAGGTGGAAAAATACTTTTTTCTTTTCTTCTCTTCTCTTTTCTTTCTTTTTCCTTTTGTGCTGAGGATTGAACCCAAAGCCTTTTCATTGAGTGACATCCCCGAGTCCTTTTTACAGTTTTTCATTTTGGGGTCTCGCTAAGTTGCCAAGTTACCCAGGCTGCACTCACACTTGCAGTTATCCTGCCTCAGCCTCCCAGAGTGCCAGGATTACAGGTTTGTGACCATACCCAGGGTCACTATTTCTGAACTACAACAAGGTAAACAGCCTATCATGATACAGCATCCACATAGGAAATGACAGAGATAGATGGGGTTGGTAACCTTTAATAAAACTGTATGCACTAAGAATGAAACATTTGAGTGTTAAACAAAAAAAACTAACAACTTGTCAGGGTGCACGGCTGAGTAGCATTAGACACTGGCCTCGACTGCTGCTTGGAACACTGTGTGGGCTTCATGCCTGTGCCTGTGCAGTGGCTGGCATTGGAAGGACGGGGCTGCAGACAGCAGTGCAGACCTGAGGGTGGTTAACACCAACATCCAGTACTCACATCAGTTCAAGCCGGTCTGTCCTGGAATCATTCCCTCCCTCAGATATGATTTCACAGGTGTCGTCTCTGATATCACCTGACTACGTCTGGCTGATGAGGAGGGACCCACCCTTCTCCACCACAATTCTAGAGCTGCTAGATGGAGTGATGACAGTGTTGTCCTTCCTCCACATGTAGCTGTGGGACAAGCACAGAGTCTTCAGTTACAGAATCTCAGGAACAGTGTCATGGGCTTTCTCATTTGTTAAAAGGCAAGCAACTTATGACCTTGAAAACATACTAAAAATCACTGAATTATGCCCCTGAAAAAGAGAAATTTTATTGTCTATGAATTATATTTAGTAGAAAAAGAAAAAGAAAAAAAAAAAGAAAAGCTAGCAAATATCTTGGTCAATATACAAAAGTGGATGCTGAAGTTAAAACAGGCCCACGGTGATGAGTGGAAGCCTTTATCTGCATCTGGGAGTTAGGAACTGGGTCACCTGCATGCCTGTCACCTATCTAAATGCTATCTGACATGCCTGACCCAGGAAGAAGCCTGCAAGGCAAGAGTGCCACCTGGAGGGGGGCAATGGTACTTAAAGACCCCCAG
The DNA here is from genome assembly GCF_000247695.1 of Heterocephalus glaber. The sequence continues at coordinate 1,768,143 of NW_004624881.1, read as the reverse complement.
ATGGAATTACCCAACTCCTGAAAAAAACAAATCAAAATCATACACATACTTTCTTAAAATCCTACTGTTCTGGCAGATGGTGCTTAAAATTGCATTTCTCCTTTGTTTAATTTTTATCTCTGGCCATTTTAGCCCATTTTTCTTTTCAAATGCAGAATCAACCAAGAGCCTACCCAGTCTTTAGACATTCCTGAGCAGGGCCACTACTCACTGCTAGATGAGATGAAAAGTGCTGTTTTTCTTTTCCAGAACAATTTGATCAGATTTTCAAATATACTCAGTTTGGTAAAGCCTTCATATTCACAGAACACAGACATTTACAAACTACTCATCTGAAATGACCCAGAAATAGAATAAGGCAGATTTCACAAGAAGGGAATGGATAGATTAACACTTACAGCCCAGGGCTCCTGGGGCAGTGAAACCTGAGATAAGGGGAACAATTCAGTCCCCTCTCAGGAAGGGGCTTCCCATTTAATCTCACATAAAATGCTACAAAAAACTCCACACCTATCCAAAGGGACTCTTCTTGAGCTCTCAGGGCAGAAGAAAATCAGACCTGCTTGTTCTTCCTTCTTTGAAATCGCAGTCCAAATCATTCAGAATGAATGGATTATTTTGTAAGCATGATAATCATCTCTAAGTCAACCTCCAAGGGCTTGCTAGGTAATCTTTAACTTGCTAGTTTCTATTTGTTCATTTAGTTTTGCATTCAGCATTTTTATAATGAAACCAAACTTGTTTGGTGCTCTGGGGACCTTCAGAGAGCCAGATGGTGATATAGAAATTCATGATTTGCCAAACACCAGTGAGCAGTTGGCTTAGTCTTTGAACCCAGTAACTAATGCATGAATCAACAATAATCCCCTCTGCTCAGAGCAGAAATGTCCCAGATCCAGCAAGACATCTCTATTCTACCCCTTTGATGAAGGGCATGTCTTTGGAGCTGAGGCCAGGGTGACAATACTATGATGGCAGGATATTTTTCTTCTTTTATTCTTAAACTGACTCTGACAATTAAAAAGTGTTTTGCAAATGCTGCCCTTTGGGCAGAGCTCATGGCTGTGGGTCATCTGTCTAACCACACACTCCCTGGAGTGTCATGATTTTTATTATGAGTCTCTGGAGTAAATTCAAAAAAGACAGGGTATCAGAATTGGTTTAGGGAATCTTCAGGTGACCCACTTCCCCTCTTCACATGTATTTTCCCCTTGGTGTCTTGGGTAACTGTGGCTGCCTTTCTTCTAAATGCAGGCCCTTCTTGCTCCCATTTCATAAGAGAGCTATACTTGGAGTAGAGAAAACCCCTCATGAGTTCTGTACAGCCCTGTGTTAACACTGCTGAAATCCTATTCCATCCCTCTGGATTTTTCTCTCATTAGGTATCAGTCCCTGACAATTATGTTTTACAGATAGTGTATTAACCTTGGCAGAAAAATCATGAAAAGCTGTACTGAAATTATGAAATTGAACATAGCTCACGGTAAATAATACATAAGGTTGGTGTGGAAAATGGGATTCGTGTGGTTAATGACGGAGCCCATGACTGTAAGATACTGTAATCAGGGATCTGCCACTGAAATCAAAGTTTCCAAATTCTTCCTTCTCATCTCTACTCACTTCATGAATTCACAGACTATTAATAAGGCCCAAAGTATCATAACTAACTGAGCTGACCAGAGAGAAATCTGGGGGTTGTGAGTGGCTCTGCAGTGCAGGGCAGCCATGGTCCCCTTAATCACCACACAGTCCTCAGGGGGGTGAACAATCTAGGTTTGATCTGAAACAACACAAGTCACAGCTCAGATGACACTGAGTTTGAGAGCTTTGCCCTCAGGGGATGATAAACTGGTCATCTGACATCAGAATCTCCAAGTTTTCTCTTGGCAAAATGAATGTGGATGGAAGTGCTCAGAAATGTTCTGGGAATTTTGAACAAGCTTTTCTGCTCCCAGCAAAGTTAGTCCCCCCACTCCCCCAGTCATCAAGACCCTCCTTTCCTACAGAAGAAAGTGAAAGTGGAAGATCATGCACAGAAGAGTACTGTCTTTTGGTTTTTTGAAAAATGAGTTTTTAGTAATATAGATTTGGATGAAGAATAGAGGAAAAAGTGCTTTGACACTTAAAGCTAACAGAAGGGAGGGTGGTATTTGGTACTCCAATCCTTATGAAAACAACTTATTCTGCATTTCAGAAACTAGTTTCATGGATAAAATAAGAGTGAGAATACCTAGAGAAACAATAAAGATTTTCTTCCAGTTTGCTCTTAATATATAAGAAACATTCATTGTCAACTAAACCAGACATCTATGTGATCATAATATAAAAAAAATATGCTTCCTTTAGGATTTTAATTTTTAGTTCAGTTTCCTTATAAAGTTGATCAATACATCAGTTTTGTTACTGAGCTGGTTGGGTATGATAAAAAGTCTTTTATCTCTCCTGAAACATTTCCATTAAATCTTTGAATACATCTTCTACTCATTCCTTTAGAAACTAAAAAATTAATTACTCAACAGATTTCTGTAAAGTTGTTGGAAAAATAATTGTTCTCTTTTGATTAAGTGAGAAAGTCAAGGGCATATTCCTGTCCCCAAGACACAGGCAGCGTGACACCGTGTGCATGGAGAACAGGAGGCAAGCAGGACTGTCGTGCTTACTCCACACAGTGAGCGCCGCAGACATGTTCAGGGACCCCTCTGTGTTGACCGCGTAGCAGGTGTAGTTGCTGGCATCTTGGATGAACACAGGGGTTATTTGTAGACCCCCAGATTCTAACAGCATGAACCTAGGAATCTGGACAGAGCCACTGGCTAAAATGTGGTTTCCTGAAGGCCAGTAGGGAAAACAGGAATGTTAGATTCATAACCCTTGAAAGAAAAGGAAGAAATGGTTAGGGTAACAACCAAGAAAAAAACTTAAGGAAATAATTTGAGTAGAGTGAAAATTTTATGTACAAAAATAACCAAAGTACTTTTCTTAGCATTTGTTAGAATAATGAAAACCAAGAACATCCTAATTGTGAAATATTGAGAGACTTGGTTAAACAAACATGATCTGTGTACAGGATTATCATCTTGAGTGACTGGTTTTTATGTCTTTTTGAAACAGTTTTATGTTTTTATGTTTCTGTGTATTTATGTGCATTTGAAATTTTTGTATGTAAAGCTATGATATTATAGATCAAGAAAGAGGAAAGGAAACACGTAAAATAAAAGAAGCAAACAAGGTGTACTGGTGCATGCTGCAATCCAGGACTCTGGGGGCCTGAGGCAGGGGAATCTTAAACTCAAGCCCAGTCTGGTCAAGTTAGTGAGTTTGTCTCAAAATAAAAATGAAAAAAGGTATAGCTTAGAGTGACAGTGTGAAAGTCCCAGGTCCAATCCCTAGTACCAAAAACAAGAACTCCCATAATAGCCATACACACACACACAAAAGCAGCAGGTCTTTCTCAGCTAGATCTGACAACAGCAGAATTATATCCTGAGGTAGAAAAGCCACCATGAAGATTTCTGGCAGTGTAGACTGGATGTGATTTCCTAAGTTTCCCCCAGATAAACTTTCCAAGCCTGATTGCTCAAGCTACATGAATTAACACAATTTAGCACAGCTTTGTTCCAGATGGGCTCTGCTCATGTACCTGACTTATAAAAGAGGCTATGGGGACCACAAAGCCAGCCTGTGCTGTGACACTACTCTTCACAGGGGCTGGAAACACAGTTGAAACTAAGTCTGCCAGGTTGAAATGAGGAGAGTATAAAATGATGCTATGCTAACAGAGAAGAGAGAGAAAAAAGACATGCTTCCTAATTTAGTTGAAATCCAATACTTAATATTTTAAGGTTCCACGGGGCGCTGAGGGCACTTTATAAGAATTTAAGTAAAGGAAAGTGACATTTGCACAATTTTTATTGTCTTTTATTGTCTGTTTCCTCTTCTAGAAGGCTAGGATCTTGTCTGTCCTATTCATCCTTATGCCCTGGTACCTGGCAGGGGCATTCAGTGAATGGTTAATGGTTATTTAAAGTTTACCGAATGAATGACTGAATGAACGAGTGTGAAACACAACAGTGGCCTGACAGGTTGTTTTCTAGATGAGTCATTCAGGTTTGGAAAGTGGAAGCCACCTGCCTCTCTTCCATGTGATGGCGGGCTTGGGAGCCCCAGCCACCTCACACAGTAGGATAGCTGTCATCCCATCAGTCACTGTAGTGTCAACTGGATGCCGGGTAAATGTTGGGGCAACATCTGCAGAGAGGAATTAGGTAGTGAGTGCTCAGTGCATCATCCTTTACATGGGCAGAACCCAAGAGACAGCCTGCTGGAGAGTCCCAGACTGACTTTGCAGAACCACCTGCCCAGATAAGAGAGGTAAAAAGGAAAATATTTCAGGATTAACTATAACATCCCTGTTATTCATCTCCCAGGAATTACCTATCTTTGCTTACAACCTGAAGAGAAATGAGGCTCACAGCTGCCAAGTACAGGGCCCAGGAAGAACAGTTACAGTGAATTCTAACAAGAAGAGAGGCATTTATTCAGAGAAACCAAACAAACTGCCTCTGTTCTCTAACTGAAAGCAAAAACTATTTTTTGACTATAAAATATCCACCATAAGATGACACATTCATGCTTCCTAGGATCTGTTCTGGAAGTAGAAATAACTGGGTTGCAGGGACCTCAGTAAGAGTCCACCTCCCCAGGTGTCAGGTGTCCACTCCCCATGACTGTCTCCCACTCATTGGGGCTGCAAGGGCCACCAGCCCTGGCTCAGGAACAGATGTGGGCAGGCTGGTTTGGGTGCGGGTATGCCTGACTGTCCTCTGGCAACAACCGTGCTGGTAACCCAGAGTAGCAGAGGATCCCTGCACTCAAATCATGTATGATGGTCCTTGGGGAGAAATGGGCAGGACCCAAGAGACCAGGGTGCAGCAGCCACCATTTTCTCCTCCTAATGGGGTTCCTGGCAGCCACAGATGGTCCTGGGGACCCTCCTACCAGTCCACCCCAAAGCCTTTCTCCCCACCACAGGTGTGAACCTCAAGTCTCGCCTGGATGACACAGGGGCTCCTTGCTCGTCTTGGTGCCTCTGCTTCTGCCTTACAGACCTACTGGCTTGCAAGGGCCAGTACCTATGAATGCCCCAGGGACTTCACCTGCATAGAGAGCTGTGCCTCTGGTTATCCCCAGCCCTCCAGCCCTGTCTATCTTCTACCTGTTTCCTGCTCTTCTTCTGCCACCCGCTACCCCTCACTTGGGCACAGGTAAAGGCTCACAGGTGAGGGCTGGCTTGTTTTTTCCAGGGTTCATGCAGTCCCCAATTGCTTTGAGACATGCATGTCTCCAAGATCTCCAGGGTGGCTTCTGCTTACTTAGGGTCTCATCTCAATGTCACCTGGGAGACCCTCCTGCCTATCACTTGGTGACTCACTTGTCATCCTCACAGCACCCACCTCGGGTCAGGCTCTCCTCTCCTTTCTGTCTTTCTCCTTCCCCAGTCACCTGTCCTGGAGCACAGGTGGTTCTCATGATTGTACCCCAAAACCTAACCAGATGCTCAGTAACTGTTGGCTGCATGAATGATTCAGTATTTTTTTTCACATTTTCCTTTCAGTAAAGATAGTTTAATTTGGGGAAAGAAATTCCCTATGCAAAAAAAAAAAAAACCCACTATGCTTAGAAACCAGATAATGAAGCATCATCATCATGATGATCAGTTAAAGGACACTTGCCTTTAAATTTCTAATCTGATACTCAGAGCCCTGTAAATAAGGGGAGGTTGATTTCAGGTGAAAAGTTGAGGAAACTGAGACAGAAATTAGGGGAGCACCTTAAGCCACCTAATCCTCCAGTTCCAAGCCCTCTCACTAAATAAGGTTTGCAAACTATTACCTGTGGGCCAAATTTAGGTCCTTCCCTGTTTTCCTGCAAGAAATTTTATTGGAACACAGCTGCTCCCATTTGCCCCTGCACTGTCTATGGAAGCATCCACACTACCATAGTGAAGCTGAATCCTGTGAGAGACCTTGTACCTCAAAGTTTAAGCATTTACCATCAGTCCCTCTATGAAAAAACACCTGGCCAAACCTGCCTCTGAACATCCTGACCAATTGCACAGCAGGCTTTGAATCATTCTAGTTGACCAAAACTCAGTTTCTGCTTAAGCATCCAGTATTATTTCTACTACCTGAAGCAATATTAGTTTTCTATGATTCAATGAGAGGAGAAATTTGATCCCTGGGCAAAGGTCAGGGAAGTGACCTTGGGTTTCCATAATAGATGTGTGGGCTGGGATTTAGCTCAGTGGTTCCGCTGCTTGCCTTGCAAGTGCAAAGACCTGAGTTTGATCCCCAGTGCCAAAAAAGAAAAAAAAAATAGATGTGTGGATCTTTAGAAGCTCTCTCAGTCACTCACATGCCCTGGTTAGTAAGAGCCACTGGCCACACACACACTGCTATCGATTTGCCTTCTCAATGGCTCTCACACCCAAGAATATCAGCACTTTGCTTGAAAAAGGGTAAACATGAAAGTTATAATTCCATAATCACTAAATTCTACTTCATTTTGGAAGAATAATATTACAACTGTGGGACATTAAAAAGAAAACCCACAGATACAGTGAAAATCTTTACCTTTATTTTATTTTTCAAAGATAGAGTGCCAAGGTATTTCTGTTACTGGGATAATAAAAGAAACTCACAAAAGAACTATAATTGTTCAATAAAACTAAAATACAGAATGGATATAAAATGGAGGAAAAATCAAAAGAAAAAGATTAGGAGCGAGCTGTTTACTCTGCTGTGTTTCTAACTCTGTCCAGAAAAATTGGGGACTATTTTCCACTCCCTTTCAGAAAGAGGAAGCCACAAGTGCTAAAAGATGAGGAATCACAGAAGGGGGAATTTGGGCACTGGGAGGGACCAGCATGTCCTTGATGCTTGTGGGCTTTGGCAGAGTTTCCTAGGGGCCCAAAGTGGACTGAGGTGGGCCTATAGGGTGGCCCTCCCCAGTGGGTCACCTCTGGCCACACTGCCCTGTCTGCTCATGTCAGGGCCTAGGGACACCACTGATCTGTGTCACAGAAGGCATAATGTGGGAAGATTTGTCCAGGAAGCCCTGTCTGTGTTATCTGGCTTTGCTGATGGGTGGTACTCATTGGTTACATTCAAGTAGGTATGGGTCTGGACCTCCCATCCTTCATTACTGGCAAAGCACTGGAAAATTCTGGAGTCCTCTGGAAGCAGCTTCTGGATGCACAGGCCCCCACTGGGCAGCATTTGGTACCGAGGGTTCTGGAGCTTGTTGATGGAGACAGCATCCTTGTACCACTGGAGGGTGGGGAGAGGGACCCCTGGCTAGGAGTGGAAGTAAAGGGGCATTTAAAAGAATTAAATTCCAAAAGTGCCTAATATGAGGGCTGAGGCAAAACTGGCTAAAATGGCAATGGGCATTTCATAGACATTTTGTCATCTATTAGCCCTTTCAACTACCTACAAGGGGTTATTTTTCTCATCCTGTGTGAAGATACTGACATTGAAAGTGATTAAGAAAAGTGGGCTAGGCATGGTGATGTACATCTGTAATCCCAGAAGCCTGGGAGACTGAGGCAGGATTATAAATTTCAGCCCAGCCTGGGCAACTTAGCGAGACCCTGTCTCAAGAGAAAACAGCTGGGGATGTAGCTCAGTGTGAAGACCCTGAGAAAGAAGAAGAAAAAGAGGGCACAGAGAAGGGAAAGGAGAGAGAGAAAGGAGAGAAGAGGGCAGAAAAAAAAGAAGAGTGTGGACACTATCTCTGGATGCCCAAGCTGCAGATCCTTCTAGCCTCTGGCTCGAACAAACACAGGTTTATGCTCTTGTTTGGAAAGACACTCAACTGTGATTGGCCTCAAGATTGGGATGGAGATGAAGGCCATGACTCTGCCCCTATAGGTCCATGGCATGGCAAAGGTCACTGCCTAGGTCTGTCCCTCTTTGAGTGCACCCTCTTGGGCAGAGTACTTCACCTGTTTTTGTCTCTGCTCCCTCATATACAGGGAAGGAAATGATCACTGTGACTTCAAAGGCTTGAAGATGAGATGTATTTATATATAAAGTTCTTGTCTGTCACACAGCTTTCAATGGACAGAAATTGTTGATACAAGCAACCATAATCAAAGTGGGAACCATCTCTTAAACACTGTCTGCTATGGTTTAGGTAAAAGTATCCCCTCATGTGTTTGGAGGATGACTGTACCATGGGGGTGCTATACTCATCAGTGGATTAATCCATTGGTGAGTTCATGACTAAGTTTGCTGTTAGGAGCTAGGGCCCAGTTAGGGAAGGTACATAACCACCTTTGGGGGGGTATATATTTTTCTCTGGCTTTTTCCTTTCTTTCTGCCGTGAATTTGAGCAGCTTCCCTCTGCCATATCCTTCTACCATGCTACTTCTGCCTTGGAGCCAGTTAACTGTGGACTGAACCCTCTAAAAACATGAGACAAATAAACCTCTCTTCTTTTAATCTCCAGATTTCAGATATTTTGTCCCAGCAATAAAATGTGACTAATACACCCTCTGTCCAAGGGGCTGACATTGCTCATTGGAATGGAAGCATAAAGAACAGGACAGTATGTCATCAGGTTGAGTGACAAGCATGTGAAATGTGTCAGGTTAAAGGGTAGATATAGGAGAGGTGTCACATCCTGGATGTAGGTCCATAGGATCAACATGAGAGAGGCAGATGGCAAGGAGGGACTGCAGCATGGCTCTGTTCTGACATTCCAAGAGCCTAGTGATCCAAGAACATGGACAAGGGTTAGATTAGGAGGATGAGAGGGCCAGAAAGGCTCAGCACAGAGCATTACTCCTGCTTGCCCCTTCTTCACTGCAGTGGTATCAATGACAGAAATGGAGCCTTGAGTCAATGTTCAGCCAACCTTGAAGGAGGGCAAGGTGGGGCTGGAAAGGGTAGACAGTGGAAGCAGGGAAACTTCACAAAGGACAGAACCTGTGTTGTAAATAAAAGAGACTGTCCTTACCCTAAAAGAGTGAGGCTCTCTGTGGCTTGTCCTCTAAACACCTGAGGTGAAGACATACAACCCAGGCATTCATGAGTGAATGCTGCCATGTTGTATGGGGCAGCCGTGAGCTGGAGACACTAAGTTCTTCTCCTGGTGCCTTCTCCACATGGCTGAGCAACAGTAATGAGGAAGGCTTCTTCCCTGGAACTTCTCCCTGACCATTTCTCAAGTCCAGGAGGACATTCCTACCCAAGAGTAAACCAGGTCAGCTAGAAAAGCTCCTGCAGAGCTAGAGCAACCCACACAAGAAAATGCACTCCAGAAATACAGCAAGCATGGGGAAGTGAGGAAATGCGTAGACATAGTTCTAGATCTCGGATGGTTCTGTTCCTCAGTTTCTCTAAATATTAATTAGATTGCAATAAAAAGCAATGATTCAGCAGCAAGCATAGCCAAATCCCTTGATTATGGAGGGTATATAGGCAGGGGCAATATGTCCACTTAATAAATAGAGTTAATATCATGGATATTTCAAGATAATGTGTTCTCAGATTCTGTTCTTTGGCTTAATTATGTTTCCTGTCACCTTTCATTATATTAGGAAATTTTAAAAAATCCATTTCAAGGTAAAAGTATAACCAATTCATGTAAAATCTCATAATGGAAGTTACATGTTGTAGCTTTCATAATGAATCCCCACTTCACATGCTGTTAGAGTTTCACTGTCAAAATTAACAGAAAGCAGTAAATCATACGATGGTAAAGCAATGTTGAAATACCTGCTTGATGTATATTTGTAGGTTTATGCTTCATGAACAGTTTGTCCTGTAGAAATCATACAAAAAAGAGCTTTGTCTTGTCAAAGGGAGATTTTAAGACTTCCATTTACTGAAAAATAATTGTTAGTACATGGGTATCTAGGAGTATTTTTACTTGGGGGCAATTTAATGCCATAAAAATAAATCTCACCAGTATTGTATACACTCATTTTTGAAATATAAGCACTCTAAATATTTCATAGCTTCACATTCACAGAGGTGTCCTTAAGAAACTGGTGTTTATACAAGAAAGAACAAGACAACCACAGTGAGGAAAGTATGTCTACTTGGAATTCAGAATACTCTTGTCCTGCCTTTTCCTTCCCCTCCCCTGCAACTGTGTCAGTAGAGCCAGAATGGAGAACAGGAATAGAGTGGACTTGTAGAAGGTGGCCATCATGAGGTGACTGGAGCTGGGGCCAGAGTGATGAAGGAAACAGGTCCTTCAGGCAGGAGCAGTGGTGGACAAATTGCAGGTGCTTCTGACGCTGACACTGATCATCTCAACCCAGCACTCACTTTCAGAAGTGAAGAACAACATGCATGTGGTTGTGACCACCAAACACAGTGTCTGCTCTGAGCCCCAGGCCTCAGCTCCCTAGAGGAGCTGAGGAATTGGGATTTGGATCCTATCTCTATTACTGTGTGACCCCAGGATTTAATGAGCCACTCCTATGTGCCAGGCATTGGGTGATGATTTTACAAGCACTATCTCCTTCTATCCTCATGGCTCTGAGCATACTGCTTATCCTTGTTGTCTGTGGCTTGAGTTTCCCATGTGTGCAATGGTGTCTTCCTTAGGGAACTGTTTCAAAGGTTTACATAATAGGTAGAACCCTTACCCTCCAGCTCATGAGGACAGAAGGAAACATGATTTAGATGCCAGGTCTACAATTCGGGAAAAGACCCTTTCACTTCTCAGCAGGTTCCAGAAGCCAAACACAGGTTTTGTCAATGTACTCGCCTTGAGGAACTCATCTCCCTGAGGAATTATGGCATGCTCTGTGCTGCCTGACCTGAGCTGGGAGCTAGCAGTCAAGGAAGGGGAGGGAGAGGGAATTACCTGAAGAACCAAGGAAAGTCAGCACAAAGCTGAAAAGGCAGAAAAATAGGAAAATGTCTTATTTTTAAAAGTGTAGAACAATGTCCTATGTTTACTGGCCCTGAGTACCCACCACAAGGATGAGTGTTCTGTGGGGAAGAGTCCAGAGGTCACACCCTTAGAAACTGAGCACCTGGAGGTGAGGCCCAGGCCATGCTGTGTCCCCTCTGTTTGGTTGGAGGAAGTGGGGAGAAGGTAAATCTCAGTACCCAGTGTTACAGGGAAGGAAGTTAGAGCTCGGCCGGGTCTAGGGCTTCCCCAAGGTCATGGCCTGATACTGGCTTCTTCTGCACCCCATAGTTGGCTCCAAACCTGTGCACTCACTGCCTCCCTGGAAGGATGACACTGTCATAGTCTTTCCTCCACACCAGACTCCTGTCCAGCCCCTGCCCACACTCACCCATGGCTCGACATGCAGTGTCTGCTGTCTCTTCCACTTTAACTAAAATCCAACTCTCGGGCTCAGCAGTAAAATATGGTGGCTCTTTAGACAAGGAACAAACAAGCAAACAATAACCCCTAAGTAAAAAAAAATGATGTGTCAAAGATCACAATAGACCAACGTAGTTTGAGCTCCTTTTAAAACCTATTTATAAAAACTTCATTATTAGTGACTATCACACACACCAAGTAGAATTCAGCCACCAGTGGCAAAAGGCAATTTATAGTCTAAGGTTTCAAGAAGCAAATTATTAATCAGGGTGATGGCTACTTCTCCGTTTATGGGCTTGAATCATGGAATATCTTAATTCACAGTTTAGAAGGACCATCCCAAGAGGCTCATTGAGGTTTGTATTTACAGCACAGTATTTTATAGGCTAGTTTGCTTCAATATCTAAACTCAACAGCAACTCATGGAGCATGTCAAATGAAGTATGACAGCAATGCACTAAGCGTATATCTGGGAGGAGTGCAGCCTATTAACATATTTTAAAAATTTTAGCAGTTCTTCTCCAAAATATAGATTTAATACTTCAATGGAAGGCAAAATAATAGCAAAGAGAAAAAAGAAAAAGAGGAAGGCTCTCATCCATCTTCAAGAGGAAAGGAAACTTTCAGTACTCATATATCTCTAGACTCCCCACTAGCCTGTGCAATAAAACAGTCATTGTATTAAACAATGAATTTCCTTAGAGAGTAAATTGCAATATTTTTCTCAGTTCATTCAGCAGAAGTTCAACAGAGGCATGGTTGAGTTCAAGAGTATTAAGGTGGTAGTGATTTCATTATCATGATAACAAAAGGCCCCTGGATTCACTTTCTTTGTGATAATTAATTTCTGGGGACTGTCTTCCAGAATGGCTTATTCTCATTGTAATTGTGTTGAATGTGGATAATATAGGTTCACATGACTCCTGTATTAACTGTATCATTAAAACAGGGTGGAGCCCAGAGGAGGAATCAGAAATGAAAATGTAACATTTCAAAGAAATGATTAAGGAGAAAGGCTGAAGGTTTCTGAATGCAAAGTTAGGTATCAATTCTGCAATTACCCCGACCACTCAAGCAGAAACAATCTGCCTGAATTACCCACTCTGGCTGTGGATATGACTACAAATTCACTAGGTGGAAGCAGAATTCTCTGCTTAGATGTTGTGTTCCCCTTTTCCAAGCTGGCCCCTACACACAAAAATATTCCTATTGGGTCATGTCTCCTTAATCAATAGTACTGATGGCAAGATTATTTATATCCTAACTATGCAGAGATTGCATCTTGTTAGGGCCTTGTGTGAAGGTCATGCCCCATATTCATCAGCAGATGCTACAGTCAATATCAACTATCATGATCTGGTTAAAGAGCTGTAAGGGGAGAGGGAATGTCAACATTTGCTTATGATTAATTATAGTTTTTATTTCCTTAGTCAAATATTTTATTTTTGGGGGGATTGCAGAGTGCCATGTAGTTGAAGAAATAATAGAGCAGATCCATGTATGCTTTCCCTCCTTCCCCCATGGTAACACCTTTCAAAACTACACCACAATTATCACAGCCAGGATACTGACATGGATTGGGTGTAGTCAATCCACTTTAACCAGATATCCCCAGTTTTGTTTCTGTGTGTGTGTGTGTGCGTGCGTGCGTGCGTGCGTGCGCATTTTCAGTGCTATGTGTTGTTATGGCATATGTAGGTTTTTGAGTTTACACCATGTCAAGATGCAGAATGGGCCATTATCACAAGGATATTGGCCACCCCAAACTCCATTCCTAGTTCTTGGTAACTACTGGCCTGCTCTCTACAAGTCTGTCATTTGGAGAATGTCATATAAATGGTAACACTGACATAGGAGATAGGTCATGGCAAAGCTGGCTGGTGAAATGAGTGGGACCTGACAATTACAAGATCCTAGGACAGCACCAAATAATTCTAAAGACCTCATAGGTGGAACTTCTTGCAGGCTCCCATAAGCTGTAGAAGGCATAACAGATATGAGATAACAGGGGGAGCCTGCTATCCTGCCTTTTCAGGATAGCCCTGCTGTGTTTCTCAGACACAGCGTGTACCTTTATCTTTGATTTTGTCTTCTTTTTCTCTTGTTCTGCCCCAGTTTGCTCTGCAGAGGAAGTTCTTCCCATAACCCTTTACCCAACATTTTTCAAATAAACTTTTGGCACCATTTTTGGCTTATCTCATCCAATTGTTTGTTCAAAGCAAGAAGGACCTGAAATATTTTTGATTGCCCAGCCAGCCCAGTAACAGTATACCATGCCACCTTTGGAAGAGGCTTTTTTCAATCAGCATAATTCCTTTGAGATTTCATCATAAGTGAGTTATACTTGATAACGTAATCTGCACATATACTGTACCTATAGTACACTAGTACTGTAGCACCTTACCTCAGGGAGTGATTATGCCCCCAGATTCTGCAAATAATTCAGCTGGGGTCAGAGGCAAGGGGTTTACTTAGCAACTTTGGGACTGGGATATGCATTAGGAACTTCCAGGCCTGGCCAAGAACACTCTTCTCTGATCACTGTCACCCCACCCCAGCCAATCCCCAAGTGGACATGGTGCAACAGGCCCTCCCAAGCAGGAGGTCCCCATCCACACTCTGGAGTACCTGGTTGGGAAGAGCAGCCTATCAGGTCCTTGCAGAGCTCACCTGGATGGCTCACAGGGTAGAGCACCTTGGTTCAGCACAGACACTCTCATCTGTTCCTGCCAGGTGGCCCAGCCAGCAAGACTGGGCATGGAGCTGCCACTGGTCCTGCAGGCCCTGAGGCATTTTCTCTTCATAGTCCTTTCCCCACCATACACCATACAACCCAACCTCATGGCTTGCCAAGGTGCTCTGGAAATTCTCTACATCCCTATCTACAGTTTACAAGGTCTGTTAGGAGGAGAAAAAGTGGGGTAAATACCAGGCTCATCAGCCATGAGGACTGTGAGCTAAACGGTGGGAAAGGTTCACTGTAGATGGGTCATCTTGAGCACAGACCTTTTCAACCATGTAATCTTCAGAGGGCAAGAGAGTGAGCTGTGTTTTAGAGAATCACCAGCCCTCTTTTGAGGGCAGTGTGCTGCCACACAGTCCTTTACTGGACTTCAAAAAATTGGTCACAACTACAGTCAATAAAATGGGATTGAAAGGGATACTTTCATCTCTTTTGAAACAACATGAAGATATCAGATAAAGGTACTCATGTCTTGTGTTAAATCAGAGTTGAGACAAAGCCAGCATGGGCCAGCTGTCCTCAGAGAGGGGCACAAACTGCCAGCCCCATAATCTCAGAACTAGTGTAGGGATGACCTGCAGGAAGCCCAAGCCCATGGGCCTCTATCAAGTCTGCCACTCTCCAAAATGCCGGGGGAGAGTGTGGGTTCCAGCACAGAGGAGACAGCCTCACTGGAGACCAAAGATTTATCATGCTTTCTGGTCCTCAGTGCTAGGTTGTAGCTTCCGAGTTTCAGGGCTTGTCCTGAACAAGGATCACTGTAAGATCCAAAGACACTCCCTGTTCTGCCTTTCCTTCCCTCCAGGGAGCAGATGTCCTGTGGCATGTCCTTGGCCACCATCACTGTCTGTAGTTGGGTGACTCTGTCCACTGTGGTGTCTGCTTCCCATGTAAGTGGGAAGAGGAACTCTGTAGATGGAAGTAAGATTACCAACATGAAAATGATCAACTGGGACTGTCTTAGACCAGCTTAGTGGGCCCAGACTACTCTCATGAGCACTTGAATATTGGAAACTTTCCCACCTAGGAAGGCCAAAGGAGGGCAGAAAGATTTGAAGAGGGAAATAGCCAAGTGGGAAGAAATTTATATAGGAATATGAACATTTAAGAGTTTCATCACCAGAAGACCTCAGAGTAAATTTACCAGATAACTTTGCAACTGTGATACTGGTATAAACTGAGACATATTACCAACAGTCTGTTCATTTAATAATAGTTGAGGGATTTAAATTTCTAAATTTAAATTTCTGAATGATTTGTGTATAAAAATCAGAAGAGATGTGAGACATAGAGAAACCTCTTTGTGTCATTTGCTGTCACCCTCTTGGGTTTTTGTGTGGGAGTTAAAGAGCTGGTGTGCCAGGCAATGCACACTCATGGGCCAGACAGGGGATGAAGGGCACTACTTTGGTGTGATGAGCAGATGTGGAGTCTGTTGGTCTCAGGAGGGAAGGTGCACAGGATGTGCCCCTGAATCTAGGAGGCTGCAGCTGGTTGGAGGAATCATTGGTTCATTTATCCCCAGAAAGAAACAAGACTTTCATGTGAGTGAGGCACCCCTTGACTTCAGAGATAGGAAGTGTGAAAAATGTATGTAAACTGAAGAAGGTAACTAACTAGTGCATGCGACGTGTTGTAACAGAGTTAGGCCAACAGCAAATGGAGCCTCCAACTTATGCTTCTGTGGCAACACTGAGGCACTAAACCTTCACCATGCAAGCTGATGGCCTTATCTACATCATTACCAGGTTAGGGATGTGGAAACTGAGGCCAACAGCAAAAACATTTGTTCAGGTTATTGGTGAAGTCAGAAGTTGATGCCAAAATCTACACCATTATACCTTATGTCATGCACCCCTCTGGCATGCTCCAAATGTTATAGTGCACAAAAGAGAGTATCAGAGAGGTGACATCTGAGAGGGTCTTGAGGGGCAAAACGCTACTCCTCTTCAACAGCTGATGTGATCTAAGGCAGAAGGGCAGTGCCATGTGCACTGCCATGTGCATGATTTTTCTCTGGCCAGCCTCCCAGAGAAGGTCCTGGCAGGGCTGGATGCCAGCAGCATGGCAGAGGGAGAATGGTTGGAGCACCTTAAATCAGGGAGGTCACTTCAAAAAGGCTGTTACTAAGCAGCTCCACTTTGGATGACTGGTACAGTATCCCTCAGGGTAACTTGGGAACCAGTGCAGAACATACCCAAACACATCCCCACCCAGGGAGCAAGGAGCTTAGGTGTGTGTTTGCCAGCTCCCACCAGACAATGTCCAAGGGCTGCTCCTGGGATGAGGGTTCTCTGTATTTTCTGTCTGCCATGGTAGCCAAAGTTGGTTCCAGGGGCTGGAGGACACCTCCAGGAAGGAGGTAGAGGACACAGGGAGAAGTTGTGCTCTGAAGCAGGGAGGCCAAGGGACATGTTGTGACACTGTCTTGTTGCATCCAGGAAACACAGCAGTGAGTGTTTCACATCGAGAGGGCAGAGGAGTTAGTCAGGAGGAGGTCTGTGAGAGAGCTACACAATACACAGCTGAGTGTAGTGAGGTGGTGAGGACAGAGACCCCAGGCCCTGGAGCCACAGACCCTGGGGAGTGGGCACCACACTTCCTGGATCATAGCTTAGGGCTACTGTTCAAATCGCAGGAACTGAGCAATGTTGTAGGGAAGGTGACAGGTAGAATAAACAGCTATAGTCAGTCTGTCTTGTCTCATCAGTGTGAAATAAAAGTAATTGGGAGCCAATTTGTTTTTATTTTCTTTCATCTGCATGTTCACATCCATAGCTCTTTTCCCAGTTCCACCAGTGACAACCTTGTGAGATTGGCTCTGTTTCCAGAGGATGCTTCTGAGGAGTCTGGGCACAGGGTGATAATCTCACTCAAATCCCTTGGATTGACAGAGACACTCTCTTCAGGGCTTTTCCAGTGTGATCCGATCACAATATTTCACATGTCGCGGCAGATTCTTATGAACAAAAGGGGACTTAAATCAACATCATAAGAACGGAACTGTGTTTGTGTGCCTTTAAAAGTCAGAACACACAGATGAAAACTGCAAAACACAGAAAAAATCTGCCTTGTAATTCGGATACTAATGCAAGACCAAGGTTTGTATGATAGATTTAAATACTTGAGAGAGGAATTCTGATTGAAACAAATACTCTAGTTTATAGGGAGATAAATTTCCTCTCTTGTTTAAATTATCTTAAAGTATTTTAACACAACATAGTCCTGTCTACTAGAGATTTACACATCACAAATTTTAATTTTGGTTCAATCTATAATGTGGTGTGTTCATATAGCTGTACATTAACCTTGAAGAAAAGTCTCTGGAGAGAATGGGATGTGGTATTTACATCCACAGCCAAAGTGCAGCAAGAAGAGAAGAGGTGGTGACAGAAGCAGTTTGAGGCCCAAGTGTGGAACCAGCAGTGATTCTGACCCCATGCTGTTTCTCAACCACTTTCTCCATTCTTACCTATCTTTTAGAGGGACTGAGGGTTGTGTGACATTGCCAGTAGCATGGTCACACTGGGGACACAAAGCCACTTCCTAAGATCCAGGGGAATGTTACAATGCTTAAGGCAACTGGCTTTTATGGAGAACCCCTTGGTGCTCTTGGTAATTTCATAGAAAAGTACAAGTTTTTACTTTTTCTTGTTTTGCAGAGTGGCAAACTGCAAAATGTAATATTGGAAGATCTATTGTTCTCTGAAGGATTTCTTCCAATTGGATCTTTCCTATTCTCAATTCCCATTCCTTCAGGAAGGGAGATGCAGCAGGAATTCTCCTTCCTGGAATCAACCTATGTGGCAATTTGATCATGGGCCACCAGGACTCTAATCACAGCCACTTAGGAAAAAATGCATGATTATGACTAGAACTGGAGGAATAAAAATGAAGGCACATGACTCCCAACTTAACACAATCTTTTCAAAATCTGATAAAAAATTTTAAGGTTTCCTCAGCCACTGGACAAAGCATGCTTCCTGACCACTGTTATTTTCCAGCATTGAGAACTGGGCAACTCATGTGTGCTCAATCTTATCTCCTGTTCCTATTTCTAGGTGACTACTTAGCCCATTTTTAGAATGCAGTTCTTTTCTCACTTTTCAATTTAACCAAAAGTAACATCCAATAATTTAAGCTTTCTTCTGGGTCAAAAATAAATAGCAATAATAAAACAACTTCTGAACACAGATTGTAACAGCCAGAAAGGGTCAGGGAGAAGCAAGTGGCAGAAAGGGCTGACTAGGCAGGCAGTTTCTATGATGAACTTTGCCTCCTTCCCAAGCTTCAGGATTGGACATGTTCAGAAGAACTTTTCATAGAAATACTAGGAATATCCTCCCTGTGGATTTAATGAATTCACATTCTTGGAAAAAGAATAGGAAGATAATTTTAACCATAAATTGGTGAGATATAGGACTGCTGTTTTGTGGTCCAAAAGTGTTGGGGTTGGGATGCTATCTGAGGATACTAACAATGTCTTTTTCTTGTTTGAGTATTTACCTATGATAGAAAGGAAGGCCTTGGCCCTGGCTGGCTCAAAAGCACTCCCCTGAAGTGTCACCTCACAAACGTACAGCCCTGTGTCTGCAGAGTTTGAGTTGGAGATGGTGAGGTGTCTCCCGAAGCTGTGGAGCCCACTGGTCAATCTCACACCATTTCTCTTCCAGTGCACACTCAGCTCTTCCACAAGCCTGCAAGAACAATGACATTGGTGACAATGATTGTGAATCATGTAGATGCCAATAATAATATTTTCAGGCATTCAGCACGAGCTTGATAAAGCTAATTCTAGCAGGAACCATGGTGGGTTGAACAACAGGCATTTAAAAATCAATCCAGATATAGCTCTACTCTCTCACGGTAAGTATCACCAACATGTTCTGGTCAAGGACTATTGAGGAAGGATAGCTAATTGCAGCAGCAATGGACCATAAGTGATACTGATTCCATTTTCTCATGAAAAGAAAGTTTAAAACAAATACTTCTAGGGGACACTACAGCTACGTGGGAGGTGTGACCATTTGAACTCCATTCTGGAGTGACCAGAAGCAAGTAGAGAATACTTAGGACTACAGAGTGGGAGAAGGATTGACCTTTTTCCTTTACTACCAAGAGCCTTGCTCCTTTCTCTTTCCCAGCTAGCACCACATATCAGGCCCTTCACCATCACCTACAGCTAAAGTGAAAGGCATCACCCAATGAAGGAGGAAACTCAGGGAGTGGTGCAACGCGGTGCATAGGAAAACAAGTAAGCTGCTGCTGCTGGAAGAGAAGAGCTCATGTGCCACTCTTCCTGCTGTGAGCTCCTCCCAGGGAGTATTTATTAGTACAGGTTCAGCATCCCTTAGCCAAAATGCTGGGGACCACAAGTATTTTGTATTTTGTAATATTTTGTTTTGGAATATTTGCACATACATAATAAGATATCTTGGGAATGGGACTCATATCTAAAGATGAAATTCATTTAAGGTTCATCTACATTTCACATACATAGCCTGAAGGGGTCTCTGTGCAATGTTTTTAGTGCCTGTGTTTTCATTGTGACCCATCACATGAGGTTAGTGGTACAATTTTTCCTGTGTGACACCATGTTAATTCTCTAAAGGTTCAGACTTTGGAGCATTTCAAATTTCAGGTTTTCAGATGACGGGTGTTCAACTGATGTGGCCACATGTAGAGCATGACTGTACCTGGCACTGGCTATGCACTCCAAGGTGGTCTCACTGGACCCAGTTACCACGTTTCTATTGCCTGGGGTAACCACAATGATGGGTGCCATGGCTTCAGGTGTACCAGTATCTCCTGTGGCTGAGAAAAGAAAAAAAAATCCATGGAACTCTCCTCAGAATGGAAGATGAGATGATGGCAATATGACAGATGTAGGATCTTGTCAAGTCATGTTGATAGGAAACCCAGAATCTCCTGGCCTGCTAGAACTCCCTCTGAGAAGTCAGGCCTGTCAGACCTTTGGCACCTGGGTTCACACACAGCCAGTCTCTTCTGCCAGGATCCCATTCATGGATTAGAATGCAAGGTACCTGAAGGCATCCTCCTACTTCCCTGTGCATCCTGTGGCTAAGAGACTTTCACCTACTCAGCATTTTTTCAAAATGATTGCTGCCTTTATTTTTTCCCATTGATTTAAGACCTGATTATTGAGTTTCCTAATATACCCACTATTTTCAAATTCAGCCAACTGCACAAATACGTCACATGTCAGACACTCAACTAGTCACAGAGGACAATAAAAGCACCTGCAGTGTGACTCCCTGGAGCACCACATTTCTTTAACAAAGTATAAAGTTATTTTACTGCAGTTCTAATTCCTTTTTCTTTCTGCAAAGTAAATATCCTGAATCCATCTCTGTTTTGTGAGTATCAAACCATAAATAATTTAGCTCATACTTTTGGAGACAAGGGAGAAAAAAATAGGATGCATTTTTGCCACTTTCCTCTAAGACACATTTAGCATCAAAATTAAACAACCTACATCACACTTTACTACTCTTTATTTAGGGAAAATGAAGACTGAACAACATAAAATAGGGATTTCAATAAGAGTGGAGATGTAAGAAACTAGAAATAAAAACAAATTTAAACAACAGCAAATGCAAAATGCCTTCACTAGCTCTTCGTTTGGAAGAGCCTCTCACTGCACCAACAGTTAAGGAGAACTCTGGCTAAGGGAAGGTTTGGCCTGCTGGCTGGTGAGGGACTCACAACCATGGAGAGGGACTGAAGGTGGGAGGATGGCCTTGAACCAGCAGGCATTCCCACAGCTCTGTGTCTGGCATCCACTGACTGAGCAGGCAGTGATTTGTGTATTAAAGGTACATGTGAAGTTAAAAGGGAGGGGGAGTTTGCTGCAGGCAGTCAGCAAATTAACTTTCTTAAATGTGCACACTGATCACATCATAGGAAGCCAAATCTCACAGACCCTGGGTCCCCTGCAGTCCTAGAGATGCCCCCAGTCCTGGGCCTCCAGGGTTCCCTGGGGCACTCATAAAATTCTGGGACTGTTGGTTGCAAGTCCAATTCCTGAGCAGAAGCCAGAGCCAGACACACCAGGACAGGCATGCACTGAAGGCAAGTCTGAGGAACAATCAGCTTATCACCTGTGAAAGTCTCTGAAGAGGAGAAATGACCTGGGGAGCTAATATTTGCACATAGTTATGAGAAGTGAAGGACAGCAGCAGTGAAAACCGAAAAGTCACTGAGCAAGGTGCTCACTTGACATTAATCACTGCTCAGCCAGGAGGCAGAGAGGAAGCACAAGCTCGGCACACATGGCTGCCTGGGGAGGAGAGCCCAGGTCCTTGTCCTCTCTTGCCCAGGCTACACAGAGAAATTGTTCACAGTACCTCTGGACACATGGGGTGGAGGGGGGCCATTCCAGGCAGGCTTCAGCTACACCCATAGAGAGGTGAAGAAATCCTTAGATTGGGTTCATTTACATTACACTTTAAGCACACAAAGATCCAACAAGCACAGTGCAAGTTGAGGGACTTGCTTGATGCAGGGTAAGTGGATGCAGTCTGTTCCCTAACCCAGCCCTCTAACTCCAACTTTGGAATTCTAATGACACAGGAACCACACAGGATGCTGGTCAGAGAAGTAGATGGTGAAGTAAATGCACTAGTGCCTACAATGGGAGGCCACCTTATACACAAAGGATTTCCCGTGAGGTGAATCTGACCAGCAGGAGCCACCACAGCAAGATGGAAGCAAGGTGTGTAGGTCTTCTGATGAAAACCCCATGTGTTTCAGTTATCTAAAACTTTACACAAGTGTCTGGACTCCAGGCATCCTCAAAGCAAGGGTGGCACTTAATATGTTACCCAATTCTGGTACACCTTCTTCTTTGAAAAGGTTGCTTTAAAATTTCAGTCAGATTCATGTGTGCACCTGTATGAAAAAGAACAGTACAGACTTAAAATGAAACAATCCCCTCACTCTGCCAAAGGCAACCTTTTTGAAATCTTTTAATGCATTATTTTAGTTTAACCTCATGTTTTAATTTTATATATCTATTGCTATTTTTTGAATTATTAATGTTAGGCATTATTCACTTTCTGCTGTAATAGATGAGCTTGGAGCTCACACTATTTCACACCTCCTCTCAAGCATTTATTTTTAGTTCTTCTGTTATTTATGTATCTTTGGAAGGTTTTATATGTGTGTTTAATATGCATATATTGTAATATAAGTATATACTTGTAAAGTATTAAGTACAAACCTTTTATAAAGGAAGGCAATTAAAAATCATAAGAATATAAGAAATCTGTATAAGAAACACAATCTTTGAATACTACCTTGCTGTGCAGTAGATAATATTTATATAGAAAAATAATTTCAATATACATTTTTTGTACCAGGGATTGAACTTGGGACCTTGCTCTTGAGAGGCAAGAGGCAGAACCATTGAGCTAAATCCCTGGCTCTATCATATATTTATTTCAACTTAAGTTATTATTCTATAACAATCAATAGTCAAAATGATGGCTATGAAACAGAACACAAATATTATTAACCTTGATGAGATAAAAATAAAATTACAAAAGACAGAAAGAACAGCATGGAAGAACAGAGGAAAATTGAAGGGGAAGGCCACTTCTCACTATACCGTGGGAAAAAAGAGGATGTGCTTTCCTTTAACCAGAAAATAATAAAGGGGTATGTGTGTACCTGTGCACACACACATAAATGTGATACATGTTACCTTTGTAATTGTAAAATATCTTTCTTGCTCTTTGTAGTTCTCTTTCTGTATAGTTAAAGGTAAAAAAGTACACAAACTAAAAGTACAGTTATGTTGAGAGGATGTGTAGAGTGGTATGTGCTGAAATCTCATCAATTCTAGCAGAAAGTCATGGGATAATGTCTGAAACTGTGAAGTCAGGAAATAGCAATAGAGATATAGAATTAAATGCTCAAAGGTTAAATTGAGAAGGAGATGCTTTTGCCCTGTGAGTGGGGGAAGTTGGTGCACTTCTTCCTTTGGTACTGTTCTCTTCACTGCCAGTCAGGCAATCTTTTTTTTTTTTTTAATTCTTCTATTGGTACATTGAAGGTATACAACACAATTACATTTCTCATTGGGAAATGTACCTTTACATAATGCATCTTGGTTCTTATTTTTTCCCCATTCCTAGCCTTGCCTTCACCCTCTTCACCCTTCCCTATTTACAAAGACTTTATTTCCATTTTTTCCATTTCTCA
>NW_004624881.1:1702960-1733046 GCF_000247695.1 Heterocephalus glaber | reverse complement strand
GCTTGGGAAGTTTTCTGCCATCACTTCTGTGAAGAGTTTTTTTATGTCATCTGCACTCTCTCCTCTTTCTTCATTGGCTCCAATCAGTCTTATGTTATTCTTCTTTGCATCATCTAGCAGCTGCTGGATTGATTTCCCCTGGTCCCTTACAATTTGAAAACAATTTTTCTTTTCCTGCTCACTAATTCCAATCTTATCTTCTATATGTGAAATTCTATTCTCACATTGGTTCATTCTGGTGTGCAGACTTTCAATGGAGTTTTTAATCTCTTGGAAATCTGTTTGTATTTGTTTTATGGATTCCATTTGATTTCTATGTTGGGATTCCATCATGTTCCTCAGATCTTCTATTTTTTTATCTTTGCCCTGTCTAGATTTATTAATCATGTCTTGCACAATGAGCAAAATCTTTGCTATTATCTGAGTAATTAATTTCTGATTTCATTTTTCCCAGATCTTCTTTTGTTGCCAGTTCAGAGAGTCCAAGGCATTGAGTATCAGACTGTTCCATCTCGTTTCCCCTTGGGGTTGTTGTAGGTGATCTGGAAGTCTGTTTCTGAGGCTTGTTTATGTGTCTTCTCATTTTGACGGTGGGGAGGTTTGCTTCTGGTGCCCATGTGGCTCATCTTCTCTGCCCTAGGAGCCTGGGATGGAGGCGGGGAGCTTCCTTCCGGGTGCTGGGTCCAGCTGAGCTTCTCTGCCCTAGGAGCCTGGGATGGAGGTGGAGCTTCCTTCCAGGTGCTGGGTCCAGCTCAGCTTCTCTGCCCTAGGACCCTGGGATGGAGGCAGGGAGCTTCCTTCCAGGTGCTGGGACCAGCTGGGCTTCTCTGCCCTAGGAGCCTGAAATGGAGGTGCGGAGCTTCTTTCAGGGTGCTGGGACCAGCTGAGCTTCTCTGCCCTAGGAGCCTGGGATGGAGCGAGGGAGCTTCCTTCTGGGTGCTGGGACTGGCTGGGCTTCTCTCTAGATACACTTTTCTATAATAACCCTATATTTAAATGGCCTTAACTTTTATTTAAGACACATTGACAACTTGGATCATTTATTTATATATTTATTTATATATTTATCACATATCCAACTGTATCTTGCCTGCAAGAAACACATCACCATCCCAAATACACACATGAAAGGATTGAAAATTATATTACATGCAAATGAACTCTGAAAGCAAGCCAGAATATTTAGATAAACATCTCAACCAACATTTAATGAGAAAAGTTTAAAAACACAACTTATTTGGACAGAACCATCTAATATGAATCTTTAATGTTCATAAATGTATATGCAATGAAGTTTGATGCATTCAGTTTTGTAAAACAAACATCAGTGAACAGAAAGAAAAGATAAGCTCCAAGATAGAACTTATGATTAAATTAAATACTCTACTCTCATATATAGATGAATCATCCAAACCAAAATAAAACAATTCACAAGAAACAATGAAATTAAACTACAGTATAACTCAATTGTACTTAACAGACATTTTGAAAATTTTCTTTCCAACAAAACCAGTTCATCAAACTATTTCCAAATAGGTTAAATCGTGTTTTAGGCCTTAATTTAGCAGCTAAAAAATTAATATAGCTCATTGTATATCAAATAATGATGAAAGGATAAGATATATCAATAATATTAGAAATTACAAGAATGCAGCAATATTTGGAGATTAAAATATTCACTTTTGAATGACCAGTGTGTCTTTCAAGGTATCAAAGGGCAGACTTTAAAAATTCATAGAGTCAAATAAAAATGAAAATAAAACACCCTAGAAACTATGTAAAACCTTGAAGATATTGTGAAGATATTTACTGGTATTAGTGTCTGTGTTAGAAAATTAGAGAAATATCAAAGAGACAACCTAATGATACATTTCAAAGTGATAAAATAATGAAATATCAAACTCCAAATCAATGAAGAATATAAGTAATATGTACCAGAGCTGAAATTAATGAAATAAAAGCTAATACAATACAAATGATCAATGAAACAAAGAATAAATTCTTTGAAAAGATAAAGCAGATTGATAAACCTTTAGTCAAACCCTTTATTGTCCTTTTTACCACTTAAAACACTTTTTTGTGATTTAGTAATTATTGCCAATATGTGAAAACTTTGATAATAAATAGTTCTCATGGCAAATTAAATATTAATCTTCAAATGCCAAATATTTCAAGAATTGCTTCTAGTTTGTTAATGTTAAATTTATCATATTAAATTATAATGTGGCAAATTTGTTGAACAGTGAAATCAAAACTGGGAAACCCATGGAGATGCATTCTAGGGATGCACTGGATGGATAAGGAATATTACATCACAGGTCCCATTGGACTGAGATACAGTGGCCTTTGGAGAGTCTGAGTAGAATACCAGGATCTCCCCAGGCTCTGTCCCTCAGCATCAAAGGAAGCACTGAGGACCCCCAGGCCCCTTCCAGGCCTTGGGCCAGGCAAAATCTGTGAACAGCATGTGGCCTCTGTAGTCCCTGTCCCTGAGGACTTTTCTGGGGAGCACATGGGCCACAAAGCACCCACATCAGGAAGGCTGGATTCAGGGCTTGGGGTTCACTGCAGAGGTGCCAGGCAGAGGTTCATGCAGGCTGCAGGGACTAGGGAGCACCAGGAAGGCTCTGTTCATGAGGGGCCCGGGCTCAAGCACCCTCGGTCCAAGGGAGGATGGGGTTGGGGTCTGGGTGTGCATTAGGATGCAGTTCTCAGGTGGTTCAGACTCGAAGCCCTTAAAATAATAAAATATGGGGATAAGTCATTTTTTAAATTAGACTTTTTTAACAAGACAAGTTTAAAAGAAATTTTATTTGGCTGACTTCAAAAGATAGATACATAAATAGAAACTAGATGATTGATGTGTTTTTCCTTAAAACAGATAAAGCGAATGTGCTCATTAAATAACTTAAAGTATTTTTTAAATAAGTAGTTGGTTTATATATAAAACACAAATTATCACAAAATGTAGAAAAAGATGAGAGTGATTCTGAATATGTAATGTGAATTGATAAGTGAAACGGATTGACAAATACAGAGAATGGCTGATACTGTCTATAAATTACCTTTCTTGAATTTTAAATATAGTAAGACTGTGGTATACATTAAATTATCCTCTGTTCTTGAAAACATGGCTGCTTTAAATAATAACATTATGTGGTACAATATATATTGAATTTTATATAAACTCAAATATTTCAAAATGTGAGATTGAGCATTAAATGAACTAAGATATTTATAAGAAAATCCATATTTCAGAATACATACTCTTCAAGTAGCAAGAGCAGGTGTATCATGTATAGACCTGTGTTGCAACTTCTGGGCATGGAAAACATTGGGAACATTTTGAAAATTCTTGAATTTGGACTTGGTAAGGTGAATTATTTTCTCAAGGACTAGGAGTATTTTCATGCAGGTCCATGAGGTGTTGAAACAGATGGTATGAATCCCGTTGGTCCTATGGATTACTGTCTACATTGGAAACATTCCATATTTAATCTACCATTCCATATTTAATTCCATATTTCATTTAATTTAGAAAATGAGTGCAGGAAACTATAAAAATGATGAATTTCAAAGATGAAACTGATGTAGAGTTTCAGGCACAGTTGCTGCAAGTTTACAGTTGGAAGTGCTTTTTGTACTAACTTATGAATAAGGCCTTGAGTTTAATGGGAGCACAGGATGTTTGTGACAATGACACTGGGGCACGTGTGGCCAGGCTCAGGCTGCTCCTGTGAAATCTGAAGGAAGAAGCAGCATTGAGAGTCCTGCTTCTCCTTAAGAGTTACAGAACATAGGTTTCTTTTTTACTTCAGTTCACTGTTTTTGTTTATTTATTTATTTATTGCCTATGAGTAAAATAAGATCTCAAAGGAAATGCATTTTTATTTCCACAGTATTTTATCTGATAGGAATCTATTGATTATAAAAGCTTTTTCATGTATATTTTATAAAACACTATATGATGAAACTTTCCACTAAAACTTCTTTTACAAGTTATTAATTTCTAAAGACCACATTTAGATGAAATAATAATGGGGGGAGACTGTGTTTTTTAAATTTTAAAATATCTATTGTAAATAAGTGAGATTTTCCTAGGAATCATGGATGTGTCCCAGTCATCTGTCTTTCTCCACTGACTGCTTCCTGATTGTGCTTCTTCACAGGTCACATTAGCAGTTCGTGGCTGTCACTGATACACAATCATCTCAGTTGTCAGGAAACCATAGCAGCACTTGCACAGACACCTTAGGCCCATGAGCTGAGTTAGAAAGAGATGTGAGTGGCAGCTCTCTCAGAGAGGTCATGGGGAGCCAGGTGCGTGGGAGCCGACAGTGCTGATGAGAACCTGAGGCCAACCCTGGGCATCCGGCCCCTCTCAGGACATGTGGACTGTCCCCCATGGACTGGCCCAAAGTGGGCTCATTCTCTGTGCAGGCTGGGGAGTGACCCACAGGTCCTGTCCACCAGGGCAGTGCACTTCCCTGCTGAGTGGGAGAAGGGGAATTGTGTCAGACTCTGTGCCCAGTTTGTGCAGTCAGCAGTGTGAATCCACCTCAGCCTGGCCCACATTTGCAGGAGGAAACCCTGTGATTTGCTCACTTCTCTCTCAGGACACCTGGCTGCCTGCTTACCTTCCATCTATGGCTGATACTGATCCATTCTACTGGTGTTTCCTGGTTGTTTATGACTTAAAAGGTCACAGTAACATGCATCCTTACTGTGCACTCCAAATCCCTTAAATCCTAAAAACATTCTCTGTCTTGTTTCTGTATCTTTCTATGTGGCTGAAAACAAAAATTCCTTTGATCCATCTGAAGATACTATCATGATATATAATAAAACCATACATGAAATTACATTCTTTTCTCTTTTTTACTAGAATCTGGTATAAAAGCCCTTGAAGGATGGAGGCATCTCATGAAGGACTCAGTTCCAGGACACCGCAGAAAAATTCTTGTTGATCCTGCAGAGGACATTTTTCTGGGTCACTTGGCTTCAATTTTATATGACTGTAAGCTCACAAACCTGCTGCCAATTTG
This sequence comes from Heterocephalus glaber, assembly GCF_000247695.1. The sequence continues at coordinate 1,728,001 of NW_004624881.1, read as the reverse complement.
ACTTCATTCTCATAAGTGGGCATGCAGAAACAGGCATGGTCTGATTTTGAGAGCTGAGACACAGGTACTGGGAGCCATGTGTTCCATGTCCTGGGAAGGCTGGTCTGGTCCCAGGTTTATAAAGTTTCTGTCTGCAGGTGATTAGGAAGGGCCTCTCTGCAAAGCTTGGGGTCAGTAGGATAACCTGCCAGGCAGTAAAACAGAGGATGTGAGCTGTTGGCAAAACACCTTGGAGAATTTTCTTGATTATTTTATTCTGTTTTCTTTTTTGATATTTCTATTCTTTTAAAAGTCTAACTTTCACCTCCTTGTCAAATTTGTAGTGAACCAAACTTAAAAATTCCAAATTACAAAAAAAATTGCAAATGATAACAATTTATAAATATCTGTTCTCACACAAGAAGTAAAAGCATCACTAGTTGTCATGAACATGTATGAAAATATGGGTCTATAATTAAGATACTTCCATTCATTTACATATGTGCACCTTTAATGTAAGTTTTCTTCTGGATGACATCTGATTTTGTCAGTGAACAAACTATCTGAGTTTAAATAAAGGCATTAGAGAAATATGTTATTTTGATAAATTTACAGATTTATTACATTTTGTTAAAATGTGTTTGCCATCTTCAGGCAAATATGTGAGGCAGGAAATAGAAGTCTTTTTCTCTGCATCTTTTTAGTGTGGAACCGGGTGGCTGTACAGAGGAGTGTGGGGGGGTGTCCAGTGAATTGTTGGCTGTCTGCAGTAGGCTGATTCAGCATGTTCCGTGCAACTTGGACCTTGGTAGGGCATGCACAGACCTGCCTGTCTGCAGTGGGCTAATTCGGTGCCTTCTGCATGAGTTGGGACCTCGGTAGGGCATGCACAGATATGCTTGTCTTCAGTGGGCTGATTTGGTGTCTTCTGCATGACTCGGGACCTCGGTAGGGTGTGCACAGACCTGCCTGTCTGCAGCGGGCGGATTTGGTGTCTTCCGCAGGACTCGGGACCTTGGTGGGGCATGCACAGAACTGCTTGTCTGCAGCGGGCTGATTCGGCCTGTTCTGCATGACCCTGTGAGGCAGTCTTTAAACACAGATCCACTGGTCCTCTCAGTATGGCCCTGTCATCCTGAGATAGCCCCTCACTGAATTTCTGGGTGATATCTAATTTCCCTCACCTCATAACCTCCTTGCCTTTTGTCCTCATTTTTTCTGGAGCATCCTCAAGTAGCTTCCTAAAAAAAGTGCCCATGGAAAAGATGATTTTTCAAAGGTCTTGAATGATTGGAAGTAATATTATTCTATTTCCACACATGATCATTTTCCTGAGCAGAAAACTCCAGAAAAAATCATTTTGTTTTAGACTTAGGAAGACATTGCTCCACTGTTTGTTGGGGGGTACTGGTGATCGAACTCAGAACTTTGTGCTTGCAAGGCAGGTGGCAGAACCACTGAGCTAAATCCCTGGCCCCAGCTTCACTGTTTTCTAGTGTCCAATATATAGAGAATTCTGATAGAAGTTCCGTTCCGATTATTTATAGGTCATCTTTTTGTTGTTATTTCTCTCTTCCAACTTTTGGGATATTCTCTGCGTGTTTGGAATTATCTTTATATATTTTTTCATATACTGTTGCAGGTGCTTGGTAAATTGGAGATGAATATCCTTTTTTTTTAGTTCCTTTGTAATTTTTCCTGTTTTTTTTTCTTTCTAGGCTCACATTGGCTGAATTTAGGCCTCTAGATTGATTCAATATGTTTCTAATCTTTCTCTAATATTTTATTTTCTCCCTATTTTGGAATAGATTTCCTCAACTTTATCTTCCAACTGTTCTTTTGAATTTTCATTTCAGCAATAATATTGTAATGGTCAAGATTAATTTCCTTGTCTGATTGTACATGTGTCACAGCATCCTGTTCTTGTTCTATGGATGCAATACATTTCCAAATTTTATGTTTCATAATAGAAGCTCCCTTAGAATGGTCCTTAAGTGACCTTTTAGATGTGAACATTTGGTTTGTTAATTGACAACTTCAATCAGGTGAAAATTCATTATTATATGAAGAGATTCTGAATATCAGAGTGCAGAGTTGTTTTCTCCGGGGTCATTCCTTCTCAGTAGAGAAGAATCCTTACTTGTCTGTCTGTCCATCTATCTAGTTATTCCACCTGAATATTTCACCTGTGGTGGTAGGAATAGGAAACAGACTGTTTCATTTACAAATTATCAGCCAAATTGCCACTTCTGCTTCTGCATTATAATGAACTCCTCTGTGACCAAATCTGCTCCCACTGCCTCCACACAGTGGCCTTCTTCCCTGAAGGTCAGGGCTCCCCTCCCTGAGATCTGCTTCCCAGATATTTTACCCCTCACTTGGTGATGGCCCTTATCCCATTTGTTGAGGTCACTGTGGACTTCACTTTCACTTCTTTACTGCTTTTAGTTAGGTTTTTGAAACTTTATTTTATCCTCATGTGCTTTTCTTCCACTTTTAACTAGCCATGCTGAATTTCCTGCCATATTTCCTCTCCCCATTCAATTTTTAAAAGAGACAAAAAAGAATATCCAGGCATTTAAAAAAGAATAAAACAATCTTCTATTTTTTTCTGCTTTTCTTACAGGGTCTAAGATACAATAAATAAATAAATACCAAAGGACTGATTTGTTACTATTTGTCATAAATATTGTACATTAATGAGCCACCTCCAACTAATATCACCAACCTTCCTCCAACATTCTACACTAATACACATTTTTAAAACAGCATATGCCAATGTATGAAGAAGTATTTTTCAGAAGAATGAAAACAAGAGAAATATGTTCTACTGAGATCCTATAGAGCCACTGTATATTTACAAATGCTGTCTCATTTACCAACAACCCAGTAAGACAGGCATTATCCCCCTTTACAGATGAGAAAATTGAGGCTCAATATCACATGGCTTCCAACTGAAAAATAAGATTGTAAGTCAAGAAATATTTATCCACAATTTTTCATTTGCATAAAGCTGTCTCCTCCTAATACAGACTCTGGTGGTGCTCAGTTAACCAAACACGAAATTAACTAGAACACTCTTTCCCCCAAGTATTTCTTTAATTGATGCTTTATAGTAGTTTTCTCAACCAAACTTTTCCCAGGTTGGTCAAGGTGACTGGAGGTGAAGATGCTGAATAAAAAGAGGGGATCTGCAGAAGTTAGCAGTGGGTGAACTGTGCAGCTTCAGATAGTTTTCAGTAAAACACTGAAGGTGAAGCCTCTTTTTAGCTATTACAATAAAGATCTCATTGAAGGGAAGTAGGCCTAATCCCAATCAGCTTCCCTTGCTTCAATCCCTGCTTCCTGAAGAAGCTCAGTAAGGTGAAGCCATCTAGATTGCATTAGTTAAAAGGAACATTTAAATGTCAAGCCTTTCAAAAGCTAAAAAAAAAAAAAAAAAGTTGCAAGGTAATCTGACCTTCTAAATTGTGGAATTACTATGTATGAAGTAGGATAAATGGGAAAACACTACATTCCCCTGATGTTAGGTGCAGTACTGGAGATGGGAAAGTGACCACATGCTAATAGCAAGTCCTAGGGGCTCCAGTTAGGAACACAGGAGTGGTGAGAGTAGGGACCAAGACCTTGAGGAAATGAGAAAAACAACCAACGAGGTAGCTCTCTGGGCACAGAGCATTCCAGGCAGAAGGATGAGCAAGCAGAAGACCTAGATACAGGGAAATGCTCAGTGTGTTGCAGTGGTGACCAGCAAGGCTGGGACAGTGAGCTGGGCAGCATGGGGATGGCTCAGGTAGCACCTGTAGGCCATGCTGAGAACAGTGAGCTTTATTCTATGTGAGGAAGAAGGCCACTGGGAAGAGTAAGGCAGAGGAATAGTGGGATGTAAGCTTGTTTTATAAGAGCTGAACTCTGGAGACTGTGGGGAATTAACTCTGGCATCAAGGAAAAGCCAGGGAGGCTAATGCCAGAGCCTGTGCAAGACACAGGGACATGTAGGTGGGGCAGTGAGACAACTAGATTTTAGACATTTTCAAACATAGTCACAGTATTTGCTGATGGACTGACCACAGGGACAACTGAGGAACTGGAACCAAAAGAGGAAGTGCATTTCTGAGGTGGAAAGACCATGGGAGGAGAAAGAAGAAGGGGAGGGGTAAACTAGGGGCTGCAATTTAGACATCTTACCCCCTGGCACCTCCCTGCCCTCTGTGTGCCCTCTCTCATCTGTGATACCACCTCTATGGAAGCTGCCGCCTCCTGGGGCTGACTGGGGTTCCAACCCTGACAGTCTTGAAAGGGCCTTCCTTGGGACACCAAGTGGAGGCAGGTCTACCTGCCTCACATACCATACTCCTGAAGGACCCTAGTTAGCAAGACAGACTCCATATTGCTGCCTGACCCACCTGCCTGCCATTTGGATGAACTCAGAAGGAGGAAGCTTAAAAACCTCCTCCCCTTAGAAAGTCTCTTTAGAAATAACAATTAATCAACTATTGTTTTACAAATGTTCTAACAGCAGGGCATTCTGCTTCTGTACCTTTTGCTTGCTTTACTAGTTCTATCCCATAGGGGGGCCTAGAAACTGTTGACCTCAAAGGTGTATAAAATATGTTAATCTCTCTCCAGTAGGGGCTTGAGTCCAATGCTAGGCTCAGTCCCTGCTGGTAATAAACTGTGTGGATTTAATATTGGTCTCTGGTTGGTTCTTTCTCACTGGGTGCAACACTAATAAGTAAGAGGATATCAGCTATTTATTTGAAAAAGTGGTTTAATCTCTATTCAATATCTGGAAAAACTCATGTACAAGGTATGAACAAAATACATAGTGAATGTTTAAATTTTTAAAAAATTTATTAGAGAAAAAGACACAGTTGTTATCAAGCCTCAGAATATTCCCCCTTGCTTCAAGCATATTTATCGCATTGTTCTTACCACTTTCTGAAGCAGTTTTGGAAGTGTTCTTTCATGAGTTTCATTATAAGGTGTGATTTAAAAAATGCAGTGAATGCTTCTGCTGAGTTCCATTCAACAGCAAGGTAGGCTCATAGAAACATTTAAGTGAGTCCTCATCCATCTCATCCATTGAATCTGGAACTGTTTGACTTCTATTTTGATTCTATTCACAATATCAAGGCAACTAAGGACAGCACATCTAGAGAGACCCACAAAAGAGAACTTCCAGACTTGCTTCAGAAAGTGGCAAGACTGTGAGATCAGTGTGTTCAAAGTGAAGGGAGTATTTTGAGGGGGATTTCCAGCAATGTACCTTTTACTATAATACATTAAACAAATGTTAACATTCACTGTATTTTTTCATCACACCTCGTAAGTGTAAAATGCTCTGTAAGATGGAGAGGAGAAAGAAGTAAGACAAGGTCCATTCTTGGCATGCAATACAGGATCATCCCTTGACCTGCAGAGTTCAGTAAAGTTCACTTGGAGAGACAGAGGGCATCTGAAGGAGCTTCACTTCTTCCTGTGTCCTGAACATAAGACAAGGATTTCCCTCAAGTTATTTCTGAATCAGTACTATGCCTTTCAGAAGTACTTTCCAATTTCTTACTTTTCTTTATATATATTTAGAAAACAGAGAAAAATATGATTATGTATGAATGTTTGCTATAATATACATAAATAAAATAACAAAATAAATATAGTTTAGTAAGATAGACGCAGAAGTTATTTTTTACAACCAGGCTTCTCTAAAATATGAGTATAGGTAAGATGTTCTCACTGATGCTTACAGTACAAATCTCACATGTATGAATATGTTTTTCTTTTTCCAAACCTAGCACAAAATTCATTTTCCTCAGAGACTCTTTCCTGATTAACTTCAACCCACTCACTAATTAGCTTCATTTGACATCAGTGCTTTCAGCTTCCTGAGCACTAAATACACACACACATACACACACACACAGACACACACACACACACACACACACACACACAACTTTACAAATGTTCCAAGACCTTTTCATTCAAATCTTCTTAGTTAGGGCTTCTCAAAACTTTGTGTGCACTGAATCATCTAGGAATCCTGATCAAAGGTGGGTTTTAAATTGGTGGGGCTGCACGGACCTCAGACCCTGTGTTTTAAGGCAGCTCTAGGTGACACAGTGCTTGGCTATGCTCTGGAGGCAGAGCTCTTGCTACAAGGAAGACATCATGCTGTTCAGAACATATGAGGTCTCAATATGTGCCACCAATTCCTTTCTCTTTAGAGTCTGAACTAGCATCACAATCCTCTTGAGGAGTGGTTAGAAGGTGGAGTCATGGGCCTCATTCTAGACCTACTAATTGAGAATCCAGATGCTGATAAGCTAGTGGGTGATGGACACCTATTGTCATGGAATGCTCATTCAATTTGAGAAGTTCTGTGCTAGGCGATCCTACTGTCCTAGCAGGACTGCATTCACCTGTTCACCAATTAGGTAAAAGGTAACAAATAGAAACTTTGTCTTCATGAGTGACTGAGCAGTTAGCTTCACTGCTGCAGGTGGGGAAGGCAAAACTGCCAAGTGTGCAAAACTGCCAGGGCCTAAGAGGGGGAAAGAGATGTGGGCTAATAAAAGGGTGTCTGCACTCAGATATCTCCAGGGACTCTAGGAAACACCAGATTGTGGTGGAACTTCAGACTTGCAGAGGAAGAAATAGTGGAAGATGGGTTGAGCTGTGATAATCTGGTATGCTGGGAGATTAAGACAAAAAACAATCAAAATATGTTCACTGTGGTGTGTGGGAGGGAAAGAATGCTGGGAGAGGGCCAATGGATTGGGAGACTAGAGGCAAGTGAGGCTTTGATAAGGCAAACAGGAAGGGCAAGAAAGGTGGAGGGGAAAGAAGAATTCTGTAAACAATTGAAAATCCCAAGGTAGAACATGTTCAAACTATGGATAAGGAAACTGAGGCTTGGGAGGCAGGTTACCTGCTCAACACCACACAGCTACTAAATGGCAGAGCTGAGATTGAAACCCAGGGTTTCATGATTAGAATCTGTGTTCTTAACTACCCCTGATCCTGATTGTGATGAGGAAGCCAAAGTGTCCACACATAAGCACCATAGATAAAAGCTCATACACGGGAGAAGGTGAGGAACTTGGCAGTCATCATTTAAACATTGAACTCCGGTGAATCTTTCTGGAATACATGTATCATACCTGACCCTGAAAATGGCCCTATTATTTGCCAATTGAGTCTAAACCCTTTGCCTGGGTAGGGAGTCATCAGTAAGGTTCATCAACATTTCATGTTCTCTTCCCCTTCGAGGCACAAGGGAAGGGACATCTATTCTGTCTCCTAGAGTCAGGTGAGGCCATGTAACTGATTTGGGTATATCAGATATGAGCCAAAGGGAACTGTTACTTCCCTGTAAACACATTCAAGGACTCTCTGGGTGTTAAGTCCTTCATGCCCCGTGCAGGGATGCAGAAGACTCCTGCAGAGATATCTGCATCATAGAATGTGTATAGCTTGGTCCAAGTATCTTCCAGTATGCAAACCCTTCCCTACCCCAAGATCTGCACTGTGTATGTAATATGAGCAAAGAAGCAACTGTGTTGTTTTAAGCCCCTGAGATAATCAGGTTATCTTTATCTGGGTACACCCTTCTGGGTACATGGGCTAATTCATCTAGCTGTCCAGAGCTCTTCTATTCCATTGTCTCCCCTCAAATATCCCCACTTTATTTTTTATTTATCCCCAATATCTCTCCTGTCTCCTGATCATGTGGGTCTTTTCACTGCCTGTTTGTGGGATCTACTGCTTCCCAGCTCTGTGCCTGGCTGGTTTTCAACACTGTCATTCCCATTTAGATACCCTTGTCAGCCATGGAGCACCACAACTCCACCATCTTTCATGGACAAGATTCAATCTCTGCTCCTCCAAAACTTTCACTCTGATCTTTTGTTCCAATTCTGTGCAATCCTCACACAACACATCACAGAAGGTAACATTTTACTATACATTTTGTTCAAAGGAGTTTAGAAGAACAGTTCTGCTGGTTTGTCCAAAAATGCCAAGAATCCTGACATTTACCTTCCAAAAAATTCTGGGGAAAAATAAGCAAAACAAAAACAAAACATTCCTATTGAGTTGTCTCTTATAGGGTAAGGCACAAATGAGACATGCCCTTCTGGTTGCTGGGTCTCCCAAACAGAAAGAGCAAGATAGAATTTCTGAGAAAGACAAAACAGTCACCACAAGTGGAAAGGTGAGAGGGTCTACTGGGCGGAGATCAATCCTGGTCCAGCTGGCAGGTTAAGGATGGGACAAAATGAAAAATGTTTATAAAGCCTGGGGTATGTGTTTGAGAGCAAGAGAGCAGTTAAGCCTCAATGACCAGTGACAGAACATGACAACAAGCATGACACCAGGACAAGTAAGAGCCTACTTTACCTAGATATCAGTTTAACCAAAGGAAGCTAAGTGCATGTGTTTCCCACACATAATAAAATTTCAAGGTACCTTTATCTTTTGAGGGTCAGTATCGGGAAAGATACTATGTCCAGTGTGTCCTCAAGGAACACCAGAAATAATTCTGAATGGAAATAAGGTCTACTGAGATACATTTTATATTTGTAAGATAAGTCACCCTCTGTGCAGCAGTCTAGCTAATTAACTGCAAGCTGAGTCAGCTGCCTGCGTTGAGACCCCAGGTTTTCAACATATTTGTCTGAATGTGAACAAATTCCTGCCTGCCTCAGGGCTCTGGTCCTGTCATCTGTAGTGTGGGTGGTACCACCCACCTCACAGGCTGCTGTGAAGGTGAGGTTCAGGAGGGTGCTGGAGGACTGGGCCCAGCTGAGGTACAGGCAGAGGTGTGCTCAGGGTCAGTCACAGCCACTTCTGTCCCTGCTGTCAATCTCTGGATTACTGGCATTTCCAAAAAAAAAAAAAAAATTATATTTCTACTGCTGAATAGAATGAAAGCCAGATAAAAATCAATCTTAGAATTCATATTTCTTGACCTAAACTGTTCTTTCCCATATGTTAGCAGTTTCTTTTTTATCAAAAAGTTTTATCATATTCAAATAATATTTGCACATGTAGATAAAGTACACATATATTAATAAAATTAACTTTTGAAAGGTTTTTAATTAAGTTATAGAATTGAGGTATTTTAAACTAAATAATATTAGCTCACCAAGAGGAATTTTATAGTGAAGAAATACAGCAAAGGCTTGTTTGATTATCTAGAGAATTTCAGACCAAAAAATTCACTTGTAATTTCATCAACTAGCTTGGCAGCCCTGATGGTTCTGGGTACAGTAGGTAACGACTATAATTTATGTTGGCTAAGAATTCTATTAATTTTCCTATACCTTTTTGAAGTTATATCATAAATTATTATCAATGCTTCCTAATCAAGACAGAGCCAGTCACTGAAACAATTAACCTGTTTCTGAAGTTACAAACAGAAAGATGATTCATCAACTTCCTCTTCTGCAATACCAGCCTGGCTTTTCTCACTAAATATTCTTCTACCAAGGACTCACAGCAGCTGCTGTCAGCAATCAAGGAAAAACAAAGAATGTGTTCATTTATAAATATAATTCCTGTACTTCTGTGGTAAGAAAGAATCATTTGTTAACTGAGGAAAGAACATCAGTCATGACCACAATTTCCACTATCTAAAGGCATAAAATGGGCTAGATTTCTGCAAAAAAATATTCTCCAAAACACAATTTATTTATGAAATTAGAGGGTATGTTTCTACTGCAGAGCAATATTCTCCACAGTGACCAAAGTGTGTCCAAATGAATAAGTTGGGCAAGGAGAGCAGAAGGCAAGGCAGATGCATTCTTTTTGGCAAGGGATCAGCCACATTGGTTCTGCAACCATGATAATCCAAGCATCCCCTGAAGCAACAGTGCCACAGAAGGATCACAGGCTCAGGGCCCAGTGGCCCTGAAGTCTAAGTGCTCTGCTGCTCATGAGCCTCCCTTCATTGCATGGGAAACAGGTGTTGTATGTGTCATGAGATTGTGGCCAGGACTAAATAGCATGCATGGTAGCATGTAACACTGCATCTAGCACACAGTAAGTGCACAATACCTACCCAAAAATGGGAGAGAAAATAAATAACCTACCACTTTCTGGATAAAAAATTCTATTTCAATAAGTCAATGCCATTGCTTCGGAATGTTATGTATTTTTAAAAGGATTCTCAAATACCACCATGTCCAGAACCTTTTTACACTTAATGCTATGTCAGACCAGGTTCAGTAAGATCTCACAAGCAATCTCTCAGCCAGAGGGGGAAAAAAAGTGCCAGACTCTACCTGCTCATTGCATGAAATATGAGACCCCTTGGGCTATGAATCAGGAATGCATCTGTACCCTGAAACACAGTACTGGATGTACTGAGGGGCCCCAAGTTAGGCTCTGGGGTCACCAGGCTATTGGGCAGACTTTTAAATTCAAGTCCTTACAAGTCCTGCTAGAAATATGGCTTCTCCCTCCCCTCCATGCTAAATGAAAAAGGATTATGGTTCCTGTTTTACAGATAAGAGCAGTGTCACATAGAGAAGCCATGAAATTTGGCCAAGGTGACATGGTCTCTAAGTGGTTGAGATAGAATGTAAATCTAAACCTACAAGATACCAGAGCCCATGTTCTCAAACAGCAGTGTACTGTTCTTTACAAAGCTTTGCTTGGATGTGACAGCCTGCTCTGTAAGGGAAGAATCTGAAATCAAAACCATTTAATGGTATTTCCTACAATCAACTCCAGAGAACACCGAGAAAAGAGAAACAAATTTAACATCTGATAGTCAAACATAACATATTGTTTGCTGAGTCAGACATCATGCTAAGTGCCACATAAACATCATATGTTCGGTGTTCACACAGCTCCAGTGAACCTCATCACACCTGCCTGAGAGTCTGAATGAGCTGGCTGAGGGTGCCCTAGGGTAGGAGGAACTGCTGATCTTCCCACTGTGGCCCATGGCCCTGAGGACTCCATCAGTGCTTATTTTGTAGAGGCTCATTCCAGCACTTGCTTGTAACACTGCACAGGGGCACTGACCCTGCAGGAGCTCCTTATAGGTGCTGGTCTTCTCTACCACTACCATGACCTCCTCAGGCCTTCTCGGTACAGGTTGTGATAAGGGGTAACAAGTTTGTACAGCTTCTTGTAAAAAGCTTATGGAAATACAAGTATTAAAACACCATTGCTAAGAGACTGTTTCACATTCATCCACAGGGAAAAGGTAGGGCAAGGCTGGCACTCAGGAGATCACTGGAGCCTATCTTCTCAGGTATAAAGCACCCACAGTACCTTTCTGCAGCACACACAGGACTTTCTTCCAGGCTGCTCATAACTTTACAACAACCCCATCCCCAGAACTTCTGCAGCAGGAGAGAGGATGAACCCATATGCCCTCAGCTGCACCCCCCTACCCGCCTAGTTCCAAGGAGTCCTGAATGGCCCTTCTGAGCCGACAGGTCAACTAGAATTTGCTGTGTCCAGCAAAGATGACTCTATACCTTCCCTTCTTCACCATACTGCTTCTGGGTTAAAACTGTTCACTTCAATGATGTAATTAACAGTGACGGTTTCTCCTGATGATGGTGTCAATGCCATCACTCTTGCCAGTAACAACTTAGGCAAGGAGTCTGAGCAAAATACCATATGGTGCACATATTACTGACTATAATTTCTATGTAGAAACTAAAGTGCCTCTTCCTGTCAAACAACTCAGAGGGCAGAGATTTCCACTCCATTTCTCCTCTTTGCTTTTTCTCATTTTTTACTGCCAGTTACTTTAACAGAGGGTGAAATGTTCTCAAGTTACCAAAGGTTCTTTCTGGAAAATGGGCTCTGCAATCCTCCCTGCTTGGTTGTTCTTATCATCCTTGGAAAAGGGCACCAGGGGCTTTATTCCTATGCTGGGCTGTGGAAAGACCCTAGGGCCCACAGACTCCCACCCATTGTCCACAGTGGGGCACCTCAGTTTGCTTTCTTATGTGCTCAAAAAAAGCAGATATGGTCTAAGCCCACAATAGGATGGGGGGGAAGGAAAGTGAGCTGACAAAATCAGTCATCAAGGGTCAAATTAAGAGGCTGACTAGCGGGTTGCAGAGCATTTGATAGACTCTAGCTGACATCCTCACATCACCAGCAGGGGGAAAATTACAGTGACCATAATTAGGAGTGAGAATACAAGACTTTAAGTAGCAGACAAATGGGTTATTTACCATGAAGGCTGGCCCCCTCAACTCTGTCACACACATGCACACACACAGGGAACAGAAAAACAAACATTCTAAGTGGGAGTATTACAACAGGTAGGAGGAGGGTAATGGGTGAAGGAATTCATTGTTATCTTTAGTGCCACTTCATAAACTTGAAAATTAACATGCTAAAGCTCTGAGGGATGGTTTGGGGAGAGCTACAAACTAATCAGTACTGTGGAGCTGCCAGGTCTGAGGAAAAGAGCGACTTCTCTTGGCTTGTCTCTCAGGCAGTATGCAGGAATATCCCAAACATCATTTTCATCAGTAACAAATTCCAAGGTAAGGACACCAAGAAAAATCAGCTGTTCATCATGTTCTTGTCTGACAGTGAACTTGAACTTGCTCAGGACTGGGATCCCTCTGGAATCTGGACCTATCATGGCCATGTCACCATGAACAGGGACAGTCACCCCTGTCCACTGACATAACCAGTGCCACTCTGTGGCTAATCCAAACACAAAAACAATGGAGTCTGATTTCTCTCTCTATCCCCAACATCACCCCTGCCACAGGCCAGGTCCCTGGTCATAGGGGTGCAACAATTACACTCCATGATACTCTGTGGTCACTCTCTGAGCTTGGGAAGACCAAGACAAAATCATTAAAAAAATCAAATTTCTGCTCCTGGGAGTTTGGAACTCATCCACTTTGCACTTCTTATGTAGGAATATCCAAAGGGAAAAATAGGTAAATATCTGTATTCACACTGAAATCAAGGTCCCTGCCATCCACAAGGAACTCTCACTGTGAGTGGCCCTGCCTGAGAGAAAGGATTATGGTCAGAAATTGTCCACTTGTGAGGGAAAATTTTCCTGGAGAATTGGTCAAAGGGCCAAACTGCAAAAGTCAGGTGCCAAGGATTAGGGGGAGCAGTGTGCTGTGGGGCTGACTGGCAGGATGTACAAATCCTTGAACACCTGTGAAAGTGGTGGATGTGGCCTTAAGGGACTAAGCATGTGTGGACATCTGGCTGGAACTTGCTATGGACAGAAGTCATATCATGAGCAGAGTTGTAGCATTCCTCTGCCCCAGTGCTGAGGAGGTGAGCCTTGCTGGCTGCTGTACCACCACCCCTGAGTGCTGAGGAGCAGAGCCCCCCAGTACCAAGGAAGTGAGCCCCTCAGGCACCAGCAGCACATCCCCAACCCAGGCAGCTATGCCAAGCCATTACCTGGGTCCACACTGCAGAGTTGCAGGGGTCATAAAGGACATTGTTCTGAGCTCCAGAAGATAGAGCAGAAGTGAACAACAGAAAGAGGGTTTCTCTGATGTTCCTTGATGAAAACTGATGAAGCCCTCAGGAAAAATGAAGAAAATCTCTGCAATAAAAGCACACCAGACCCCCTTAGTTGGGGGAGCAGCAATGTGGACCAGAGCCTCATGGCTGCAAGCAGATCCCAGCCAGGGTCCCACCCCAATGCCAGATGCTCAGGCACACTGGCCCAAGACAAGGGGTTGTCTGGAAAAGAGCTGCACACATGCACAAGCAACAGCCAGAGGGTCATCCCAATACCATTGGTAAGTGCACAAGACCCTAGCCAGAAGCTTGCTCACACAACAGAAACTGGGGTGCACAGCCCCCAGCCAAAGGCCCTCCCAGACAACAAGTACATAGGGGCCCTAGGAAAAGGCACACCTACATGCCATCCCAGGGTGCACAGGCCCCAGCCAGAAACCTGCCCAGATAACAAGTCAGCTCAGGGATCCAGAAGGCCACCATTCAGAACCCAGGGATTAGTGTACTGGTGAGCAGCAGAGAAAAGACTGTTCAGTGGCTTGCTGAGAATTGAACACCACTAGGTGAGCAAAAAGTTGCCTCACCAAAGGCATAACAGGCTGCATCTGTTGAAATGAGAAGACACATACATAAGTCTCAAAACCAGACTTTGAGATCACCTAAGTCAACCCCAAAGGAAAATGAGATGGAACAATCTGATACTCAACCACCTGGACTCACTGAATTGGCAAAAAAGGGGATTTTGAAAAAATGAAATCAGAAATAATTTCTCAGATAAAAGTAGAGATAGTGCCCATAGTACAAGACAGGATTAATAAATCTAGAGCACACAAAGATAAAAAAAATAGAGGAGCTGAGGAATATGATGGAATCCCAACATAGGAAACAAGTGGAATCCATAAAACAGATGCAAACAGATTTCCAGAAGATTAAAAATTCCATTGAAAGTTTACACAGCAGAATGAGCCAATGTGAGGACAAATTTTCAGATATAGAAGATAGGATTGCAATTAGTGACCAGGAAAATAAATATTTATTTAAAATAGTAAGGGACCATGAGAAATCAATCCAGCAGCTGCTAGATGATGCAAAGAAGAATAACATAAGACTGATTGGAATCAATGAAGACACAGGAGAGAGTGCAGACAACATAAAAAACTGTTCACAGAAGTAATGGCAGAAAACTTCCCAAGCAGGGAAAAAGAACAGAGACATGCCAAGGCATATCACAACCCCCAACTTGAAACTAAAGAAAGCTACTGTGATAAAAACAGCAAGGTACTGGCAAAGAAACAGACCTGAGGACCAGTGGAATGGATTAGAAGATGCAGAAACAACTCCAGACAAACTCAGCCACCTCATCTTTGACAAAGGAGCCAAACATCCTCACTGGAGGAAGATAGTCTCTTTAATAAATGGTGCTGGAAAAATTGAGCTTCAACTTGCCAAAGACTAAAACTAGACCTATATCTCTCACCATGCACTAAGCTAAAATCAAAATGGATTAAAGATATAAATATTAAAACAGAAACACTAAACCAGCGGGAAGAGAGGTTAGATAGAACTCTTGAAGACATTGGTGTAGGAAAAGATTTTATGAACAAAACCACAGTTGCCCATACACTAGCACAAACAATCATGGAATCTCTTCATTATTAAAAAGCTTCTGCACAGCAAGAGAAACCACCAACAGTGTGAAGAGACAACCCACAATGTGGGAAAAAATTTTCACCTGCTATTCCCCAGACAAAGGTCTACTATCTAGAATCTATAAAGAACTTAAACAAATCAGATCTCACAAATTTAAAGACCCAATCCAAAAATGGACACCTGAAATGAACAGACATTTCTCAGATAAAGAAGTAGAAACAGCAATTAGAAATATGAAAAAAAGTGTTCAACATCAGTGGTCATTTGACAGATGCAAATGAAAACAATGTTGAGATTCTACCTCGACCCAGAAAGAATGGCTGCTATCAAGAAATCAACCTATAACAAATGGTGGTGGGGCTGTTGGGAAAGAGGAACCCTGCTCCACTGCTGGTGGGAGTGTAGACTCGTGCAACTACTGTGGAAATCAGTATGGAGATACCTCAAAGAACTAGGACTGGAAGTCTCATTTGACCCAGCTATTCCTCTGCTGGGCATCATCCCCAAAGAATTAAAAGAATCATACCACAGTGATATATGTGCACCTGTGTTCATAGCAGCACAACTTGTAATAGCTAAAATTTGGAAGCAGCCCAATTGCCCATCAAGTGGAGACTGGATGAAGAAAATATGTTTTTTTTTATAAAATGGATTACTACGCAGCCATAAAAAGTAAGAAATTAGAGATATTTGTAGCTAAATGGATGCACATTGAGGCGATACTCAAGTGAAATAAATAAGACACAAATGTGTAAATATTGAATAGTTTCCCTAGTGTGAGAAACTGAAAGGTAAAAGGTATAATAGATAATGTGAAATAGGAAGAAAAGGGGCAAGGGGGAAGGGGAAGTAGGAGAGGTAGTAGGGGAAAGAAAGAAGGGAATGGAATTAATATGAAAAAATGGAAACAAAGTCTTTATAAATAGGGAGGGATGGAGGCATTGAAGGGAGGGCAGGTGAATGGGGAAAAATAAGAACCAAGAGAGATTATGTAAAGGTGCTAATTTCCAATGATGAATGTCATTATACTACATACCTAAAATGTACCAATGAAAGTAATTAAAAAAAAAAGAATTCCTTTATTTCACTAATAAAATTTTGTTTACCCAATTATACTGAACCACAATTTCCTGCTACAGCCTGCACCTTCATTAAAGTAATGGCACAAAGCTTAGGGACCCTAATCATAAGATCCATAGCAAGAAAAGTCCATAAGAAGTGGATAAAGTTAAAGGATATGAAGGAATGCCTCTGATAAACAGGACACTTCAGGAAATTCCTGAAGTAACTTGATTCAGATAAATCAGAAAATCTGAATTGAGTCAAACACTCTAGGTGAGTTAATAATATGTTTATAAACAGGAAAATGGAATAATCTGAGATCAGGAAAGACTATTTTCAGATAAGAATACAGTTGCCAAGATCAAAAATGTAATAGAAGCCCTGAAGAATACCTTGGATAGTGCATAAAATCAAATCAGTGAATTTGGCTCAAAACTCATTTGAGTTTCTCCTAGAGTCCACGGAAAACAGATCAAGTGAGCTCTGATGAGGAAAAGATAAGTAAAATGGGAGATTGATCAAAGCAATCCAATATAAGACAATAAGAATTGCAGAAGGGGAATACAAAATCAGTGGGAAAAAAGTTAACAAAATTAACCATGTGGAAAACCCTCTTTGACTTAAAAAAAAGACATGTCTTCAAATGTAAAGGGCTTATTGAGCACCAGGAAAAGGGGAACCATGACTATCACACTGCAGCAAAATGTTTAATATTCCGTGAAAAATAAAACACAAGAATTCAGAGATTAAAGTAGTAACAGAATAAAAATAAAAACTGAAATCTCTATCTTTCTTCTTTACAAAATAAAATGTTAGAAAAGAATGAAATAACATCTGTAGAGTGTTAATTGGATTAAAATTTGCCACCAAGACTAAATGTGTGTCTCACTGGCCATACTTCCATCTCAAGGAGCCTGATATGCTCCTCCATAGATACCAGTTGCATTCTGATGGCTCAGATTCCCAATACTTACCGATTTCCCTGTTGGGAGTATTCAAGCTACAAAAGAGAATGCTACTAAACCAGGCTGGGAGGAGATGTCATTCAGCTCCAGAATACCCCTTAATGAAACACCATTCTTACTCTGAAGTCCATGGCTGCCCAAGGGTAGGTGACCAGCACTCACTTGCCCATCAGACTTTCTCTAGAATGTTAATCAAAAGACAGAGACTACTGTTATTGCTTCAGATGGATGGTCATAAGATAAAACTGAGTCTTGGTGGCAAAAGAAGTGAGCATAGGCTGGTGACACAAATGGGGGAGATAAGAAGTACAGGGCAGCAAAGTTGAATAACTACGTGGCTCCTGGGCCACCAGAAAATGTGCATGTGCCCCAGGGAGACTGTTTATAGTTCCTCCCAAAGCCCGCAGGTATTGTGTTCTTGGGCTACATTAGATTCCTGTGTTTCCTTTTGCTCATGTGAACCCCCTTTCCTTCATTTTTTACTAGAACTAGCAAGGTTGTAGGGTGTCTATTTCTTCTAACTACAAAGCTTAACTAGAATACTTATGGCATAATAGTTCCACTTCTGGGAATTGTTGAAATTGTAAAGAAAAAAATTTGATCTTCATACAGATGCAGCCATGAGGATATCTGCTATTCTATCTATAGTGGTGACAATTTAAAAACAATAAAAACATCCAAGAATTGACCTATAATAAATTATCATAATTTCATTTTAAAAACAAACTAGGAAAGTATTTAAAATGATGCTGTCGGTTAATGGAACCTTCCCTTATACCCCGCATGTGGTGCTCATCTCCAACCAACTCCACACCCATGGATTCCAGAGCCTGGCTACCTACCAACTACAAGCCCACTGTGTGTTTTGTTTTCCCTTTGAACTAGGCAGCAGAGATGCCAACCAATCTACCTATCCTGATCACTGATGAGGTCAATCCTCTGGGAGAGAAGGTAAGTCTCATAGAGTTGGCAGCTCCAGAGAGAAATAACAGACCTGGTTGGCAGTCCTAGTTTCAAGAAAAGCCCATGTCTATTGTAACAAAAACAGCATGGGGTTGTCCTCTGAAAGTGACTCCTTCATAATAGGTTATAGTTGAAAAGAAATCCAGTGCAGCACCTGCTTTATTTCCAGGCCTCATTTTGGGAAGTGGTTATTTAAGTCAGAGCCACAGAATAACTACAGAATAACTACACTTCAGGGTTCCCAGTGTTACCTTTCCATGGTGACTGGGTAAGAGACAGCCATGGTGGTAAATATAGACTCCTGAGAAGTTTAAGCTCAGGTTTGGAAGGACAGAGGTCCCATCACCCATGGTGAGAAACCAGGTCTGGCAAGTGTGGCTTTCAGAGGTGCCTGGATCTGAAAGTACTTGTATCAAGTCCAGCAGTCTGTTTGAATCCCTGACCCACTGCCTACACCCAGTAGAAATAAGTAGTTTGATTGCTTTCCCCATCTACCAACTGAGCAAGGGCATGCTTCAGCTTGGACAGTTGCCACAGTCTGGGGTGTACAAACAGACAGTCCTCTCAAGCGGGGGGCTACCTCACAAACGCATAGGCCATAAACTAGGTGGAGAAAGTTAGGACTTGTTGGATCTCAAGATTGTAACTCTTGGAAAGAAATCACTCACTCAAAAAGACAGAGGAATACTACCCAGTTCAAATTTGTTTCTTTTCTTTTTCCATCATTGATTTTTTGGGACTCTTTTATTCTTTTTTCTTAATTTATTTTTATTTTGTCTTTTTCTTTTTCTTGATCTTTTCTGTTACATTTATCTAATACTATTAATTTTATTTTGCTCCTTAGTAGGATACTTCATCTTTGATTACTTTTCCAAATTCTACTTTTTTCATTCTCTGGTTCCTCATCCCCTATATCATTACTAGTATCAACCTTAAAATTTATGAATATTTAGATAGTTAACTCTTATGTTATTATTGTTGAATACTGTTCTATTGTTAGTGGAGGTATAGTTATTGTATTTAGTAGATATATACTATATGTTAATATTTCATCTTTGTGTTTAACATGTGCATCAATGGTTCCTTTAGAAATATCTTTGTGTTTATACTATAATTATAGATCTCTCTCCTATGGCTAAGGGTGGTACAATACTAGTTCTTAGGGTATGTCAATATCCAGTTTGTCTTTGATGCTATGTCTGTTGCTGATTTTATTGATATTACTATTGTGGGATAGCTGTTGTTATTAATTGGTTTTCTTTGTATGCCAATATCTGGATTCCTTTTGTGTCACTAAAACTGAGGCCCATTCTGAGTGAACTGGGTGCTGGACCAAATACACTGCAGCCTTCCTCCCAAGTAAACAGAGGTAGTTTGGTACTGAGACAGAATAAAAAACCTATAGTTAGCCATGTTCAGAGTGCATCACTGAAAAGTAGTGACACTAACTAAAGAGGTCTCCATACTACCCACAAATTCTTTTAATATAATCAACCTTCATACCTCACACAAAACAAAACAAAACAACAGAAAGATGAGAAGATGGGGCAACAAAATGCTTCCCTAAACTCCCAACTACTCCAAAGCTGATCCATGAGGTTTTCTGGTGGGTGAGATCAAAAGCCACACAGCTGAATTATCAGCATAACAGAGGAGATAAAATATAAAAACAGATCAATAAGGTCCTCAGTGCCCACAAAGAAGATATAACTGAATAAATAATGGACTTAATGAATAAAATGATCAAGGAGTCAATGGGAGATACTAATAAAAACCTAGCTGACCTGAACCAAACTATACAAAACATGAATGACCAGTTTAGCAAAAAATTAGAGTCCATGAACAGGTAAAAAACAGAAATACAAGAGATCAAAAATTCTATTGAATGTATGGACATCGGAAGCAGCCTATGTGAAGACGGAGTGTTGAAACCAGAAGACAAGGCTGCTGTTGGAGACCAATTATTCAGAGATATCTTAAAAATAATAAGAGAACATGAAAAATGAATCTAAAAGCTGCTAGATGATGAATAGAAGACTAACCTAAGATTAACTGGAATTAGTTACAAAGCAGAAGACAGCACAAAGGACACAAAAACCTGTTTACAGAAATAATAGCAGAAAACTCCAAATATAGGAAAAGAATTTAACATACAAATTAATTGATGCATATATAACCTAAAATAGCCATGATCAGAAAAGAAACTTTACACAACACATCTCAGACAAAATCCTAGGACTCAAGAACTGAATATTAAAAGCTATTAAAGAAAAGCAATGAATCATTTATAAAGGTAAGCCCATTAGAATTACAGAAAGCTTATCAACACAAACCTTAAAGGCCAAAAGAGCTTTAGTTGAAGTGTATCAAGCCCTAGAAGACAACTTCAAACCTAGACTGATATATCCTCCAAAACTATCTTGCAAAATTGGTGAAGAAATAAGGTATTTCTATGACAAAGATGACCTTAAGAAATTTATGACCACTAAAATAGCATTCCAAAAAGTTCTCAAGAATATCCTAGAAGAGAAAAATGAAGCTAACAAAGCCAAAAGGCCTAATAGAATGAATATATCAAGTAGGGTGAGAAGTTAAGGAGAAAGGAAAACAAAGGAAAGAGGTACCAGGGAAATAATGCAATGACGGGAATATGTCAAGAACTTTCAGTAATAATTCTTAAAATGAATGTTCTAAATTACCAATCAAAAGATACAGATTGGCAGAATGGATCAAGAAACTAAATCAAGTGGTATACCTCATATAAGAAACACATTTAACTCAAAAAGAAATTCATAGACTAAAAATCAAAGAATGGAATACAATATTCCATGCAACAGGAACCTCAAAAGAAAGAGGCACATATTGCTATCCTATATTCAGACAAAGTAGACTTTTAAGCCAAAACTCAGAAGAGGAAAAGAAGTTTACTACATACTGGATATGGGAACATTTCAATAGGAAAAGTTAACAATTATAAACATATATGCACTGAACAATGGTGTTCCGAACATCATAACAGATGAGATAAATGTCAATACAATTATAGTATAATCCTATATTTGTTCATGATAAAAGCCCTGAAGAAAATAGGTATAGAAGACATTATCTCAATCTGATTAAAGCCACATATGATACAATACTCCAATTATCATAGACAGTTCAACTAGACAAAACAATCAAGAGAGCATATAAAAATTGAACAAAATATTAAAACAAATGGATTAATACATATCTGCAGTGAGTTCCACTTGACAACAGAATATACATTTTCTCAGCAGCACATAAAACTTTCTCCAAAATAGATCACATACTAGCCAATAAAGCATGCTGAAGTAAATGAAAATTAAGTAAATGAAATTATTTCATGCATATTACTCAGTGAAATTAAAAATCAACGGCAAAACAAATTGCAGAAATAATACAAATTCTTGAAAATTAAATAATACACTCAAATAATTAATGGCTCATAAAAGAAATCAAGGAAAAATTAGTTCCTAGAATCAAATGCTAATGCAAATACAAGTCAGAACTTATGTAATACAATGAATAGTCTTAAGAGGGATGTTTATAGCTGTGAATGCCCACCTCAGAAAAACAGAGGAAGCCAAAATAAATAATATAATGAGGCACTCTCAGGTACTAGAAAATAACAAGAATCCAAATCAAAGCTGGTACAAGGAAGGAAATTATAAAAATCTAAGCAGAAATTAATGAAATCAAGACCAAAAAATACAAACAATCAATGAATTGAAGAGGTGCTTCTTTAAAAAAATAGACAAACCCTTAGGCAATCTTACAAAACAAAAGAAAAAAGAACCAAAAGAAAATCCCAAATCATTGCAATTAGAAATGAAAAAGGTAAAATCACAGTGGATACCATCAAAATACAGAAGATTATTAGCAACTACTTTGAAAATCTGTACTCCAATAAACTGGAGAGTTCAGAAGAAATGGCTAGATTCTTTTATTTTTTAAAATAACTTTATTATCAAACATACATACATACAAAAATTAAAACCATTCAAAGAAGAACAATGGAAGCAAAAAAAATGACAATAATATTCAAATACAGTAGAACTCAACCAAAACAAAACTGAAAAACACTTAAACATTTTTCCATATAACTTCAAAAACCATCTCAAGCATCAACAAGACACCAGAGGATGTAATTTGTATCAGAAAGATCCCCAAAACCAACACTGACTAAATAGTGGTCTGGAAAAAAATCTCCAGTTAGCTAGCAGACTCCACAAACACCAAGCTTCTCCCTAATTTAAATTTTGATACAGTCATATGACACACGATGGAAACACAATTCAAGAAATATGTTATTAGGTCATTTCATCAGTGTGTATCCTTAATTACACTTTCATTTTCTTACACTAGAGAAACTATTCAATATTTACACTTACATGTCCTACTCATTTCACTTAAGAGGATGGCCTCAATATGCATGCATTTTAGCTTTAAATGTCTTTAGTTTATCACTCTTTATGGCTGAGTAGTACTCCATTTTATTTTTTTTTAAAGCACATCTTCTTTATCCAGTTTCCAGTTAATAGGCACTTGGGCTGTTTCTAAGCTTTAGCTATTATGAACTGTGCTACTATAAACATGGGTTCACATATATTGCTGTGGTATGATTCTTTTAATTCTTTAGGAAGATGCCCAGCAGGGGAATACCTAGGTCAAATGGGACCTCTAAGCCTAATTCTTTGAGGTATCTCCATACTGATTTCCACAGTGGTTTCACCAGTCTGAACTCCCACCAACAATGGAGAAAAGTTCTTTTCTCCCAAAAACCCCTGTCAGCATATGTTATTGGATGATTTCTTAATAGGCATTCTCTCTGGGGTGACATGGAATCTCAGTGCTTTTTTCATCTGCATCTCTCAAATAACCAGCCATGTTGAACATTTTTTCATATGTTTATTTGCTGCTTTTACTTTGTCTGAGAAATGTCTGTTCATTTCAGATGCCCATTTTTGAATTGGGTCTTTGAATTTGGGGGTCTGATTTTTTTCAGTTCTTCATATATTCTAGATAGTAGTCCTTTGAGGTACAGTTGCTGAAAATTTTTTCCCACATTGTAGGTTGTCTCAGCTCTGTTGGTGGTTTCTCTTGCAGTGTAGAAGCTTTTTTAGTAAGATAAGATTTCAGTTGTTGATTCTTTGTGCAAGTTCCTGTGCCACTGAGATTTTGTTCATAAAATCTTTTCTTGTACCAACATCTTCAAGAATTCTACCTAGATTATCTTCCAGCAAACTTAGTGTTTCTGTCTTAATATTTAAATCTTTAATCCAATTCCATCTTAATTTAGTACATGGTGATAGGTATGGGTATAGTTTTGATCTTGGGCAGGTTAAAATCTAGTTTTTCTAACACCATTTGTCAAATAGGTTATCTTTCTTCCAATGAGGATAGTTGGCTACTTTGTCAAGGATGAGTTGGCTGAGCATAACTGCAGTCATTTCTGCATCTTCTCATCTAGTCCACTGATCTTGGGTCTGTTTCTTTGCCAGAACCATGCTGTTTTTATGACGGTAGCTTTGTAGTATAGTTTCAAGGTGGAGACTGGAATATCCCCAGCCATATCTCTGTTGCCTAAAATTTCTTTTGCTATTCTAGGTCTCTTCTGGTTCCAAATGAATTTTTGGATTGTTTTCTCTAGTTCTGTGAAATATATTTTTGGAGTTTCAATCAGCATTGCATTAAACCTATATAATAGTTTTGGAAGTATGGCCATTTTCACTATATTGGTTCTTCCTATCCAGGAAGAAGGGATATCTTTCCATTTCCTTATATCCTCCTCAATCTCCTTTTTTAAAGTGCTATAGTTTTCAGTGTAGAGGTTTTTTGCTTGCTTTGTTAGATTGACTCCTAGATATTTCATTTTTTTGGATGCTATCATAAAAGGAATTGTTTCCCTAATTTTTCTCTCAATGAGTCTATTATTTGTATATAAAAAGGCTATTGTTTTTTGAGTGTTGACCTTATATACAGCTACTTTACTGAATCTTCCAATTAAGTGTAGAAGTCTTTTGGCAGAGTATTTTGTGTCTTCTATGTAAAGTATTATATCATCAGCAAATAATGACAGTTTAACTTCTTCTTTTCCTATCTTTATAGCTTTTATTTCTTTCTCTTTTCTAATTTCTGTGGCTAATGTTTCGAGAACAATATTAAGCAGGAGTGGTGATAGTGTGGATCCTTGTCTTGTTCCTGATTTTAGTGTGAAAGTTTTCAGTTTTTGACCATATAGTATGATGTTGGCTGGTGGTTTTTCATAGATAGCCATAATCAAGTTGAGATAAAGACCTTCTATTTCAATTTTCTGTAAGTTTTTTTTTAAATCATGAATGGGTGTTCCATTTTGTCAAATGCTTTTTCTGCATCTATTGAGATGATCATATGGTTTTTGTCCTTGACTCTGTTAATATAATGAATTATGTTTTTAGATTTACAAATGTTGAGCCAACCTTGCATCACTGGGATGAATCCAAATTGGTCAGGGTGTATGAACTTCTTGATGACCATTTGTATTCTCTTTGGCAGTATCTTGTTGAGGATTTTTGCATCAATATTCATTAGGGAGAATGTCCTGTCGTTCTCTTTTTGGGTTGTGTCTTTCTCTGGTTTTGGAACCAAAGTAATACTTGCTTCTAGGAATGACTTTAGAAGCTTTGCTTCCCTTTCAATTTCCTTGATGAGTTTAAAGAGTAATGGTGATATTTCTATTTTAAATATCTTTTAAAATTCAGCAATGATGCCATCGGGACCTGGGTTTTTCTTTGTTGGTAAAATTTTTATTACATTTTCCATTTCACTCATTGTAATTGGGGTGTTTAGAATTTCTATATCTTCTTCATTTAACTTTGATAATTCATATGTATCTAGGAATCTGTCCATTTCTTCTGTGTTTTCCATTTTATTAGAGTAC
>NW_004624881.1:1671348-1701501 GCF_000247695.1 Heterocephalus glaber | reverse complement strand
AGTCTAGGTTGGAAGTTATTTTCTTTTAGGGCTTGAAATACTTCACTCCAGGCTCTCCTTGATTTGAGGGTTTGTGTTGAGAAATCTGCCATGATTCTGACGGGCTTTCCTTTATAGGTGATTTGTTTCTTTTCTCTAACTGCCTGTAGTATTTTGTTCTTCTGTTGGATTTCTGGAATATTGATTATTATTGTCTATGTGTAGATTTTTTTTTGATCATGGCTAGTTGGAGTTGTATAAGCCTTGCTTATATGTATGTCCAATTCTCCACCTCTGTTTGGGAAGTTTTCTACTGTTACTTCTGTGAACAGTTTTTTTAGTGTCAATTGCATTTTCTTCTGTTTTTTTCATGGACTCTTATCAGTCTCATGTTATTCTTCCTTGCATCCTCCAGCAGCTGCTTGATTGATTTCTCATGGTTCCTTCCTATTTTGAGGAAATCTCTGTTTTCATCATCCTTAACCTCGATCCTGTCTTCTATATCTGATATTCTATCTTCAGATTCCCTCAATCTGCTATGCATGCTTTCTATGGAGGTTTTAATCTCCTGAATATCTGGTTGAATCTGTTTCATGGATTCTATTTCTTTCTTATGTTGGGCAATCATGGTTTCCATTTCTTTCTTATTCTGGCATTCATGGCTTCCAGCATGTTTCTGATCTCATCTTTTTTTTATCTATTTCTGTTCTGGAGCCTCTAATTATGTCTTTCACTCTGCTTATCATCTCTGTAGTTATCTGGGAGATTATTTCTCCCATGAATTTTTCTAGAGCCTCATTCATCTATTTTGTTACTCCCTGTGCTATCAGTTCAGGGTGTCCAGATGGTTGATTATCAGGCTTTTTCACTTCATTTTCCCCAGAAATTGCCTTTGTGGGGTGGAAGTCTGAGTTTGTGACTTGCTTAAATGTCTTCTTATTTTTGTTTTTTGTACTGTCAGTTAAAAGTCACTGAGTCTCAGTAAGGCAGCCATAGACCCACAAGACCCACACAAACCTCTGGCCACAAGTCCCAAACTGAGCCCCTTGTCCTCCTCCAGGGCTGAACTCCACAAGCTTCCACTACAGATTCCAGCTGTACCTAGCCCAAAAACAGTCCAGGTTCAAATGTGAGGTGATGATCCCTCCAATTTACCAAGTATGGTGGTCTACTGTGTCTTTCTTGCAGAGATTCTCTTCACTTTTCCAGTGGGCTTCAGTTTTCATCAGGGAGCCTGAGAGAGGCCCTCTCTTTGTTGGTCACTTCTGCAACTCAGGACAATGACCTTTATGTCCCTATGTGCCTCTGTAGTGTGGAACTAGGGAGCTGCACAGCCAAGAGGCCAGAGGCAGGGCAGGGGAGTCCTCATGTTCTCCTGGATGCAAGTTGGTGGGGCAAGCCAGACAGAGCAGGGCATAGCCACCTGTATCTGACCACAAGGCCAAACTGCCAGCCCAGCTAGATTCTTTTTTTTTTGGTACAGTTTAGGTATACAATATAATGACATTCATCAATGGAAATTTGCACCTTTACATTATCTCTCTTGCTTCTTATTTTCCCCCCTCTTCTGCCCTCCCTTCAACCCCTCCATCCCTCCCTATTTACAAAGACTTTGTTTCCACTTTTGCATTTTCTCATATTAATTCCATTCCCTTCTTTCCTTTCCCCTACCCCTCCCACTTCCCCTTCCCCTTTGCTCCTTTTATTCCTATTTCACATTGTCTATTATACCTTTTAGTGGTTATTTACACTTTCAGTTTCTCACAGTAGAGAAACTATTCAGTTTTTACACATGTAACACAGGTAATCTTAATGAGCTTCTATGAACCCTTAAAGTCCTCTATGGGAGATATGAAGTAGCCAGACACACTAATCACCATGAGTGGTCTGGGACATCTGAGAAGCCTGATTTTGTGCTTTACAGACAACCTTTCCCCTTTACTCTTCAAGAGGAACTGGCCCACATTCAGTGCTTTGCACTTCCAGTTAAGGCTATGAATCAAAACAATGGACTTTCCTCCATCTTAAACCAAGTTGAGGATCTGGAAAGCCTTGTTGTCTCTTGGGACAGAAACCAGTGAAAGCATGGGACAATCTTAATTGGATTTTCTTCTTCCAGCTTCCAGGCTCAGGAATAGTCATTTCCTTCTGTTTGCTCTTCTTTTTTTTTTTTATCCAGTGTTTCTTTAACTTTTTTTTGCCAGCCTCAGTCTTGCCAGATGAGTGTATAAATTATATTTCACAGAATCAATATTTTTTGGCATATTAGCTTTATTATTTTCTTTATTACATTAGTTGCTATTTTTGTCATTAGTATTTCCTTTCAATGCATTCTATCCTGCTTTTTGTTGTTGTTGTTGTTACCAGAGATTGAACTCAGGACCTTGAGGTTGTGAGGTGGGTGCCAGAACCACTGAGCTAAATCCCTCGCCCCTATCCCACTTTTTCTTTTTGTTTTTGGCGGGGGGGTGTTGGTACCTGGGATTGAACTCGGGACCTTGTGCTTTCGAGTCAGGCAGTGGAACAACTGAACTAAATACCTGGCCCTCTACTTTTGGTTTTGAACCTTAGGCTGAATACTTAGCTTGTTTCTTATCAATATGTCTTGTATTCCAATGAGTAGATGAATCTCCCACCAGTCTTCCTCTAGCTGCATGGCCCACATTTGGATTGGCAGTGCATTGACTACTCCATGTGACAGGAACTCAGAAAGAACAGCCATAGCTATTCTATTTGCAAACAAAGGGGATTTCAAGCCAACACTGATCAGAAGAGACAAAGATGGTCACTACATCCTTGCAAGGGGAACAATTCAAGAGGAAGAGATAACAGTCATAAATATATATGCACAAAATACCAAACAATTTTTTAACAATCACAAAATATAGGTTTAGTTACACTTTTAAACTTAAAAAAAAAAACAAGTACTGAGAAAGCAAAAATAAGTACTCCAATAAGACTTGCTGTTTTAGATTACTGTAACATTTTCTAAGTTGTATAAACATAGTTGAAGTTTTAGAACATATACAGACACTTAGAAAAGGACTAACTAGTTCTTGAAAATGATGATCAAATATGATAGAATCACTTGACAGAAGCTGAACCTTTTTTAAAATTAGATTTAATCAAATTATTTCACCACTAATAAAAATAGGTAATGTGTGATTTTGAGTTCTAGGAGATAAAAGAAAAATCACTTCAGGTAATCACTGAACACTACAGAAATGAGGTTTGGTTATTTTTCAAAAGCAAAGTTTTGTACTAAAGGAAGCTTGATATTCAGTATGAAAACAAGCATAATATTTATGATAATTTCCACCCATGAAAGACTGGATTACACCATAAACATCATATTGCTACTAGTGGACATACAAGGAACAAATCTGTTTCTAAAATAGTTATACAGATGAGTAATGTTAATATAAATTTTTTATTTACATAAAAATCTCTTTCAGTTTGCTGGTGTGGCCAAACCTTAGAAGGCAATCTGAAGGGATCCAAAGAATTATTAATGGACATGAAAAAATCAAATAGGTACTAATACATTGTAATGGGGAACCCTGATATCCTACTGTCACAAATAGATCAACTAGACAAACAAATTGACAAAAAAATATCAGAAGTGAAACAAACTTATTATGCCAAATTGCTTAGCTAAGGTTTTCACCAATATATACCACCATGGCTATGTGTAAGGAAGGGAATATTTGTTCCTACCAGGTGAGCAAGAGTCAGGTGCAGAGCAGAGAAGTAAATTGTTCACTCAAACAGTGAGGGAAATAATGAGGAAAGACGAAGGAAAGAAGCTGGAGAGAGTGAGCCAGGCTCCAGAGACACTCATGAAAAGATGCTGGGGAAGGGCACATGGAGGGTAATTTCTAGATATTGGCAGAAATCAGAAATGTTCTACCTGAGCCAAACAGGGAGAAAACATCTCTGTGAGAGCACAAACCTTGCCTGGACCTGCAGGAGGGCCTGGTCTCTAGGATTCTGAAAGAAAAATGGATGACGTGGGGCACTTAGAGGAAAGAGGAGCCATAGAAGGGCTCTTGGAAGGGGGATTTCAGGCTGAGATTATAAACCAAAAGAAATCAGTGGAAGAGGGAGGCACTGGAACCACAGAGACACAAGAACTATCTTGGCAACCAAGGGGTCGATGCCTGCTTCTGTGGCAAAACTGAGCTTTGTCCTTGACCTGTATGATCATCCACAGTGGATGTGGTGCAAAGTTACCCTGGGAAGGAGAAGCATGAGTGTTGTACCAAGCAAGCCAGTATATCACCAAACACCAGGACAAATGACAAAGTTAAAACTGAAAGGAGTTTATTCACATGTGTGGACTCCACTCCCTAAGTGAAGTGAAGCCCTGAGTTCAGGAAGAGCACAGTTTATATAGAGTGTTATAACAGCATAGCTTTTGTAGGTGTTATTTTAAGAAGAGAAGTTCAAGGGTAGATTAACATGTTTTTGACTAGTTGCAAAAGTATTTTTTCACAACTCAGCTATCTTGCTGTCTTATAAGATTAGGGCAATTTACAGTAAAGGGAGGCACCAGGCACCATCTCTTTCTGAGAAGTGATGAAGCAAGTTTACAGAAGCAGAACAAGCAGTTACAAAAACATCTATTTTATAAGGGGAGGGGCATGAGGGGGCATTTCTTGGGTTTATCCTGGTCTCACAATCCCCACTGGTTTTTGTACAGAATCAAGCCTTTGATTCATCATCTCATCTCTATTTCTCATTTTTACATAACCTCCTTTTATTTTGAAGCAATGGTTTATACATCTGGCTTAACAAAATGATTTTTACATTGTCTGTTTGGACACATACCTGGTTATAACCTTTAGCATGTAGCAACATGATAATAAGCACACAATCACAACTATGATCACAAGAAAAAGCTGTTTTAACCATTGTATGTTAGGCAACCATTGGATTAACCAGTGGAACAAATCCCATCCTACGTTTTTATTATGTACTTTTTCTGCCAACTTTTAAAAATTGTTTTATTTTTTTTTTAATCCCTGGGCTGTTGTCAGTCATATTAAAACAACACATATTTTTTACTTTTTTACATTTTTGATGATGGAGTAGGAGCAAGTAATCTATGGCTGCCCTGTTGTCTAGTATGGCTTGTCGGTGTTTTGTAATTTTTGATTAATTAATGCCAATGCAGATGAGGTAGCATTTAAACCTTTGACCATCTTACATGTCAATTTTCATACCACCTTTTCAGGATGAACCCCTACGGAAGGCAGAGCAACCACAGATGCTATCATAGATATTACTTCAGTATCTGTTAAAAGACCTACATCATCATCACATCCTGGTTCAGTATAGGGTGACCATCATTTAATTCTGTTGGACACTATCAAATCAGTTTGCTCTGGCAATATTATGGCCAATCGACTCAAGCAGCACTGGGCCTTAGACAAGTAGGCAGGGATATAATTAAATGTTATTTTTTTTACATGTATAAAACCATCCTAACGGTAAGGGTATATAACCCTCACCATATATGATCTCTTGTTTTTTATAACAAGTCAATTTTTTTTATCTTTTTAATTTTAGACATCTTGTAGTACAGTTTTTATATAAAGCACATTGTGTATGATTTAACAGAATCACCCAAGGTGTATATAACTTAATAGCATTTTTTGGTTTAAAGTAAGAGGGGGTTCCCCAATTGTAGCTATCTTTATATGTAAGATTTGGGGGGGGGGGATGTCTTTAAACAGGGTATGAGGCTGTCTCAGACTTAAGGGAGTACACACCAGGATGAGACAACTTCCTAATATATAATGGAAATTTGTGTCTATATTTAAACAGAACGCAGACAGATTAAGTGATTTGTGTCAGCTGAATACAAACATTACCAACAAAGTCTAATTGTCTTTGGGGTAATATCGTCAATGTTTCAGAAAATAATGACCTAAAAATAATAATCATAACAAATGTTGAATTACAGGCCAATACAGCAAACATCATTTGTCCCTTTTTAGTCCTAGCTTTTTGTTGCCTGGTTGACTGATGATCTTCCATTTGTCCTCCAGGGTGTCTTCAGGAGCCGCTTTCAGGTTGAGGGGCCAGCCTGGCCTCCCAAACTTGATTTTGCAGCTCCTGCTGGATTACTTGGAGGGCCTTTAAAGAGTTTAACAAAGTATGATTTTTATATTCTGATATATTTTTAAAATTTACCCTGGGTAATAAGGCAGGTGGCCTCCCAAACATGATTTTATAAGGAGTTAACTTTTTTTATATAAGGAGTGCACCTAGCCCACAAGAGGGACAGCGGGAGGAGGTCTGGCCAGGTTTTTCCAGTTTTTAAAACAAACTTAGTTAATGCCTCTTTAAGGTATGATTTATCTTTTTTATTTGCCCTGAACTTTGTGGCTGACAGGCACAATGAAGCTTTCAATCAATGTTAAGGGCCTTGGCCACCAATTGGAATATCTTGGCTGTGAAGGCTGGGCCATTGTCAGACCCCAGAGTATGGGGGAAGCCAAATCTGGGGATGAGCTCCTGTAATAACTTTTTACTAACTATTGTAGCTGTCTCTCCTTTAGTCGGGAAAGCTTTTACCCATCCAGAATAAGTATCTTCCCAAACCAACAGGTACCTATATCCGCGGCTGGGCTTGACTTCAGTAAAATCCAATTTCCAAAATTCCCCTGGATGTTTACCTCAGCGTCAGGTTCCCTCACCTCCAAGCATTGTCTTGGCATTTACCAGGGTGCATGTCTGGCACTGAGTGCATATCTGGCACTGAGTGCAAACATCCTGGACCATGGCAGCCAGCTTAGGAGTTAAGAACCTGGAACTAATCAATTGTCTGAGTTTCTTTTTTTAGGTGAGTAAACTGGTGTGTCTGTTGAATTAGCTGTTGGCCAAGAGCTTGAGGCAAGCAAACTCCGGCCATCGGGATGACTCCACCATCTATTTTTATCTTGCACAGCCCCTACCTGGGCGTATGGTTTTCCCTTTTTTGATGAATACTGTGGCATAGCCAGCAGCACAAGAAAAGCTTTAAGGGGCAGGGTGGGGGCTGTCCCCACTGGTTTTCTGGCAGCCAATTTAGCAGCTAAATCAGCCTTTTGATTTCCTATGGCCTCCAGTATGTCAGGCCTCTGATGACCCTTCCAGTGTATTATAGCCACTGATTTAGGCTTCCATACTGTTTCTAGCAGAGCTAAAATCTCATGTTTGTTTTTGATGTCTTTCCCTCCTGATGTGAGCAGGTCCCATTGTTTATATATCTCTCCATGAATATGTACAGTTGCAAAGGCATACCGACTGTCTGTGTAGATGTTGACAACCTTCCCTTTACCCAGGTTTAAGGCCTGAGTAAGAGCCATCAGCTCTTTTTGTTGGGCTGAAATTTCAGATCCCAGAGCAGCAGCCCACCTTGTCACTCTCTGGCCATCCACCACTGCCGCCCCCACATACCTGACCCCTTGTTAGACAAAGCTGTTTTTATCCTTGAAGAATGCCTCTTCAGGGTCTTTTAGGGGCACATCCCACAAATCAGGTCTGGTCAAGGTTATGTCCTTGAGGGTCTCCTGGGTCTCCTGACAGTCATGTAGTGGGGTCATCAGGTTTGAGGCAGGCAGCAGGGTTGTGGGGTTTAAGGTAGTGGCTTCTGTCCCTCGTTTTTCTTTTCTTTGAGGCGGCACTCATTTCTCCAATGTCCAGTCTGTTTGCAATAGGCACATTGGTCCCTTCTGAGCTTAGGCCACGGGGGTTCTCTCTGGCTTAGATCTCCCAGTCTGTTTACTTGTCTCATAGCTTTTGAGAGCAGCAATAGTAACTTTTTTAGCCACTTGGCAATTGTGTCTTCCAGGGAGTCCTAGTTGTCAAAAACCTTTTGTGCTATACTCAGGAGCTCAGACCTGTTTTTTCCCTCAAAACCCTTCCAATATCTGAAGTTTTTTTCTAATATCTGGGGCCAACTCTGACACAAAAGCCAGATTTATAGCAGCTGCATTTTCTGGAGCATCAGGATTAATGGGTGTACAGACCTGATACACCTCTAGGAGGTGCTCTAGGAAAGCTGAGGGGGACTCCGTCTTATTCTGTTTTACCTCACACACCTTAGTCAGATTAGTCGGCTTCCTAGCTGCTTGGTGGAGTCCCTGTAAAAGGTGCTGGCAGTAACTGGCCAGATCTCTCCTACCTGCATTGGACTGTTGGGGTCCCAGTCTGGTCGGCAGGTCAGCACCTCAGCCTCTATTCTCTGCAGATAAGCCAGAGTGCTGGGATCAAGGTCTAGGTTTAATTTTAGGGCCACCTTAACAGCCTCTTGGAAAATCTGGTCCCATTCCTCCATAGTGAAGAGGGTGTGGAGCAGCTGTTGGCAGTCCTCCCAGGAGGGCTGATGAGTATGGAAAACAGACTCTAGAAGATTAATTAAAGCCTGGAGTTTTTCTGAAAAAGGAGCAACTTGATTTTTTTAACTATGAAGGTCACTAGTAGTAAAAGGAATGTACACAAATCCACCATCTGGCTGGACCTATTTTAAAGGAAGGACTGTGGAAGTTACCTGATTAGTTGACCCTTGTGACTTATAAGTTTGTCTGGATTGGGTATGAGGGGGAGACAGGGGGTCAGGTGGGCAGGGAGGCAGAGGGATTAGTGGGGGTCGAAGCAGAAGGGGAGTCAGGATCTTTTTCAGGTTTTTTTTTTAATCCTGGGCCTGATATGGGGGCAGACGAGGTTGGAAGTCATCCTTGTCATGAGGACCTTATGTTTTGAAAGGGCTTAGTGTCAAAAACATTCCTCGAGTCTTGAGAAGTCTGTCATTGGAGGAAATGATGATGGACCTTATCTTTACTAAACCTAGATGACCTAATTCCCAGACAGGCGAGGAAAGGGGGGTCTTTTACCAGGTCCAATTACATATCAATATAAGGGAACTGATCAGGGTGACTGGGCCCTCCCTTCCCTGTAACCTGATTCCAAAACTGTCAGGTAGTCTGAATGTTAAAACTTCCCACACTTGGCCATCCCACCCCAAACAATGTCCACTCTGATTGGCACAGGGTCCAGAGCTTTCCTTCTGAGAATTTGATGTCATATTCATCTGTTTTCTGTAGGGTATAAATTTGTGAGAAATGTTGTAAAATACACTTAAGGGGGGTTGACAGTGTAGACAATCCAGATCCTATGGCTCAGTGTAAAACAAAACTGAAAGCAAAAGGCACACAGAGCAAGCTGACAGACAACAGACAACAGATACATAGAAATTTAGACAAACTATACCCACAAATATTTAGGCATACAAACCAGACCCCAGGGTAAACTGACCAGAAAGCTTCCCATTGTCACAATGAAGCCCTGGGCAGGGGAATTACTGTCACGTATGACTTCCCTTTTTCCCTCTTTTGGATCCACTGACTGATGACTGAGAATCATAAGATTCTTACCTGACCCCCCGAGGTTTTCCAGATAAACTCCTCTCAGTATGTTTGGAAGGACCTGAATCCTCCACTCAAGATCTGAGCCCCCAGGGCCCTGATCAAATGGTCAGGGTGGCCTCCCTGGGCCTCTCTCAGGCTGCAGCAGCCTGAGACAGGGGCAATCCACTGGACAGAAGTCACTGAATGATGGTGATATCTCGCTGGGGCCTCCAAGAATGTTGTACCAAATGAGCTGGTAAATCACCAAACACTGGGACAAATGACAAAGTTAAAACTGAAAGGAGTTTATTCACATGTGTGGACTCCACTCCCTAAGTGAAGTGAAGCCCTGAGTCCAGGGACAGCACAGTTTATATAGGGTGTTATAACAGCATAGCTTTTGTAGGTGTTATTTTAAGAAGAGAAGTTCAAGGGTAGATTAACATGTTTTTGACTAGTTGCAAAAGTATTTTTTCACAACTCAGCTATCTTGCTGTCTTATAAGATTAGGGCAATTTACAGTAAAGCGAGGCACCAGGCACCATCTCTTTCTGAGAAGCAATGAAGCAAGTTTACAGAAGCAGAACAAGCAGTTACAAAAACATCTATTTTATAAGAGGAAGGGCATGAGGGGGCGTTTCTTGAGTTTATCCTGGTTTCACAATGAGGAGAGAGCTGGAACCCTGAAGGATGGGTACAAGAACTTCCCCATGACACTCTTGCCCTCCATACTTTCTCACCAGTGAAGTTCCAAAGTGCAGCCAACACGCTGTCCCCTCTACCCTAAATCCTTCTTCCACCCAGGGCAGCCTGGTTCCTCTGTTACAAACCCACAGACCCCACACTCATTGGAGCCAAGCAGTAAGGTCCATGCACTTAAGGAAATTGGACTTGGGGTTTTCAATCATGTGAAACATTTCAGCATACTCTGAAATGTCTGTGAGGATGCTTGACACATGAATTTGACTATCCTTGCTGGATGAGTGGCAAAAATCCATGTTCCTCACCACTGGCAGAGAGAGGCCTACCAGACCCTCACTGACTCCACTCCTGCACTTGATCACCCCACACAACAGGTTTTTATTTTTTTGTTTTTTTGTTTTTTTGGTACTTGGGAACTTGGGTACTTGCACTTGCACAGCAGGAGGCAAAATCACTGAGCTAAACCACTGAGCTAAATCCCTGGCCCCACAACAGGTTTCTTACCTGAGCATTCTTGCTTAAACTGTACCCTCCCCTACATGCCTATATCACAGGAACCTAAGTTGGGTGGAAAGAAATATACAGTCGGAGAGGGACAGAGCTCTCAAGAAAGTCAGGGAGGGCTGGGGGTTTAGCTCAGTGGCTCTGCCACTTGCCTTGCAAGCACAAGGGCCTGAGTTTGGTCCCCAGTCCCAAACCAAAAAAGAAAAAGAAAAAAGGGAAAAGAAAGACATCAAAATTGTGGATGGAGGAACCTCTGAAAAAGGATAGGCCTCAAGACATAGATGCAATTTCCAGGCCTGCATGCCTCCCTAAGGTATAAACTGTACCTTGGAATTATTCTGTAATTAGTACCACCTCATCCAGTGAGTCCAGATAGGTATCAGTTGACTGGATGGGTGACCAGAGCATCTGGAACCATCCTTCCCCAAACATGCTTTTCTTCTTTTCTTTTTTTTCTTTAAACAATTTTGTTTGTTAGTTTGTTTGTTTGTTTGGTTGGTTGGTTGATGTTTTGGCTTTTTGAGGCAGGGTCCTGCTTTGTAGTTCAGGCTAGCCCTAAACTCACTATGTAGCCCAGGGTTGTCTGGAACTCATGGTGGTCCTCCTGCTTCAGCCTCCTGAGTATTGAGATTACAAGCATGTGCCACCACACCCATCTCTTTTATTCTTTCCATGTACCCTTTCTAGGTGATTTGTTTCCCTATTACATCAATATTAGCTAAGCAGCTATACTTGTAATCATATAGGTTGATTACAGTTTCACCCATGTTGTACCCATGCTGTGACCTTGCTGTATAAATTTCCCATGACAAAAGAGCTCAATGGTTACCCACTTGAGACCCCTCCTATCTCCCAATAGACCTTTCTTATTCTTAACCTCTGTTGTTCCTTGAAATTAATTCGTTGATTTTGGGGGACACAAACATAGGACATCTGATATCTCACAGGTAGGGAGTTCTTTTTCCTATATCCCCTATAACCTCTGTTGTTTTCCCCTGAGGCCAGATCTTTCTGTGTAGACCAGGTCAGTCTGGAACTCACAATCCTCCCTCCTCAGCTTCCCAAGTAGGGAGATCATAGGTGTGTGCCCCTGTGTCTGTATCTTTACCACTTCCTCCATAAGCTTTTGCGTTTTTGTTTCTTTGTTTTTTGGTGTGAGGGATCCAACTCAGGACCCTGCATTGAAAGGTAGGCAGCGGAACGACTGAGTCAAAACTCAGGCCCTTCCTCCAAAAGCTGTCCCATTGGAAGGCATCTGTCTCCCAGGTTAGTCCTGCTCTCCTCTCCACTCCCAGGCTGGCTGCATGAAGTCCCCATCTATGTCCTCTCATGACATTATTTGTGAGTTCTGCTACACTTACACCCTGTCCTCTACTAGTCAGTCCCTTGATTGCTAGCTCTTCAAAGAAGCTCTAAATTTACCACGACATAGATTGTCTTAGGCTAAAGCCACCCCCATGGCATTCATGCTTCTGCCAACAAGAGAAACAGTCTTTATCCTGCATGTCTGTGCAGAGTGATTTGGAAACATGAGCATAGATCCTTCAGTCTTCTAACCCTTTTTCCACTTTCCCATCTTCTGTTATAACTGGGTTCTGATGTTGCCATGGTAACCCATAGTCATAGAGCAAATTCTTATGTGTTCTCTTGGCCACAGAGACTCAAAACTCTGAAGTACTAATCACATTACCTGTTCACAACTGAAGACTTTTAGAGCTTATCTATCAGGTAGGCAGCCACTAGGGTGGGGCACTGCACTCTGGGAGTGTGTGTGGCCACCACATGCTCTCCCACACCCACTTAATATCTGGAGGATCATGGGAAAATGTAAGCTAAGTGTGCCATTAGCAGGTGGGATGATGACCATGTAAATGGAAATAAGCTTTCTGGAAAGCAATTTGGTATGGACTATCATAAGACTCCAACATACTGTATGTTGAACTTACCTCCATAGGTCTGACATACAGAAATACAATGACAGACGGGCCTGAAATTAATGGATACAAGAAGGGGTTCCTCCACATGCCTACTACCTCTTCTCTTTTGTGTTATTTGGTTTTGTTTTGAGCCTAGGTCTCCCTACATGGTCTAGGCAGGCCTGAACTTACCCATCCTTCTTCCTCATCCCCTCAAAAGCTGACATTATAGGCCTGTGCCACCATGCCTGCCTCCCTTCTACTTCCTCCATAACTGGCCCAATCCAAGGCCTCACCCCAGGAGCTTACTCCTGGTCTCCTACCCACTGCCAGCCTGCCTGCATGAGGTGTCCTTCTAAGCCCTCTCATTATATTGTTTGTAAGCTCTTCTGATGCAAGTACATCCTGGATTATTTCAATTCACTTGATTTGTATCTCCCCAAAGAGGCTGTGAATTCCCTGATACATGGATCATCTTAGACTCCAAAATAAAAGAAGGAAGCGACTCCCATGATATTCATGCTTCTGCCAACAAAAAAAGTGTTCTTTAGCCTGAATGGTGTACATACAGAATATTTTAGAGGAAAGTGATAGACCTTGCAGGCACCTGCCCCTCTTTCCTCATTTTCCTGTCTCTCATTATGACTCAGTTCTGATATTCTCATGGCAATCACCGGTCCTAGAACACAGACTTATGTTTTCACTTGGCCACAGAGATTCAACCTCTGAAGGATTTCTCACGTCTGCTTGTCAGGACTGGAGATTGAGAGAGCTTATCTTTCAGGTGAGCAGCCATGAGGGCACAGCTCACCAGACTGGGAAAGTGACTGGGAAAGCGTGTGTGTGTGTGTGTGTGTGTTTGCCTGAAAGTGACTGGGAAAGTGTGTGTGTGTGTGTGTGTGTGTGTGTTTGCCTGACCGGTTACTCTTCTTTTATTACTTAAGTATATGACTGTTTTCTCCCCAACATCTTTTCTTTATTTTCTTCTTCTGAAGCCTCAGGACTTGACAGAGACAGAATACAACTATAATTTCATGGCAACCCCAAACCCCAGCAGTGACTGCTCAGACTCAGAGCAGTCCCATATGAAAATAAATTCCACAGAGAGCCTCACAGGCAGTGATCTCCCTGATTCCCACACTTTCCACAAAGAGACAAAAACCTTCTTCAAAAGTTATGTCTGTCACCAGGAGACAGTCAATGGCCTCCCTGTTGTGGAAGGACCAGAGGACTCACAAAGTCTAGGAAGATGTATTGACAACAACTCTGACACCCACCACTGAGGACTACCCAAACCAGGTGTGTATACAGATTTATCCTGATGTGGAAGAGGATGAGGAGACAGATTCAGATAGCAAAGGCACAGGAGCTGATCAAATTGTCACAACCAACAACCAGTGGAAAAATAAGAATTTAACATACAGAGGGCCATGTATTGATCCTGTGGATGGCTGGCCAGTAATTCAGCTTCTCAGTCCCAAACCCACTGAGGAACAAGCAACAGAAGATAGTAACAATGAGGAGAGAAAGGAGGAAAATGAAAGCTATGGAGATGAACATGAGGAAGCAAATAAACTAAGTGAAAACTGCAAAGACCAAGATGAAGGCATGCTAATGGGATCAACTGAAAAAGAAAAAGAGGACATGAAGATCAAGAACAACAAAGACACCCAGAGTAATGAAAAAGAGTATGTGGAGCTTTACAAACAGGTGTATGAAAGATCTGATGATACCAGGCTTCCTGATTCCAGTGAGGATGATGGAAATACAGCACAATGAGACCTACTTGGAGAAGAAAAACATCCAAAACAATGAAGACCCTCAGGACAATGATAAACAAAGCCATGACTTTGACAAAGACAACACCCTCCAACTCTGAGAACCACCTGAGGAAAACTTCCAGCTGGGCAGCAGCTCCCCTCCTCATCCAGCTCAGGTCCCATGTGAAGAACACCATGCATGTGAGGACCTGCCCACATGCAAACCACCAGAAAATACACAAGTCACCCAAGTCCCAGAGATGCCGGCAATGCTCCCGGAAGATGAACCTGCTGAGGTGAGCACAGAACTCCCTCTCAGGAGAGGATGGACAGACCCAGTGAAGGTGCTAGGTTGGACAGGGACAGCATAGGGGCAACACTACCTTCTGGGAAGCAGGGCTGGACCCCAGGTGTCTGGCAGAATGCACAGGGGGAGGAGGTCAGAAAGGAAAGGAGTCAGGGAGGAGATATAGAGAAAACACCAAGGACCACTGGGAGAGAGATGGAGGGTAGGAAGAAAGACAAAGGTGAATCATTATGCCAACAAACAAACAAACAACAACAAAAAGAAAACAGTTTTGTGATAGCCTCTGTGCTTCAGTGTTGACTTTGAAACTGGCCATTTATGGTTGGGCTATTTGTAGTAAAAGGAACTGAGTTCCATAAATGAGTCAACACTGGCTGCACTGCTGGGAGGTTGCACTTGTCTAACTCACCCTCCTTTTCTCAGCAGATGCTAAAGACCAGGACCAAGGAGTCCTCCTCAGTCTCCCTGGGGGAGTCAGAGGAGGATGACACTGGATCTGACACACAAACCACAACCTGTGTGAACTGGAGGCAAGCCTTCTGCTGGCTCCAGAAAAGAGTCCTCTCATGTGTGGGGAGGAGATTGACAGCAGCCCATGAGCAACCCCAGCCAAGAAAATTCTTCCCACCTCTAAGGAAACCCACCCCAAAGAAACGCTCAGTGATTAATTAGCACAACTCAATCCACTAAGCACACTAAGCAGTGTGATGGCCCCAATTCTATAGTCCTGTAGTTTTATTGTTTTAAGTAAAATATACATTCTTGTTCTCCGTGTCTGCTCCCTCCAGCACATCTTCTTGATGCAGGCTGAAAGGAGCCATGTTGTGTAGAGGACTGAAATTCATTTTCAGAAACTGATAGTTAGCATGTGCTTCCTGAAGTATGCTGCTTCTCTCCTTTCACCCTCCTGCCCAGGTTTTGTTCAATCTCACTGACTTTATCCATTTCAGGGATTTCATACTGTTTTGTCACTAACTCACATCCCCACATTTAGAAACCAGCAGCACAACCATCAGACCCTCACCAGGGTGGCATGCTTTGGGGTGATTGTCCAGCACCTGAGCAAGCAGCAGTGCAGGTCCAGTCATTCAGGGAGCCGACTCCAGTTGACAGTGTTTGGAGCATGCAGAAAGCAATGCTCATGGTCCTGGGACACCAGGCTTCTTCTGGCATCTTGGTGACTCCTATTAGTAACAAAATCTCAGACATGCCAGTGGCACACTCCTGCAATCCCAGCTACTCTCCTGGCTAGATTCTTAAATATATTTAATTACCAAAACTTAGCCAAAATTTACAAGCCCTGAATAATTTAATAGTGAACAGTGAAATTGAAGCAGCAATAATAATGAAAAAGAGTACCAGCTAAGAAAAGCCCAGATCCTGATAGAGTCACTGCTGAACTCCACAAGAACTTCAGAGAGGATCTCATGGCCTCTTTAAACTCTAATGAAATTGAAAGGGAAGTCATTCCTAGAACTACCATTACCCACATTCCAAATCCAGCCAAGGATCTCAACCAAAAAAGGGATCAATCTTTTTAAGGAATGTGGATGCAAAAATTCTCAGCAGAGCTGGGTGTGGTGGTGCACACCTATAATCCTGGCACTGGAGAGGCTGAGGCAGGAGGATTGCCATGAGTCCGAGGACAGCCTGGGCTACATACTGAGTTCAAAGCCAACCTGGACTACATGGCAAGACCTTTTCTCACCCCCCCAATCATCAACAGGATACTGACAAACAGAATTCAACATATCACCAAAAAGATCATACACAGGGCTGGTGATTTAGCTCGGTGGTTCTGGCCCGACACCTGCCTCGCAAGCTCAAGGTCCCAAGTTCAATCCCTGGTACCAAAAATAAAAAAAGATCATACACAATGATGAAGTAGACTTCAACCCAGGAATGCAAGGATGTTTCAATATATACAAATCAATAAATGTAATACATCCCATGAACAGAATCAAGGACAAAAATCATATGATCATCTCAATAGACAAAGAAAAACTCTTTGACAAAATCCTACATGTATTCATGATAACAACCCTGAAGAAAATAGGTAGAGAAGGACCATATCTCAATCTGATTAAAGGCATATATGACAAGCCTACTGCCAACATCATATTAAATGGGGAAAAACTGAAAGCTTTTCTTCTAAAATAAGAATAAGACAAAGATGTTGACCATCATCACTCCTGTTTAATATAATACTCAAAACATTAGCCAGAGCAATCAAACATTAGAATAAAAAAAAAGGGATGTGCACAGTAAAGAAATAAGTCAAATTACCATTCACGATCATCTACATAGAAGACCCAATAAAACTCCTCCAAAAGACTTCTAAAATAACCAAATGAAGCAATGTAGCAGAATCCCACATCAACACAAAAAAATCATTAGTGTTCTTCTACCCTAATAATGAATGTATTGAGAAAGAAACTAGGAAAAAATACCGTTTACAATAGCATCAAGAAAAAATAAAAACCAGGGTGGGGATTTAGCTCAGTGGCACTGTGCCTGCCTTGCAATTACAAGGTCCTGAGTTTGATCTCTGGTACCAGAAAAAAAAAAGTAAAAACTTAGGAATTCATGTAACCAAGGAAGTAAAAGACCTGTAAAAACTACACTACTATGAAAAAGGAAATCAAAGAGAACATCAGAAAATGGAAAGATACCCTGTTCCTAGATAGACACAACCTATTGTCAAAAAGGACATACTTCCAAAACTTATATACAGATTTAACACAATCCCAATCCAAATACCAATAGCATTCCTCACAGAACTAGGGAAATAATCCTAAAATTTATTTGGAACCAGAGGAAACCCAGAATAGAAAAAGCAATTCTGGGTAACAAGAGCAAGGCAGGAGGCATCACAATCCTGGATATAAAGATATATTACAAAGCTACCATTATCAAAATAGCATGGTGCTGACACAAAAACAGAAACATGGGTCAGTGGAACAGAATAGAAGATGCAGAAACACCCCCAGGCATAGTCAACTATCTGATCTTTGAAATAAAAGCCATAAACATACACTGGAGGAAAGACAGTCTCTCTAGTAAATGGTAATGGGAAAATTGGCAATCCACACACAGATTTAATCTAGACACATGTATCTAACCATGTACTAAACTAAAGTAAAAATGGATCAAGGCTGTAAATGCTAAAACAGAAACAATCTGTTGAAGGATAAAATATGTACAACTTTTTGAGACATAGATGTAGGCAAGGACTTTCTGAACAGAACCCCAATTGCACAAGAAATAACAGGAAGAATTACCAAATGAAATCATATCAAATTAAAAATCTTCTGCATAGCAAAGGAAACAACCAACAGAGAGAAGAGACAACCCACAGAATGGGAAAACAATTCACCAGCTATTCCTCAGAGGACTCATATCTAGGACATATTACAATGTCCCAAAATTAAAATTTGATCCTCTCAAAATGAAAGACCTAATCAAACAATTGGCAACTCAAATTAACAGACAGTTCACAAAAGAAGAAATAAAAATGGCCAATAAATACATGGAAAAAATGTTCAACATCTCTTGCCATTACAGAAATGAAAATTAAAACAATACTGAGATCCCATATTACTTATAGAAAGAATGGCCATCATCAAGAAATCAAACAATACCAGATGCTGGTGAGGGTGTGGGTAAAAAAGAAACCCTTCTCCACTGCTGGTGGTAATATAAACTAGTA
The DNA here is from genome assembly GCF_000247695.1 of Heterocephalus glaber. The sequence continues at coordinate 1,683,229 of NW_004624881.1, read as the reverse complement.
CAACCACTATGGAAATCAGTATAGAGATTTCTAAAAAAACTAAAAATAGAAATTTCATTCAGTCCAGTTATTCACTTTCTAGTTATTTTCCTGAAATAGTTAAACACAAATATTACAGGGACACATGTATATCCATGTTTACAGCAGCACAATTAACAATAGCTAAATCTTCGAAGTAGCCTATATGTCCATCAACAGATAAATGGATAAAGAATATATGGTATTTTCTTTGGAATAGATTACTACTCTGACATAAAGGGTGTACTTGAATAATTTGCAGGAAAATGGATGCACCTGCAGAACATAATGTTAAGTAAAAGAAACAGAGACAAACAATCTTAAATATCACATAGTTTCTCTTATATAGGAAACCTAAAATATAAAGAACAAAATAAAATATAGATAATAGGAAGTAAGGAGATAAACCTTTTGCAGAGGACCAAGAGATGGAGGACGGAAGGAAGAAAGGGGATGAAGGAAATTGAGATGTGTTTTGTACGTGTGTCAACTCTTCATGAGGAATGTGACCTTTATGCATTGAAAACATGGATTAATAAAAATAAAAACTGATTCCAATATTATTGGAATGTTTTCCCCAGGTTTACATGTTGAGAGCTTGGGCCTTAGTGAGGCAATGTTGAAAAGAGGAGAGGTCTCTCCCTTGCTTGGCTTCCAGTCTGGCCTTGTGGTCTCCCTGTGCCACACTCACTCCCACCATGATGCCATCTGCCAGGAAGTGATGTATCCAGGGGCCCTCACTAGAGTTGGACTCATGCTATTTGGACTTTCAGCCTCCAAAATTGTCAATTAAGTAAACCTCATTTCTTTACAAGTAATCATTATCAGGCATTTCACTGTAACAACAGAAATCAGACTAAAGCAGATTTTTAAGAACATACATAGTATTATATAAATAATAAAGTAAAAATGTAATGTGCATTTTTATTTAATTTTGTTAAAAAAATTTGGGTTTTTTATAAAATATATATTGAAATGTTATGTGTCTGCATTGTAGAATGATGAGTTATGTACATTTTCTTTGTTTTTCTGTATTTTCTGTTTTTTCTACAATTAACATTTATTACTCTTATCATAAGGAGCAAACTGAACTGTGTTCCCTTTGTGCTTTGTGTATGTCTCAAGTAGAGGAATTACAAAACTGATCTATAATCTTATCTATGTACATACTGGCCTTCATTGCAAGGCAGGTAATATTTACTCATTTTTGTGCTTTGGACTAGCATAGAAAAAGCCCTCAAGTTATCTGTTATCACTCAGATTCAAGTTATCTATTAGCACTCAGATTCAAGAGGTCTTTTTTTTCCCCAAAGTAACTTCTTTTTGGGGGGAGGAGTACAAGGGATCAAACTTGGGTCCTTGCACTTGGACAGCAGTCTATGAAACCAGAGAGCTAAATCCCCTCCCCAAAGTAACTTCTTAGCAGCTGCTTTATGTCCCTAATATGTCCTACTTGGCACTTACTGTCTATTGATTTCTATTATCACTTGTCCTCCTCTCTCACTCCTAATGTTGGCATGTACTTCACACATGCCCTCCCATCCTCCTCTCTGGTGATCCCATTTGAAGTTACTTGAGAATTACAGTAAAGTACTTCCTCCTATCTCCATGTATGATACTCATTTGTAGCTAAAGTGCCTATCTGCCTTCTGGACATTTCCATCTTGGCACATCAATTGCAATATATGAAAGCAGAATTGACTGATTTGCCTTTTTTCCCACCCATCCACCTAAATCTGTTCCTTGTATAATTCTGATACCTGAAAATGCCACCACTGCCCATATCGGCATTCAAGCCAGAAACAGGAAAGCCATACTGCTCTCTCTTCAGGCCCATAAATGAAACTACAGCAGATCCTGTTGATTGTATATTCACCAAAACTCACAGGTATGTTCCTTTCTGTACCCTCAGAGCTCCTCTCTTAGTTCAAGTCCTTATGATCTCTCATCTGGCAGACTGTAAAAGCCTTTCTTCAAACAGGTCTACATGATGCAGACTACTTGATCTTCCTACAACACTTCTGCACTCAAAATCCTTCAAGAATGGCCATGACCCATAGAAAAAGCCTAGAAATCTCAGGATGCACAGCTTGATTGTCCCTTGTTGATTCCAGACCTACTTTTCATGACTTCCCCAAAGACAAATTGGCCACAAACCAGGAAGAGCACACTGCCATTCCAGTGATGGCCTCTTCCCTTTTGTATGTGTGTCCCTCTGCCTAACCTGCCCTTCTCTCAGCCCTTTCAACTATATCCTTCATCCTGAAAGGCTTAAATATTTATCAGCTACTCCATGAAGTCTTCCCAGAACTGTCACCTCCCTTGGGATACTTAGGCATTCCTTCTTCAGTAACCCCAGAGCCTCCGGATGGACTCCAAGTGTCAGGGCATTGGTCATGCCTCCGGTCACTGTGTAGCTGGTTTCTCCCTTGAAGGACTGTCCAATTACTGATGTCCAATCCTTTGCCAAATACATGAAGTGTATGAGCAATACAGAAACAACTCTTTACTAATTTCACCTTCCAGTCCCTACCAAGATGTGTTCATTCCAGCTAGCAGCTGTTAACTATCCTATGGGGCTGCACAACAATGTTGCATCATTTGATAAATCAGAATTTTCAAGATGTCCACGAGGGACAGAATCCATAGAGCATAAAGCACATCGTGATATTTTGGTCAACATCTTTATGTCATCAGGAAAAGCAGAGGGGTGACTAGTTCCTTTGGCTCCTCCTCTCCTTTCCTCTACCTGTCATCTGTAATCACTTGAGTGTAAGGCAGGGCTCAGATTTGTCTGTGATGCTTGACCTGTGACATGAAGCATATTCTGGGCATCAACAAAGCCAAAAGCCTGATTTACAGAGCCAAAACTATACAGGCTACAAACCAGCCATTTGCCCTAGGCTTCGCCTTTGGAGAGGAACTAATTGTGCATTGATCACTGGTACATATTCTTCGTGGCCCAGGAAAAGAAGCCTGGCTCTTTGAGTCTACAAGGAACTCCAAGTCGATCAGCTGGTGACATTCATCAGTGAGAATGTGAAAGGAAGCACAGGAAGATGAAGCAGCAAGGATAGGTTATGTGAGATGGAATATAGTTAATAATAATAATTACATTAATGATAGCATGAATTATTCATATTTAGTTAATAATTATATTAGCAATGATAGTAATAGTTATGAGCTAATGGGTTAATGACAATGCTTTGAATATTGTAATGATAACAGAGAGAAGAATAATTCTTTGCCAACAGATCAATCTGAAAAGTAGTGAAACAGAACCATAAGTGGTATGGATGTGTTCACTAAGAAAGGGAGTGTGGAAAATAATGTATGTGAAAAATTATCAGATGATAAATTAGGGCTGCTAAAAAAGAGAGGCTTTTCAGGTGAACTGCTTATCCAACGCCATGTCCTACTGAAACTCGAGTGGCAGACAAGCTCCCAGAGGGTTATGAGACTCCACAGTGCTGAGATGGGTGATGCATTTCTGAGCTCCAGATCTTGTGTGGAGACTGTAGATGGGGAGGATCTGGAGAGCTAATCTGAGCCCAAAAGGAAGTTTGCTACAGGAAGATTCCCACTATGAATTCCACATAAGCCCAGGAGATGAACTTTCTGGGGCCTGGAAATAGAAGCTGGAATTATAACAGAAACTGTTTTTGCTTTGCTGAGAGTTTGATGGGAATCTGTCTGTCCTAAATCTTCTTGTCTTCCTATGCTGACTACACCTTGAATGCAAGAGACGAATGTGTGCCTATGCAGGCACTACCACTGTACATACTTGTACATGCATGTGCATGTGTCTATAAGCCAGAAAGGAACTTAGAGATAAGTCTGTTAGAAATCACAATTATGTCTGGGATGGTCTAGTTTTTCCTCCCTGAGAGCTCTGGAAATAAAAGGCATGACTTGTGTTTTCAATTGACAGCTAGTCATGTAGGAATTCCTTCAAGCTGGGATAAGGAGTCTGGTTCATCTGACTTTCCTCAAACATGTGCCATAGTTTCCAGATATTTCCCATTCTCCATTTCCACCCATACTTCCTGACTACCATTTCCACCTATCCCTCAGGGCCATACCAGTTGCTAAGACCCCTGCAAGGACTACCCTCTGCCCCTGACCACAGGGAGGTGGTCTTCTCCAGTGCCCTACTTCCTCTCAGGAATTCTGTCACATGCCTCTCCCTGTCCTGGCTACATGACTGTGAGAGCACCCTCACTGCTGGACACATAAGAGGGAGTCACTTTTGTGCCACACATAATGCCTGACAGAAAGCAGAGGTTGATAATAAATGCTGCTTTGGAACTAGAGACACTTGCCTATAAGGTAGTGGCTAGGAATCTGAGACTTATACTATCAAGTGATTTATTTTCATTTACTGCCAAATCAGATCCAAAATGATAAGCCTGAAAAGAATTTTGAAAAAAAAATTTAAAAAAAAGAATTTTGAAAATATATGCTCCATGAAGCAGAATTTTTGTATTTTTTAATAATACTTCAGGATTCATTTGACAGAAAACAATCAGTTATGTTGTACTCTATTTGCTAAGGGATGGTGGAGATTTTTGGTGATCTACCTTAGGTCTGTAGGCCTGTGGACCTTGAAAATCATCAAAACTGTAAAATGCTGCCAAGAATTTGGCCACTGTGAGCAACTTTACACAGGGAGTCTGTGTCTGCACCTCACTCAGGGATTGCTGTAGAAGATAAAATCATTCATCTAATCTACCTGCCCACTATTTATCTACCAACTGTGTATCTATCCACTCACCTATCACATAGAACTTTCCCCCTTCCATCAGATGGAAGTAATGTGAAGGTAATATAAAGTATGAAAATGCCTGTTAAGTACTATTGAGTTATACTGCAGATTAATTTCATTGTTTCTTGTGAATTGTGTTTTTGGTTTGGATGATACAACTATATATGAGAGTAGAGTATTGAATTTAATCATAAGTGCTATCTTGGAGCTTATCTTTTCTTTATGTTCATTGATGCTTTTTACAAAACTGAATGCATTAAACTTCACTTCATATATATATATATATATATATATATGATCATTAAAGATTTGTGTTAGATGGTTCTGTTCAAATATGATGTGTTTTTATAACTTTACTTATTAAATTTGGCTTGAGGCTGTTTATCTAAATATTCTGGCTTGCTTTCAGAGTTAATTTGGATGGAATATCATTTTTGATCCTTTCATTTTCAGGATATGTATATTTGGATGGTGATGTGTTTCTTGCAGGCAAGATACAGTTGGATCTTTATTTGACTCAAGTTGTCAATGTTTCTTTTAATTAAAAATTAAGGCCATTTACATATAAGGTCATTATAGAAAAGTATCTCTAGATTCCTGTCCATTTTTACAGTTTTAAATTTTTTTGTTTTGTTTGTTTACCCTTCTAATACTATTTATTTGTTTTATGTACCCTTGCTTTGTGTTTATATTATTATTCTGAGGATAAAATTCCTTTAAGTACTTCATGCAAAATTACTTGAGTAGTAATGAATTCCTTTAATTTATGTTTATCATGGGAGACCTTTTCTGTCTTTTAATTTGGAAAGATACCTTTGTAGGATACAGTATTTTTTTATATTTTATAATTATATATATAATTATATATATAATTATATATATAATTATAATATTTTATTTTTTATAATTTGACAGTTATTTTACATTTGTTCTTAAACTACATCATTCTTTGCCTTCTTGACCTTTACTGTTTCTGCTGAGAATTCTGCTGTTTCTGCAGAGTTTGCTATTATAACTTAGTTGACATTTCTCTATTGAAACCTTCAATGCATTTTGAATATAATATTCAATAGTTCCTTTTCTGCCTATCTTCCTTTTGGGTTATAAATATATTCAGTACCTGAATGTTCATCTCAATTCTGAGATTTTGGAAATTTTCTGATCCCATTTCAATGGATAGCTTTTATGTTTCATTAACAAGTATATGTGCTCCTTACTACCAAGTCCCAAATGTCTGTTTTTTTAAAAAAATTTGTACCAGGATCTTATATATTCTGTTTATAGATTCTCATATGGTCTTTTTTACTGTATTATTGTACATTATGTTCAAGCAACAATATCCTTTCCTCTGCTTGATCTAGTGATGAGATTTTCGACTGAATTGTTTATTTAACTTACTGAATGTTTTTTTCAACACAAGGGATAAAACATAAGGCCCCCAAACAGAATTGCTAGCACTTTCGAAAAGATTTTGAGACAGAGTTTCATTAAGTTGTAAAATTAGAAGACTGGGATCAAACTCACAATCTCTCTGATCAGCTTGGTGAGTGATAGGATTATAGATATACACTGACTAACTGAGCTTCTCATTTCCAAACTTCTGTGTTTTTTTCTCAGAAATCTCTGTGTGGAAATGCTTTTTAATAGTTTGTATTTTACTCAATTCCTCCTATTTTTAAAAAATTTGTCTTTTGGAATTCATTGTTTTAAGAATTATTTTTTTTAATTCATTCTCCAGCATTGCATTAACTGTTTTATCAATGGATTTAGGTATGGAAGCACTTTTGTACCTTGTTTTCTCATTTTTTGTGTGTTTCTATGTTGATATTTCCATCTGTTGAATTGGGAAACTTCCACATTTACTCAGCCACATTTGGAAAATTTCCTCCTAACAATGTGTGATTGACTATTATTTTGTTGAGAAGTATTAAAATTAATTATAAATGAACTTGATAGTGTAGTCTCCCCATGGTTCTCTCCCTGTAATGGTGGGTTTAGATATGGTCCATACTCTTTTAGAGGAAGAAGGACACTGTTTGCATAGATCATGAAAAATCAGAGTCCCCCTAATAACTCATTAAAGAGTATTGCAGAGAACATATTATGTGTGGTGCTACCTTTCTGGTTCTTTATTCTTGTATATAATGTGTTCTCTGTCTTGCATTGTACATACATAAAGTACTTTTAGGTGTGGCATCTCCCACAATTGAGCTATTTCTCTCTTGTTGCAAAGAGAGTGAATGTGTAGGTTCTCCTTAGCCAGGATTACTTGTAAATCTGTTACTGTGTGTGGACTCTTCTCTACTCCTTTAAATTAAAGTAGGTGATAGGTAGACATGGAACTAGTAGTGGTTGTGTTAGGGCTGATTTGTCTTCAGTGGAAGGGGTGAGGTCCAACTAAGAAGAAACCACCAATGTGTCCACTGCTCCAGGTTTGATCTTCTCAACTGGAGAGGAAGGAAGCAAACAGTAGGAACCACAATACAGAAACAAACTAACTATAAACTCAAAGCAGTAAAACTGTAACAACTATAATAATGTTAACAGGATCAAAAGAGATGCGGATAAAATATTATAGAATAACCTGAAAGGTTAAAAATTGTTAAAGTCAATTTATCATAAAAATTAGAATAATAAAACACTTAGATGTGTGAGAGAGACAATATCTCATTAATTATAATACAAAAAATGAAGCACAACAAAGTTTAAAATAATATAATGGATGGGTAAAAGGTGGAGATAAAATATTCTAAATTCTGGAGAGGTGAGTGGAAAAGAGCTTGTTCTTGGTTGTGCAATCACTCATTCTGGGAGCCTGTGGCAGCTGCTTTCAAGGGTAGGGAAAATTCTGGGGCTCCAAAAGGGCCTCTTACTGGCAGAGCTGCAGCACCCCATGGGGCAGAGCTGGCTACACACTTGTATGCATTCAGAACTCATCTATGTGCTTGGGTATGAGGCAGTTGCTCAAGTCTCAGAAATCCCTGTACCAGGCCATGCCAGGAGGCAGCACATATTGGCCTGCTGACCTAAGTCTGTGCACTGTGGGCTGGACATGAGTCCAGAGTGAATGTCCATGTGCCAGCCCACCCCTCTTCCAAGCAGAGGCTCAGTGTTACAGCACCACACTGAGAGAACAAGATGCACTGAGACCACAGTCCTCAGTTCATGGGCCTGCAGGCATGGCAGCTCTACACAGCACAGTGAGTGGTACTCAGTTGGGCTATAGATCCCGACCTGTGCACCTTAAGGGTGACAAAGATCCATTCCATGTGGAGCCTCTCATGCCTAGCTTCATGGGTCATGTTCAGAGGTGGTGCACAGCCAGCACCATGGATTCCAGGACATCAGTCTGTGTGCTGCTGGTAATTGCAAATATGTAAGCTGCTCCTAGTACTAACAATGCTCAGAGTGCGTGGAGGGAGCAGTCAGACCTCTGAGCTGTGCACTTAGGCATGAAGCACAGGCACCAAGTCATTTGCCTCTTGGAGTTTTGGCCAAATTTCTATAAAAATGGAAACACATTCTGAAATAATATTTTGGAATGCTGATCTAAACAACACAATTGAATGTGAAATTTAAAAATAAATAGTTTCTGAATGTAAACTTTTTATTATTTATTTTTCCCTGTTTGGGGAAGTCCCTATCTTTAGTTCTTTATTGCAGTTATCTATAGAAAAGTTTCAGTAGTATATTAAACACAGATGCATTCACTCAGAAAGCTAAATAAATTTTGAGCAGACCTAAATAAAGAGAATTAAAAAAATTCTCTGGTTAGATTTGCAAGGATACATTTTGTTTGCATTATTTTCTGTTATTGATGTTTGCTGAATATACATAGCCCAAAATACATATACACACTGCTTTACAAATACTTTTCCCATTTGAAGGAGCCCCAAAATAATAACAATGAACATCAGAGGAGCATTTAGTAGGACTGGTCTGTCTTCCAAGTACTTTAGTAATGCTTCTTTTCATTGTAACATAGTGACAGTATAAGCAATTTTATTATGAACATTTTATAGGAGAACTTGAAATTTATTCATAATGGTTATCCAAAATCATGAAACAGGTAAAGAATGGAAACAGGATAAAATATAAAACTGAACCAAAAAACAACAAAAATCGCTTCACCATCCAAAAGATTGGTTCATAGACTTACAAAGCATTGAAATCTAGTTTAGAATGCTGTCAAAATTCACACTGAATTGTGGATTAAGGCCTTTTCAAAGCATAATTAACAAGGCTTCAGATTAATTCACATTTTTCCTAAAGTTTGAGAACTTCCTATGTAAGGAGATGTTAAAACCAAAATTCTTCACTCAGCTCCCCTGTACTCATTTAATACTGATATATTATTGAAAACCTTAATGTTGTTGCCATTCATGTAGTATGTACAAGTTAATAGATCAAATGCTGTTTCAAAGGTAAAATGTGTAATCATTGTATAATATCAGAAAATTAAACAACCTCTTTCTTTCATGCACCTTTGTCACATTTGATAAACCCCGTGATTATCAATTAGCAGAATTCCAGTTTCCCCTTTTCACAATTCACAGCATTTTCTATGCTTAACAGTACCACAAGTTTTCACCTTCTCATCCACAGACTTTTTGCTTTAGTAGAGCCAGGGTGCTACATTATTTTATTGGATTCATTTACCCATATAAAACATTTATATCTGTGTTCCCTTGCCAAAGGTATTTCATCTTTAAAGTGGTATTTTCCCAGAAAACTAATTCTTAGATATAGAAAACTTTCAGTTGTCATGTAGGACTTTTCACTGAATATGGCAGGAAGCCAAAATCACAGAACTGTATCCACGGTATTAATCAAAGCAAACATTTACAATCAACCTATGGGAGAGAGCTACAGCCATATATATGTAGATCTCATTGATGACAATTCTCCCCTACAAAGGTGAGTCTAATTTGGTGGAGAGTTATTTTGGTGGAAGTCATGTGAATTTGGAATTGCAAATATCTTTGTAAAATTGTGTCTAACAAATGTTAGAGATTTAAAGACTCCCTGTTGTCCATATCAAATGTTGAAGATATAAGATGCAGTTTATGTACATATGGAAACATAAGGTCAAAAACTCTTCTTTAAAAGCAATTCAGTCAAATGATTGTGCTCATAATAATGGATTTTTTTTAAAAAATTGAATTCTGTGTCTATTTTGTGATATTTACTATATTACATCAATACCTTGAGCACCATGTCGTTTTATCACAGTAGCTTTGTAGTATAGCTTCAAGTTGGGTATTGTGATACCCCCAGCCATGTCTCTGTTGCCCAGAATTGCTTTTGCTATTCTAGGTCTCTTCTGGTTCCAAATGAATTTTTGGATTATTTTCTCTAGCTCTGTGAAGTATATTATTGGAATTTCAATCAGCATTGCATTAAATCTATATAGCAGTTTTGGAAGTATGGCCATTTTCACTATATTGATTCTTCCTACACAGGAACAAGGGAGGACTAAAAGGATTAATACTTAATAATTGATACTTTGGAAGAGGAAAAGGTCCAAAGAGGTAGGGGTAGTGGGAGGGGAAGGGGAAAGGAAAGAATGGAAAGGAAAAATTATGAGAAAAGAAAAAAAATGGAAACAAAGTATGTGAATAGGGAAGGGTTTAGGGGTGAAAGGTGCACAGGTAATGGGGAAAAATGAGAACAAAGATACATCATGTACAAGTACAAGCACCCAAAGATAAAGGTAAATGTATTGTATACTTAAAATGTACCAATAAAAGAATTTAAGAAAAAAAATACCTTGAGGATATAGAAACAGATTTTGTGGAAGGCAGGAGGCAAAAGGAGGGCAAAAGGAGATTGTTGAATGAAACTCTAGTACCTCTAAACAACAGTCAGCAAAATTAAAACATCTTTCTTTCTGTAAAGGATGAGATGTATAGAACTAGAAAAGAATCCCTCGTCCCTGGTAGGGAAAACTCTCTCCTGTTTGGTTCAAAAGAGACTTATTTCCATTACTTGTAAACATATACTAATAAAAATACTTTAATAAAATTAAAAGAGAAAACAGGAAAAAAAGAGAAAGATAACAATAAAACTCCCCACCTCATGCCTTTTCTTGTACATTTCAGGCCACATATCTTGAACAGATTTGAGGATTTTTACCTCTACATATCTCAAAATCTTCTTTCTGATGAAGGTAGGTAACTTAATAACAGTCTTATCTAGATATACTTACTTGAAACACAGGTCATTTTCATGACTACTGTAGTTTCAATAGTTTTATTATTTGGGTGCCAGAATTTTCAAAAATATTTTATTCACATAACAGCTATCCTACTTAATGGCTTAAATCTTCACTCGCCAAATTAACTTTTAAAAATTACCCATATTCATCTGTCCACTTTTTTCATAATTTTCAGAGTTAACTTAGCATTTTAATTTAGAAATGTTTCAAATATCAAATAAATACAGCTATGTGTTCATAATGATAAAACAATCTTTTATTTTAAAAATGGTTTTGGGTGACATAGCAAAGATTATGAACCTGTAGTAGATTTATACATGAACAATGATAAAGTAATGTATGCCAATTGATTTCCTATTAAATTAGGTGAAAGCTACTGAGTTCTACAAAGTAACATTTATTAAATATTATTTGTAGCAATTCTGAAAACCACAGATTATTTATTTATTTGCTACATTTTCAAAATCATGGCTCCAAATTAAAGTATTATTTTATTTATACTCAGATATGTGTGTATTAATAGTATGCATTTGTTTCTGTGTTTTACACTTTTTTCTCTGTCATATACAAAACCTTTATGTCTACCTCTATTTCTATCATCATTTCTTTTTTTTCCCCATTAAGTTTATTGGTACATTTTTGGTATAAAACACTGTTACATTCATCATTGGGAACTTGTACCTTTACATGAGCATCTTGGTTCTTATTATTTTCCCCTTCCCTCGCCCTCCCTTCACCCCCTCCACCCCTCCCTATTTGCAAAGACCTTGTTTCCATTTATTTTCCTCTTCTCATATTTTTTCCTTTCCCTTTTTTCCCTTCCCCTACCCCTCCCATTTCCCCTGCTCTTTTAGACCTTTTCTTCCTGTTACACAATATCA
>NW_004624881.1:1624080-1669119 GCF_000247695.1 Heterocephalus glaber | reverse complement strand
TCCCCTGCTTGGGAAGTTTTCTGCCATCACTTCTGTGAAGAGTTTTTTTATGTCATCTGCACTCTCTCCTCTTTCTTCATTGGCTCCAATCAGTCTTATGTTATTCTTCTTTGTATTGTCTAGCAGCTGCTGGATTGATTTCTCCTGGTCCCTTACAATTTGAAAGCAATTTTTCTTTTCCTTCTCACTAATTCCAATCTTATCTTCTATATGTGAAATTCTATCCTATCATTGATTCATTCTGCTGTGCAGACTTTAGATGGAGTTTTTAATCTCTTGGAAATCTGTTTGTATCTGTTTTATGGATTCCATTCGATTCCTATGTTGGGATTCCATCATGTTCCTCAGATTCTCTATTTTTTTTATCTGTGTCCTCTCTAGATTTGTTAATCTTGTCTTGTACCATAAGCAAAATCTTTGCTGTTATCTGAGTAATTATTTCTGATTTCCCTTTTCCCAGATCCTCTTTTGTTGCCAGTTCAGAGAGTCCAGGTGGTTGAGTATCAGATTGTTCCATTTTATTTCCCTTTGTAGTTGCTGTAGGTGATCTCGAACTCTGTTTTTGACGTTTGTTTATATATTTTCTCATTTCCATGGTGGGGGAGGTGGTTCTGGTGCCCACACAGCTCACCTTCTGTACCCTAGGAGCCTGGGATGGAGGTGGGGAGATACCTTCCAGGTTCTGGGGCCGACTCAGCTTCTCTGCCCTAGGAGCTTGGGATGGCAATGGGGGAGCTTCCTTCTGGGTGCTGGGACTGGCTCACCTCCTCTGCCCTAGGAGCCTGGGATGGAGGCGGGGAGCTTCCTTCCAGGTTCTGGGACCAGCTGAGCTTCTCTGCCCCTCTACCATCATTTATGCTGCATTCTATATGTTGGGAAAGAGTCTCAAAGGCCAGCCCACATTCAAAAAGGGGAGACTGAGCTCTACTTTGGGAGGAAGGAGTGTCACATAATGGTGGGTTTGGTTTTAAAGCTGGGAGAGCAAGTGCCAAGTCAGTGCCATCCTTTGCTGAGGAGGACGTGTACAGACCTGCACTTCTGCAGAGAGGGTTTTTGTCAGTAAAGATCCTGCAGGCACCAGAAGCACACTCAGATGGCAAATCCTCTCTGCAGACACACAAAATGCATTTGACAAAATCCAGCATCCATTCATGAGAAGCCATCAACACACTAAGATGTGAGGGAGCTTGCCCCTCCTGAGAAAGACACAACAACACACAGTTGACAGCAGCTGACATAGTGAGACTGACCTCTTCCCCAGCTCTTGGAATCCACTCAAAGAAAACCTTTCTCTCCACTTCCACCCAGGGGAATAAGGCACAAAGTAAAGCAAAGCAAAGCAAACACATCCAGATTGGAAGGAAAGTGGTAAACTGTTTTTAATCACAGATGGCAACTTCTTGTATGTAGAAAATCCTACACACACACCCTTAGAAATGATATAATTAGTAAGTTTTCAGGACACAGGATCAATATTTTAAAACCTCTCAAAAATTTCTATACTAGTAATGAAGAATTTAACAATAAAACTTTTTTAAATGTTCATTCACAATATGTCATCTTAGCAAAAGATTGTGACTATAGTTTTTAACAGAATGAATAAAACATTCTGTAATGAATTTAGTAAGAAAAAAATGTAAGATTTGTCCACTGAAAACTGTAAACCAGCACTGGGCATGGTGACACACCTGTAATCCCAGCACTCTGAGAGGCTGGGGCAGGAGGATCTGAGTTTAAGCTCAGCCTGGACAACTTGGAAACTTAGTGAGACCCTGTCTCAAAATTAAAAAAAAAAAAATTTAAAGGGCTAAGGATGTAACTCAGTGTGAAGGCCCTAGGATCAATTCCTGATACTGGGATAAAACTATAACACATTGCTGAGAGAAATTAAAGAAAATACAAATAAATATAAAGAAAATAGTGTTGTAACAATTAACATTAATGAGTTAGATTTAATGTTATTAAGATGTCAGTCTCCCTAAAGTATTATAGATTCATTGCAATCCCTTTTAAAATCCTGGCTTTTTTGGAGAAAGTAACAAACTGACCCTAAAATGTACATGGAATATAAAACAAATACTAATGGACATGAAAAACCATATAAGCACTAGTACAATAGTGGTGGAGAACCTCAATATCCCATTGTCACAAATAGATCAACTAGACAAAAATCAAGCAATGAAATACTCGAACTCAATAAAATTCTTGTACAAATGATCTTAACAGATATTTACAGAGTGTTTCACCACACAAAATCAGACACATTCTTTTCAGCTGCACATGGGTCATTCTCCAAAATAGACCACATACTCACTCACAGAACATACTTAGGTAAGTGCAAAGGAATTGAAGTTATCCCCTGTATATTATCAGACCATAGTGCAATGAAATCAGAGATCAACAGCAAAAGAAACAGCAAAAATTTCATAAACACAATGAAATTGACCAGCACAATTCTGAATAACCAATGTGTCACCGAGGAAATTAAAGAAGAAATCAGACAGTACCTCCAATTAAATCACAATGACAATATAACACATCAGAATCAATGGTACACAATGAAAGCAGTCTTATAAGGGAAATTCATAGCAGTGAATACTCATAGTAGGAAAACAGAGTGAGCCCAATTAAACAACCTGATGCTGAACCTCAAGCTTCTAGAAAAAGAAGAGCAGGAAAACCCCAAAGCTCATACAAGGGAGGAAATTATTAAGATCAGAGCAGAAATCAATGCAAGGGAGACTAAGAGAACAATACAAAAAAAAATGAAGTCACGAGTTGGTTCTTGAAAGAATAAACAAAATTGACAAGCCGTTAGCCAACCTTATCAGAAAAAGGAAAGAAAAGCCGCAAATCCATGCAATTAGGAATGAAAAGGATGAAATTACAACAGATCCAGCAGAAATCCAGAGGATCAATACCTACTTCAAGAACCTATATGACAATAAGATGGAAAATACAGAAGAAATGGACAGATTCCTAGACATGTATGAATTACTAAAGTTGAATGAAGAAGACCTAAAAATTCTAAACAACTCAATATCAATCAATGAAATTGAAAATGTAATTAAAAACTTACCAACCAAGAAAAGCCCGGGTCCTGATGGCTTCACTGCTGAATTCTATGACATTTAAAGAGGAACTATTGCCACTACTGTTTAAACTCTTCAATGAAATTGAAAGGAAAGCAATACCCCCAAATTCATTCCTGGAAGGAAGCATCACCTTGATGCTCAAAGCAAAGAAAGACCCAAATGAAAAAGAGAACTATAGGCCAATGTCACTAATGAACATAGATGCAAAAATCCTTAATGAGATACTGGCAAACAGAATGCAGAAGATCATCAAGAAGATCATACACCCTGATCAAGTGGGATTTATCCCAGGGATGCAGGGATGGTTCAACATACACAAATCAATCAATGTAATACACTATATCAATACAGCCAGGGACAAAAACATATGATTATCTCCATAGATGCAGAAAAAGCATTTGAAAAAATCCAACATGTATTTATAATAAAAACCCTACAAAAATCGGAATAGATGGTCTCTACCTCAAACTGATAAAAGCCATCTATGAAAAAACTAAAAGACAGTATCATACTAAATGGTTAAAAACTGAAATCCTTCACACTAAAATAAGGAACAAGACAAGGATATCCACTATCACCACTCCTGTTCAATATCGTTTTGGAAACATTAGCCACAGCAATTATACAAGAGAAAGAAATAAAAGGAATAAAGATAGGAAATGAAGAAGTCAAATTGTCATTATTTGGAGATAACATGATACTCTATATACAAGACCCCAAGAACTCCACCAAAAGTCTCCTAGACTTAATAACCAAATTCAGTAAAGTAGCTGGATACAAAGTCAACACACAAAAGTCTGTAGCTTTCCTCTACACAAACAACAGACTCACTGAAAGAGAAATAGGGCAAACAATTCCTTTCACAACAGCATCGAGAAAACTGAAACACCTAGGAATCAACCTAACAAAAGAAATCAAAGACCTCTTCTCTGAAAACTATATAGCAAAATGACATTCATCACTGAAATTTGCACCTTTACATAATCTCTCTTGGTTCTTATTTTTTCCCCATACCCCTGCCCTCCTTTCAACCCCTCCATCACTCCCTATTTACAAAGACTTTGTTTCCATTTTTTCATA
The DNA here is from genome assembly GCF_000247695.1 of Heterocephalus glaber. The sequence goes on along the minus strand of NW_004624881.1, from coordinate 1,664,944 downwards.
TTTTCGTATTCTATTCCTTCATTCCTTTCCCCTACCCCTCCCACTTCCCTTTCCTCTTTTGTCCCTTTTCTTTCTATTTCACATTATCTAGTATAACTTTTAGTCCTTATTTACACTTTCAGTTTCTCACACTAGAGAAACTATTAGGTATTTACACGTGTGTCCTCTTTATTTCACTTAGGAATATCACCTGTATCCATTTAGCTATAAATGTCTCTAATTTCTCATTTTTTATGGCTGAGTAGTACTCCATTTTATTAAAAAAACACATTTTCTTTATCCAGTCTCCAGTTGATGGGCAATTGGGCTGCTTCCAAGATTTAGCTATTACAAACTGTGCTGCTATGAACATGGGTGCACATATATCATTTTAGTATGATTCTTTTTCATACTTTTTCTTAAATCTTAATTTTTCTCTCTCCTTATTTCAATTAGGAAAATTATTTTTAAAAACTTATGCATAGAAAAATATTTTAAAGTAAAAAAGTGACTCATCAGTGTTCCCATTCACTGGTAAATTTGAAGTGATTTTTTTTCTTTGTGCTTTTCTACATATTTCATATTTCTAACACTTGATGTTTTATTGGGAAAAATCCATTTTAATAAAAAAACATACTATTATGAAGTAACTATTAGTCACTTATTTAATTGAATTATAAAACCATAGGCTTTGTTGACTATTAAGTCATACCTCATTAAAATATTGTTTTTGTCAATCTGTTCAAATTTTAATTGAAGTATAATTTATGTATAATAAAATGCACAGATTTTAAGTACATCATTTGATTAGTTTTTACCCACTGCAGTTAAAATATAAAACATTCCACTAATCTTATAAAATTCCTGAAGTCTATTTTAAATCAGTTTCTCCCTCTTACTCAAGCAGCCTCTGATCTGACATCTATCACCATGGAGTAGTTTCTTCTGTTTGGAACATCATGCATGTGGCATCCCATCCTGTGGACTCTTGTTTCTGACTACTTCCTTATATAGACTGTCATTATTTATGTATCTTTTTGCTAACTTAACATCCCCTTTACTCTTGTTTTCCTTAATATTTAAGTGCCCCCAAATCCCACAGCTTCTAAGGTGAGAACCTGGGCCTCAGGTTTGTGAGACCCTCTTAACCCGAATCTTGTACATGATGCTTTTCAGACTTGTCAGAGAAATTGTCAGGAGGATGCCAGACTGTGGAAGCATGTTGAACCTTATCCCAATGAATTTTTACTTTATTTTTCATACACTAATACCTTGCTTCATGAATGGTTCTGTTCACAAATCTGTTCTCAAGCAAAAGTGTTCAATAAAATTTTGCTTCTGTTCACAAACTCCACATCGAGTGACAAACTCAACAGTGGCTGTCTTCCTTACACAAACAGGAACATGGCTATCTTCCCCCAATCCTAAAACAAGTTAAGTCATGGAACATAGTACCACTGCATGTACATTTTCCACTAGAGTACAATGATACTTTGGGAAATTCCAACCCCCCCATCCCGTTTTCCTCTGGTGGATATTCACCAGGCAGCTACCATGAATCAGACACTCTTCTAAGAAGCTGGTCAACTCTGAGCCTGAATGTGGGAGAGTCTGTGGGCCAACTTAACTTTAGAAATTGATATTTTGAGGAGTTTCCTCTGAAGATTAGGTTCCCTGGAGAAAAGTCTGTTGTTCTCCTGCCTCCAGGCTGATGGCCTGGCTGCCAGCAGGTGGGTGCTGAGTTGGGGCATATATGCCTGAATCCCCATTATCACTGCAGTGTTTCTGGTGCAGAGTCCTAGCCACAGCTGGCTTGGACTCCTCCTGCCTCAGAATCAGCCTGGAGCTCATCCAGCTGGAGAGGCCAGGATCCTCCTGCTTGTTCCTGCAGAGAAGCAAGCCAGACAATAATTGTTGAACTGCTTTTACCCAGTCCTCCTTTTTCTTACTCCCTTTGTTCCTTTCTTTCTGGGATAATTCAGGGTGTCAGGCTCTGCTTTCCCCTAAGGGGATTCTGCAAGGTGAACCATATTGGTGGTTTCCTTCACTGCTGAATTTGGAATTCAGCTTCTTAGCTTGGCTAAGTCACTAGACTGTGTCACAGTCATTTTTGTTCTCTTGCATCCCCTTTACCTTTAAATGCCCCCCCCACACACACACACTTTAAAAAAATCATTCTTGGTATGGACCTCTTTTCTTTAATTTTGCCTTTTCATTCATTAGCTTCCTTTGTTAATTCTGAGGCAGGTTCAGAAATAGTAGACGACTATATTTTCTGTATTCTCATTTATTTGTATCATTGTCATTTTGACTCCAAGCATTTTGCTGTCACCCTGTCCACAAATTATCCTTCTTAATTTCACACAAGTCTGCCCTTACTTGGAAAGGTTGTTCTGTCAAACTGTGAAGTACTTTGGATGTCATGCTGAGGGATTTGCAGTTTACTCCTTGAAATGTGGCAATTGGTGAAGTCCACATGGCCTCCTCGCATCTGTCTCCTTGACATGTCTTCTTCCAAGACTTAGGACATAGGTGTTTAAGACATTCTTTACCTTACCCAGAAGGCCTTATGTTAGGAGCTAAAGCAAAATGTCTACTCAGTACAGATCAAGAGGGATTACTGGTGCTTTTAAGGAGTAGAAAAATAGACACAAAGAAGCACATGTACACTGTCACATGACTTTATGGTTGTAGCCACAAAAGACAGAATGATCAACTTAAGAGGCTTTTGCTGGGTTCTTTTTAGTGTTCTTGTCCATCTCCCAAATTAGTATCCACTGCTGTAAGCTACTTCAGCATAGTCACTCACTGGTTTGACTCAGCTCAGCTAACAAGAAATGGGTTCTGGTTTTATGCTTCCTTTGTTGAATACTTCCTATCACCATTATGCAGACATGAAAGCCCCAAGGAGAGGTTTTCTAGTAGCACCTTTGATGTAGTGTAGAATATCCTCCCATCTGTATTTACCAAGAAGAGGGAACATTACTTAATACTTTATCTACTTGGGGCTTAGGTTTTAGGAGTTCCTTCAAGTTAAAGAGTGTGTGTATGTGTGTGTACATCTGGTTTAAAATAATTACTTGAATTTTTCTGTGGAATTTTTGTGGGAAAATGAGAGGAGAGCTGTTTGGCTCTTGCATCCACTTCTGGAGTGTCAGAAGGGGGTTTCTGCAGAAGTGCTGACTGGCCCAGCAGATTTCATACCAGCTTTGCACACCCACAGGGAAGTAGCTCAAAGACTCTGGTCAGGGTCTCAGCAGAGACTGATGGACTTTCCTGACTCACTTAGATCAGGGGCACATCTCGTTTGTGTTTGCACTCTTGTCACCTGATGTAATTCACAGCATTTAATAGGTGCTCAATAAAGGATTGTAGAATGAATGACTAAGGCAGTAATCACTATGGTTATCATCCATATCAAGGTGAGTTGTGGGAATGTGTGAGAGTAGGAAGAGTTATTGCATATGTTTCAGGGCTCACCTCCTCATTACACACAAGATCCAAATAAGTGGATGAAGAATGCCCATTCTGGGATGATGAATGATGGCTAAAATATGGTCTCAGATGAAGGGTAGAGGACATAGACTGGAAGGCACATGTATTGTCTCCTGGGGGAAGTTGCTGCTCAACTGCAAACAGTAGGTGTGATGACAAGGCTTCCACATTTTTAGATTTAAGCAAAACAATGAACAATGAAATACCTTTATTTTAAAATTTAGATTTATAATACTTTGAGATACAAATAAAGCATATGTATGGCTCACATTAGGTCAGTGTGCCTTCACACTGGCTTCTTTAGCTGTCCAAATAAGAATAGACCTGGGATGCAGGCCTGGGGCAGATAGAAGAAAAAGGAATCCTCCAACAATATGGGGTGAAGAATTTGGGAGCTAGAAAAGACCAGTGAATCTGAATCTACAAGAGAATATTTTCAAGGATACTGGGCAAGGTTGATAACAGCTAAGATTAGAAGTCAAGAAATAGAAGAGCACAGTGAAGCTTCCGTGAAAGTTGGGAGAATGCACATTAACATCATGCAATTATTTTTGGTCTGGCATGGATATGGTCTCTACTGTAATTTAAATGTCGTTTGGATTGAACTTGTTTTTAAAATTAGTTATCTTGAAACTCTGGCAAGGTTCATATAATTCATTCTTTTGAAAATCATCATTCATGCATCTATAATAAAATATAGGGTTATTTATCCATTTTTCCAAAGCATTTACATGAATCTATAAAGGAATCCTGTTCTTACGTCTTCACCATGATAGGACAGATCTTTGTCTTGTCTGTCAGGTGGAAGTCATGACAGTGGATCTTGTTCCAGGAGACTTATTTTATTGGATTGAAACCCATTTGCAGTCCTACTGTTAATTCCTGTCATGGTCATGGCTAAAGAACAGACTTCATAAGTCTCTCAAACATGTGACACAATCATTTACATTTGCTGCACTTTCTTTTCTTTTTTTTTTTTTTTTGATACTGGAGATCAAACTCAGGACCTTGTGCTTGCATGGCAGGTGCCTGAACCACTGAGCTAAATCCCTGGCCCTTGCACTTTCTTTTTTAGGTGATATGTGCACTGTAAGTTAGAATTAATCAAAGTATATCCTTGAGCATAACTAGATCTAAGGGATTGGACTAACAGTTTGTTTTCATTTTTATGTTAATTGTTGAAAGTTTGTATGTAATTAATTGTAAATTAGTCTAATAATAGTACTTTGTGGAAGTTAAAAATTTAGTAGAACAAACAAAATATATTTACTAAATTCCTTCCATGTACTTTATATGCTTGAAGCTTTACAGATGACATTATTATTGCTTTGCTAAAGGGGGAATAATGTAAGTCATACACTAAGGAGAGAATAATGTAAACCATACACTGATCATTCTGTGTACTTCTGTGTCTTCTGGCCTTTTCTCATATATTTGCCTTTACCTGGAATGGCCCATCCATTCCCAACCTCTTCTTCTGGCCTTTCTAATAAATGCCTTTTGTATCAGGGAAAGTTTAAAATGTCAGTCATTTTATTGATATCCCAGCAGTTATCATATTTTTGGTATTTATTTTCCTCTTTCAGAAGATTGAACTTCCTAAAGTCTGTATCATGAGTTTCTGCATGTAGGCATGTATCTGACATGGGGAAGCTTTTCAACAAATGTTTTTTGAATTAGGTTAAATCCATTCAATAATACAGGCATCATTCCAGTGCATGACTTAGGTACATACTACAATTTAGGACGTGACTATTCTCAGCAACACTAGTGTTAAAGATCCTTTTCCACCAATGCATTGTAGAGATTTTGAGCATGACCCCCTGGCTGTATATAGGCCAGTTCAGCCTGCATGGACTCTTCTCCCAGGTCTTTGCAGAGGGTTTCACTGTCTCACAAAGGACCCACTGAACAGGAACCTGAGTGTGAGATGCCTTTGTATGCGCAGAGCATATTGCTGTTCCTGCCATGTAGTAGGCCAGCATTTAGTGTTTATGCAATATTGTTTGATTAAAGCAGCACTGATATTATCATTTAAAAATCACTTGATCATATTTAAAATATAAGATGTTTCAATTTATGAAAATATCTTACCTTGGATATTGGCCATACCTTCTCATGCCATTGTTCCTCAGAGCCTGTCTCAGGATCTGTGGTAATGTTTGTTTTATTCTTAGATTACTAGAACCTTCAGAGAAGACATGGAGCTCTAAAAGAGGCTTCTTTTCAAACCTGAGTGGAGAAATGAGAAACAAAAACATCAAAGAAAAAGACTTCTAAGAAGGAAGTTACAAATTGATTTACTCTAACTTCAAAAGCTTGCACAAAAGGAAGACCAGAAAACAGTAGGAGATCAGACCTTGTTGAAGTCCTCCAGCAACTCATGTCCCTCATTCAACCATGTCACTCCCTGAAGCTGGTAGCCTCTTCACAAGGTTACTTTTATGACAAGGCCATGGTAGGAGTTCTCCTCTCTGTGGTGGGACAAGCTCAGAAGTAATTCTTATTTGTGTTTAGTTTGCTGCCAAGATATGTTGAAGTATATATCCAAACTAAGTGAAGTTATGCTTCATTTTTATTTTAGTTTTGGAACTTGACAAATTAGTAAGAAAACTCAGGTGTTATCATAGAATTGTCATTGAAATGGCACTTACATAGGGTTTGACCTTTTGAAAACACAGATCCCATTCTCCTTGACTTCCCTGTTTTTCTTCATATATTTAACTTCCTTCCATGAATATGATCATTATCTGTTGGAATTGTGAGAATAAAGTCGCGGGATAGACCCTGCCTCATAGTGGTGTGATTACTGCTCCAGAAATGACTTTCAGAACTGACAAGTTGGCTGAATGGGTCTCTGGTGGGAGATGTGACTTGCTTTCTCTTGGTCTATTCGTGGCTAGAAATATCCTTTCAGGGGAAACATAATAGATAATGAAGGTGATACAGCCACCTGTAGGCAGTGCTGGAGACATACATTGCCCTTTGCTTATTCCTGAGAAGGAAGTTTGGAATTGTCTTCAGTGTGCATCCATGTAAACAGAGCACTAAGTTGGGTGCAATTGTATTGTATATGTGGACATGGAACAAGTTCTATGGACTTCACTTTTGGTACAAATTTTTGTACAAACAGATGATCATTTGAAAGCATTTAATGAACAGTAACTTCTGAATTACTTTAAAATGTTTATTTGTTGGTTACCTGGTATTAAAAATATCAACAGCAACTTTATAACTTTTTGTTTTTCACATTAAAATGGGCTTTATTTCAATTTTTAAAAGCTATCATTTCTTTACTCATTGTTATCACTAGCTGTCTGTGCTACAGTTTAACTTCCTTCATTCTTTCCTTGACCATACCAATTGGATAGATTTTGTATTTGAATTATTTTCCTCATAAATTGTGTTATCCTTGGATAAAGCCTTTCTCTTTAGTAGATGCTTTTGACTATCTGGCCTGTATAGCATCAATTTCATTTTTAAATGCCTACTGAGACATGCTTGGCTGCTTTTAAATTTTCTAGTATAGTTCTGAAAGAATTCTTCACTTTTCAAAGACTATATGTATTCGTCTTGGTTCTCAACACTTTATAGCTGCCAAAATAATTTAAAAGGCATTTTTCCTGAACAACTTAATTTAGAGAAGAACACATTTTGTCAGACAATGCAGTTTACGAAGTGGTGTGTATCAAGCAGCTGTAGGCTTCCAGAACCCCCAGTGACAGCATGGAACATGGACAGAGCCCTGCCCTGGGAGTCTGATGATGTGGCCTGAGTCCTGAACATTCTGGTTCTTGCCCTCAGTTTCCTCACTTGGAAAATGATACCCCACAGTGGCTTTATAGTTTCTCACTTTTCAAAGTTCAACACTGACAACTCATCTGGTCTTATTATTCCTCTTTGTATCAAAGTAGATTTATGGACTGTATTCTAAAAAATTCAGAGAAACTAGGATACACTATATAGAAGTTATCAACCACAAAATCTCAGTGGCTTAAAACAAGCTTCACGATCAGGGTAGACTAGCTAGTATGTCTTGGGCAGAAGATTGCTATTCATTTGAGTTACTCAAGGACCAAAGCTGATGGGACAGCCAGTCTCAAATGTTGCTGACAGCTGTCAGAGTAAGAGAAGTGTAGTGGACATACCTTTATCTTCCTGGTTTCTAGAGCTTATGCCTGTGTTTCATTGGTACAGCAAATAGCACACCTGATTCTGGAGCAGGGGAGTTTGGTCCTGCCAGGTCCATGAGGGTAACTGGAGTTCTTGATACACAGCAAAATTGAGAAGGCATCTTCTGACTGATGCCAACTTTAGGAGAGTTTTCATTGATATTTAACAGATTTGGTTGATCCACCTCCAAATCATCTAGAATGATAATGGTAGCTGACATCATAGCTGTTAAGGGTGGGCAGAAAAACAGAAAACGTAAATTGTTATGACATTCATTAAGGGTTAAAAAAATAGGGACAAATGTATCAAACAAAACACTTTGACAGACTATCAAATGGCCTCATGATAATGGCCAATTTTGGACCAAGATGGTAATGAGAATTTGAGAAAAAGAAAAGCATGCCAGGTTTTTTTTGTTTTGTTTTATTTTTTTCATTGGTTCATGAAGCTGTAGTGGGTACTGGGGACTCATGCTGGTTGGAGAATATAAAACAAGATGGCATTTCTGAGACTTCGGGCTGATACACTATTGGGGGAGTGGTGAGTAGGCAATATCTTAAAATAGTACTAAGATCAGAAAAGGGAAAAGTCAATTTGTATGCAACATGTATTTTTCTGTATGTTTTAGTTTCATTCTTTGAAATTACTGCAGATTGAGTGTATAAAATGAAGAATACCTATTATTAGTATTAGGTAGTTAAAGACTTTAATAACCCACTGATATTTTTATCTTGACATTTTTGTTATGAAATCACTGAACGCAATTTGACAAATAATGTTAACTTTTAATTTTCATAATGTACAAAAGTAGTTCTCAAACTTGAGGTGCAGCCTAGCTATCTGGAGGAGCCCCTTCCTAGAGTTTCCTTTTCACTAGGTCTAGGCTGGAGCTTGAGAATTTGTACTTCAGAAGAGTTCTATGAGATGATCATACAACTGGGAGGAAGACCACACTTCGACAAACATTGATGTAGAAGAAAAGGCCATGAAAACAGAGTAATCAATTATGGGTCTGAATCTCTGTGATGCTACTTAAAAACCATTTGATGCCTTTGCTATTTAAGTTGCTTAGCCCCTGTAATCCTCTGTGTCCTTATGGCAAATGAAGGGCATGGTTGACCCCACAGGTCTTGTAATTAGTGCCATTTTAAAAAAAAAAATAGTGTAAGGCTCTGTAAGATACATAGCCTATAGATTATAAAATATAAAGAGGTTTTTTTCATTCAAAGTATACATGGCACCATACTAAGTAGTGGAAGGCAGGACACAGAAGAACCATACACTAAAGAAGACTGTGAGGAATTCAGAGAAGGGAAGGCTGTAGGGGCTGCTCAGGACTGACTTCCCCCAGACTTACCCATGAAAGGGCCAACTCGCAGGAAGATCTGAGTCTTTCATGATGCACACAGGCAGAGAAATCTAGAAATCTGAAATGTTAGTGCATTTTCAGTAGTATTTATCTTTTTCTGGACTCAGTCTCAGTTTACCTACCTTAAAAGATTGTAAAGTGAACAGTATGATATTACCCATTTTATTGGCATTTAAAACTCATTTTCTCAGCAGTTGGATAATACTTAATATAAATAATAGAAAGATATTTGAAGTCATCTAACCATATGCTCTTTGATTTAAACAATTTGGAGAGGAGAGGAAAATATCTGAAAATCTTAAAGATTTTGTTAATCTTGAGGCTATAAATGTAGTTCATACATCGTTAACTAACACTAGCCTTTTACTTACAGTGTGTTTGACCTTGTCTGTTCTTAGCATTTTAAATAATTTTTATTATGGCTTGACTCTAATGTTCAAAATTATGCTTAATAGGTTTAGAAATTAATATTAAATGCAAAATATTAACATTTTTACTCTAAGTGCTGTTATAGCCAACTCTTAAAGATTAGATAAAATTATGATTTAAGTCATAATTATAATTGACTTGGATACAAATATGAATTGCATAAGTTATGTGGTAAATAGAAATTATTTTTGCTCAAAAAAACCTGAGATTCTTATGTTGGGAAAAGAGTATGTCTGGGTAATAAATTAAGCTTTGTGCTATAATTTACATTTTCTTCTGTTTTCTAAAGGTAGTCTTCAGGTGAATTAATATGCTTAAAATCAGCATATTTTGGCAGAAGTAAGAATTATAGGTATTGCACAAATCATCCAAGATTTCATCAGAGCAGTTCTAATGACTCCTTGGCCAAAGCTTCTACCTCATGTTCCCTTTCCCTTCAACATCTTGCTTATTGGTGAATACATATTTGTTATTTCTTCTCTGGTTGTATTGGAATATTGTTCATTGAAATACTCCTTTATCTATCATTACTTTAATTCTTCTCTATCCCTACTACTACTTGTTGGATGTTTATTAAAATCGAACTTTTCAACGTGTAGAACATGCCAGGAAATCTTTTGTGCTAATTATCTACACTTGACAGATGTAGTCAGATATTTTCTTGTAATCATTAACATAGGAAGTGAAATTTGATATTAATATTATTACTACTGTGACAAGTGGTGATTTGAAAAATAACATATTTCTTATAAGAACTCATCATATTTCCTCCTATTTTCATGTTTTATATTTCTAGGAAATATGTTACTCTCTTAAGATTTATAATTTTGAGGGACCGGGGATTTAGCTCAATGGTTTCACCACCTGTTGTGCAAGTGCAAGGACCTGAGTTCGATCCTCAGTACCAAAAAAGAAAAAGATTTATAATTTTTTGTAGTATTGTTTGGGATTCTTAACGTCAGTGTTAGCTTAGTTTAAACATTTTTTCATTCTTAATTGTTAAAGGAACATTAAAATAGATCATATAATTGTGCTGAGCTTTTGATAATTTTTAGCAGTATAGTTAAAAACTAACCTATTAAAGGACCTAACCTACTTTCAAATCATGCAAACTGATTTTTAAAATCTTTCTCCTTTTTGTTATTTTGTATTTTTTTATTGTAATAGTTGCTTGCCAGGAATAGATGTGTTTCAGGAGTTACAATCTGGCCAAAAGTTAAGGGTGTGGAGGGGTGATGACACATCTGTGTTTGTAATGCAGTATCTATTAATATAGTTCACATTACTTTAATATAGCACTACCTGGTGGGTACGTGAATTATTTAAAATGAGCATCTGGGTACTATTTTATGGTATTTGAAATAAAATGAATTTTTAATGTTCATGTGTAATATGATATGCCAAGATTATCCTAGTAAAGTTTTCAAATCCAAATGAGGAATCAGTTAGCAGTAGTGTTTTCCCCTTATTGCCTAAGTCGTGGAAACCTAGATTTGGACACAATCTTTAAATCTGGCTATATGTGTATAACATAAATTGTTAATTTTTGTGACAGTAAAGCTTCCAGCTTGCTTACATTTGTCTTCAGGTTTTATGTTGTTGTTTTTGAATCAAAACTAGCAAAAATAACACCAAAACATCCATTTTGGTGACCTCACTTTCCCCCTAAATTTAGTTTCATACAACAGAGAACATTGAAGTTTTTTAATGAAAGCTTTTCTTAAGGAAAGTAGACTTATAAGCTGAGTCATGTTTTCAACTTTTAAAAACTCTTGATTTGTGAAAATACAGTACTAATCTTATGGGCTGAGTCACTCAGGTTTGATTGAGGTGTAACTCCTAAGCATGGCACTGCTCCTAAGGGCCAGATCACATCCTGGTGTCCCTGTAGTTGCAGGAAGTTCAGGTCCCAAGTCCTCAGTAAAGGTTTGTGTGTGATGCTCTCACTCAGCTATACCATTTGCTAGTGGTGAACAAATTTTTATTTACCTCTTTTCTTCACTCCTCTAGGCTGACATATTCTGAATGCAAGGCAAAATTTGCTAATATAATATATTCATAGTGCATGTTTTTTTGCTTCGAAAGTTATTTTTATTTTAGTGGACAACATTTTAAAGAGCTGCCTTCTGTCAATTTGATTCTAAGCAATGTTTTAGAAATGGACTTGATGTTCACAGAATAGGATCTTACCTTATTCGTGGATGTGAATTGTATTGAGCCATTTATTTCAATCTTCATGTAATTTGCTAATTAGGTCATTCTAGTGGTTAAGGGATATGAAAGATTTTGAAATAATTACATTCTCAGAACAAAACAGCATCAGCAAATGCTGTTGTGTAGTTGTTGTATTCTGATGTCTTATGGAAGAGGTGGAAGATAGGTTAGGATCTTATTATTACCTTCATCATCTTCTTCACTTTCTCTGAAGATTGTATAGAGGATATTCAAGTAATTTAAGGAGTGTTAAGGTATATAGTTCTGTTTTGATCATTAAAGATTTTTTTACCATTAAAGTAAACCCCATTATAGAACATTTGGACAATACAGGAAATATAAAGTAAGAAAATATAAAGTAACCTAGGTCTTACGGTCTAGAAGTACAATTATTTGATGGATTTGCCTTTGACCTTTTCACATACTCTTTCATAAAATTTAATTTGGCTTTACATTGGGCAACTATAGCTGACATTTTCTGAGTGTTCACTTTATAGAAAGAAGTGATGAACTAAGAGCTTTGCATGTGTTATCATTTGCTTAATGTTCACAGTAATCTATGAGACAGCTATTAATCTACTGATGAATCAGACTTAGAGCTTGCTCAACCTCAAAATATTAGAAATTTGGAATTTTCAGTCTGGACAAGATGTCAGAAACTTGTTTCTTCCTCTGCTTCCTTATAACAATAATATGCCCTAGAAATAATGCAAGAAATGAAGAAACAATGTTTTCAAAAGTGGTAGGAAGAAATCCCACTGGTCTCAGATCTCAGAAGTATAGGACCAGTACAGTGGTGGGGCATCTCATGTTCCCTTATCCAGCAGAACAAGCAGACTTGGCATTTCCTGACCCCTAAACTAGTAACCAAGGCAAGCTGGACAGGCTCTGTCCTTCCTTGGATCAAATAGGAGCAGCCTGGCACCACCTACAAGGAGGGCCAATAGGAAGCCCTGCAATATTATGGGATAGGAGAAGCCTGTTTCCAGTGAAAGACACCGGGGCTTCTGGAAAGCATCCCCAGTGTTGTAGGGAAATAGCCCTTTAGGCCCGTGGACAAGAGATTCTCCTCCTCTACCCCAGGACATAGAGGCGGGCCAGGGAGCCTCTTTCATTTGTGAATGGGAGCACAACCACCTTCTCTACTGGGAGACATTGGGAGCCAGACTCTCAGGCAGCACTACAACTGATCAGTGGGAGCCCTGTATGCACCAGATAAATGAATCTGACCAAAACAACGTAGCAAAGGCTCTGAAAATTAAGCTGTCTCTGGAACCATGGCACACAAAAATAGTCCAAAAACTGCATGCTAATGTCAAACAGGTGGCTACCCAGACAGAAAATCAATGAGAATACAGAAGAACAACACAATTATCCAACAGGGCCTAATTGACATTCCTAGAACATTCCATGCAATAATAGAATGCAGTCTCCAGAAGAGATCAGGGATCATCTGCCAAAACAAGCACATCTTGAGCTACAGAGCAGAACTCAGTGCATTAAAAACAATGAATTCATGCAGAGTGTACACTCTGACCACATGGAGTCAAACTGGGTATCCATAACAGAAAGACAACACAGACCTTTCCAAAGAGGTGAAAATTAAACTACATACTTCTAATATATGTGTCAATGAAGAGATCTTAAGGGAAATAAAAAATACATAGAACTTAATAAAAATAAAACTGCACATACCCAAATATGTGGGATGTAGGTAAAGCAATTCTGAAAGTGACATTTATAGCATTAAATGCTTACATTAAAAATGAAGAAAGATCTCAAATCAATAATCTAAATTGCTATCTCAAGAAATAAGGGGAAAAAAGAACAAAATAATCCCAAAGAAAGAAGGAAGGAAATAATAAAAATTAGAAGTCAATGAAATTGAAAATAGAACAGTAGAAAAAAATCCATGAAACAAAAGGTGGTTCTTTGAAAAGTGTCAATAAATCGATAAACTTCTAGTGAAAATGATAAAGGGAGAAATTTTTTCTCTTTATCTTCACAGTTTCAGGTTTTTGTTTTATTTTCCAATTTTGGTTTGTTTTCTAATTTGAAAGTTCCAACAAGTATGAAATGTATTTAAAAATATGGTGAATGTTTAGATTTTTAAAAATTATTATAGTAAAAGACATGTTGCTATTAGTCCCCCTCAAAATACTCTTTTTCTAACACACTTATCCCATTTTTCTTGCCACTTTCTGAAACAGTTCTGAAAGTCTTCTTTTATAAGTGTCTTTAGATGTGCTATATGGGCTGCCTCAATGTCCTGCATCTATTTAAAGTGTTTACCTTTTGTGGTCATTTTGACTTTAGGAAAGAGCCAGAGGTGGCAAGGGCCAGATCATGTTTTTATGAGCCTGCCTTTTCACTGAATGGTATGCAGAAGCAGCATTCACCATATTTTTTATCATACTTCCTAAAGGTATTCATGGATGAGGACTTCCAGAATGGTTCAGAAAGTGGCAAGAATGATGGATTTGAAGCAAGAGAGGGTACTTTGAGAGGGGTGAATGGCAGTATGTCTTTTATTGCAATTTTTTTTGAATTTTTAGTTGAAGATTCACCATATTTTTGGATCCCACCTTGACTGATTGACAGTTGCAGTCACTGAAGTATCTTCAGGATCCAAGTGACATAAACTTGACATATTCTATTAGGTAGAACCATATTGATATGGCCAATAATTGACAAATTAAGCAATTTTTGACTTGGAGGATGACAATTTCATATATCATTTCTTTTCATAAGTTGGAAGGAATTACTTAAGCAAAATGCAGGATTTCTTGCCAGGATCATGGAGTAGATAATAGGATCAAAGGAACTGCTGAAGGGGCAAGAGAGTTCTAGTGTCCTCTGCTTGTAGGACTGGAAACAATCTGTTTAGTTGCATCTCTTATATTTTCTTCCTAATTTTGGCTTCTGCTGAACATACTGGTTGCAACAGAATCATTGGTGGCTTTTAATGTCTTGGTAGTTGTTCAGTAAGAAGAAAAGGTCTTGTTATTCCAGTATTTGTTTGTAAAAAAAAAAATAATACCAGGAAAGAGTGGAGTTAACTAGGAGGATAACAAACCTCTCTCTTTAGCCACTGGGGAAAGGGTGGTGATGATTGGACAAGAAGTGTAGACAGAGGTGAAGAGTGTTGCTGTAGGAAGAAAGTGAGAGAACCCAACTCAGGGAATCTCTGGGAGTTGTAGCTGACCCCCTCTGTCTGGAGTCTTCTGGGAAAGGTGCATGTTGACAGTTAAAGCATGAATATGTTAGTAATTTTAGAAGGATACTTAATTGTTATAGCTTTTGAATTCAATAGATTTTTTCACCTCTGGTAATGAGAAATCAATCTAAATGCCATGAGAAATATTTCAAAGGAAGTTTTTAAATAAAGAATAATTTTTGTATACTTTATGTATTTTACAAGGCAAATATGTATTCCACAAATTGATATCATTTCCCCCTGTGGTATTCAAGGTCACATATTTAAGATTGTTTGAAGGAAGGCTTTCAAAAAATAGGTATTATAACATATGGCTGAATGGTTTACATTATCATGTTACATACAGGAGATATATATATATATATATATATATATATATATATATATATATAATGAAAATAGAAAGCATATCCTCTTACTTTCCTTGAAATCACTTTCCTTGAAGCTATTTGTAACTATGTCATGTGATGAATATTTTATTATTGTAAAAGAAATATATGCATTTCTGTGTGAAATCCCAATATAGAGTAATGATCCTTGCAAGGATTTTATAATCAAATAACTCCCCATGAGGCAGAGTTTATAGCTCATCAGCACAGTAAGCTTCAGTTTGAACAGAGCTCCTGTCCTTTTTCTAAAATCAAAACTAGAAGTGTTGCCCACTCTTTTGTCCATCATGGTTTACATGAAGACCCATGTGAACTCTGATTGGGGAAACAGAACTCTGATTCTGGGGAAAATAATTTCTTTGTTAAAGAATTTTCAGATTTATTTGTTTGCCAGAAAATTGTTTTTAAAATGTGTGTTTTAAATGTTAGAATACTTAAGGAGCCCAACTCAGTTCCCAGATCTAGAAATTGCCTTCCTCAGAGGCAGGGATCCATCCAGACTCTTCTCTGATTCATCATTAAAGATCTTGCAATCGTTGTCACTTTGTCTGCCTCAAGCCCTGTTGTAAAAGCAGTGTCTACTCAATTCACCTGTGTATCTGTTTTTAATCCCTAAATAGTTTCTGCAGTCATAAATACTTGAACCTCAAACTATAGAGATGACATTGAACCCCCCCCCTTTAATACAAAAACAAACACAGATGAACTTAGTGTCATCAACATGTACTGCAAACTTCAGAAGAGCCAGGAGGGTGTTTTGCTAACAACCATATCTTGACTGCTAGTCCAGTGCTTGACACTCAGTAAATGTTTCCAGATGACTGATGTTGAATAAACTTAAAGCATACCGAGGTCCTCAGAAGTTGGACAAACATGGAAGAACTTATATTGGCAGAAGAGAGAGATCCACAGCCCCAGGGGACCAGACTGGAGCTTGCATCTGTCACAGCACCTCTTTGAAGCTTGATGTTTCATCTAAAAGCTCATACATGTTCTCAGTTCTGCTTCTTATTCAGAATGTTTGTTTTATCACAAAAGTTATTTTAAATATTACTCATCATCAAATAATATGCTTCTTCAAAATGCACTGTGCTTATTCTGAGGACCTCTAGCTAACTTATCTCTTAGGGGTACTTGTGTTGCTTTTGAGAAATATGTGTCTACTTGGTACTTTGTAGGAAAAAAAAGTACTCTCTACAGTTGATGGCATCCAAAGTTATGTCTTCAGTCCCTCACTCTTGTATTCACAATTTTAAATTATTTGCACTTCTAACTTGTTGATTGGGAAAAAAATTTCCTGATTCATCCTTGGCTTGTTTTGCTTTACATCCAGTGTATTAGATACTACTGGCTGTACATGGAAATGTCCTGAATTTGATAATTTTTAACAGCATTTACTGCTACCAAAGCACCACCATCATGTTTTGTCAAGATTTGTACAGTAACCTTTCTGCTGTTCTCCTTGTGTCTCTCTTTCCACCCTTCCCTTGCTCTTCTCTGGCATCTCTGGCCTGAGTTGCTCTTTCCAGGCTTTTCCCTTGTTGTTTGCTTTGCCAAGACAGCTTTTCCTGTCCCTAGATAGCCACATGTTGCTCCTGCACTTTCCTATGCATGTTTACTCTACATTTTCATGTTCAGTGAAGTCTTCTTCCCTGTCCACCTTAACAAAAATTTTCTAACAAACATACTGTCCGTTCTTACTTTTTTTTCAATTTCTGTTCTTGGCACTTATCTAATCTACATGTTTTACGTGTTGAAGACATCTAATGTCTCTTGCTACCCTCCTGCCCCAGTGTGTCCCTAGATTTTAAGCTTGGTGAGGGCAGACTGGAAGGGGTCTGGTACCTGCTAAGCATCTTGGAGATCTCTATTTAATCCTGTCTCTAGGTTTTAGGTTTTATTCCAATCCTTATTTTCAGCTCTCCCTCCCTCTTTTCTTGGGGTCAGGTGCCTAACATTCACCATCAGTGTCTATTACTTGGCTTTTGAGAATCAGGCCAATTTCATGGTGGAACTTTCCAGTCAATCACTCTCCCAGTTGTCTGTGACTACTGCTTTCCACAGTCATCAAAGTGGAGCATTTAGAGGGGAAATGAGAGATACTATCTCTCCTCTGGACAGTATTTGCTCCTGGATAACCTAGGTGTGCTTCTCTATATTCGATGGGGATGAGTATGGTTGCAGCTATGGAAATCTCTGAGAGCATGACCTTTCTTGTGACCACTGGCATGAGACAGCCTCTGGGTAGATTATTCCTGTGAAGACAGATGCTAATCAGGCCATGTGTGGTGCTTGTTTTCCTAAATGGTAATTATTAGCCAGTGCCAATATTGAGTATGTCCTCAGTAAATTATTTCTGAATCAAGGCTAGGTACCTACATCTGAATTCAATGACTTTACTTAGTTTGGCCCTATGCAAATTATACTTGGCCTTTACATTTTATATTTAGAAGCTTCAGGAAATATTATCAGAGACCAAGTCACAAAGAGCATATGTTCCCTTCCAGAATATTAATTTCAAATGCCGAATATTTCAAGAATTTCTTCTAGTGTGCTAACGTTAAATTTATCACATTAAATTATAATGTGGTAAATTTGTTGACCAGTAAAATCAAAACTGGAAAACCAATTGAGACACATTCTTTGGATGCACAGGATGGATAAGGAATATTTAATGACAGGTCACATCTGACTGAGATGCAGTGACCATGGGAGAGCCTGAGTAGAATACCGGGATCTTCCCAGGCACTGGCCTTCAGGACCCAAGGAAGCACTGAGGACCCTCGGGCTCCTTCTCCACCTTGTCCCAGGCCCAGCCTTCAAGCAGGCCATGGCCTCTGCCGTCCTCCTCCCCAAGGACTTTCCCTGGGAGCAGTCAGGCTTCAAAGCACCCATGTCAGGAAGGCTGGATTCTGGGCTCCGGGCTCACTGCAGAGGAGCTGAGCAGAGGTGCATGAGGGCTGTGGGGACACATTAGGGCCTTCGGGCTCTGCTCAAGTGGGATCAGGGCTCAGCACCCTTCGTCTAGGGGAGCACGGGGCTAGGTTCTGAGTGTGCATTCGTGTGCAGCTTTCAGGGGAGTCCAGACTTTCAAGGAAGTGCTTAAAATGACAAAATATGGGGGTAAATCATTTTTAAACTAGACTATTTTAACAAGACAACTTTAAAAGAAATTTTATTTGGCCAACGTGACTTTAAAAGATAGATACATAAATAGACAGATGTAGATGATTGATGGGATTTTCCTTAAAATAAAGTGAATGTGCTTATTAAACAAGTTAAAATATTTTTTAAATGTGAAGATGGTTTATATATAAAACATAAATTATCACAAAATATAGAAAAAGATGAGAGTGATTCTGAATATGTAATATGAATTGATAATGTAACTGATTTATAAATCCAGAGAATGGCTGATATTGTCTATAAATTACCTTTCTTGAAATATATACATAGTTAGACTGTGATATACATTCAATTATCCTCTGTTCTTGAAAAGATGGCTGCTTTAAATAATAACACTATATAATACAGTACATATTGAAATTTTATATAAACAAATGGTATTTTAAAATGTGAGATTTCATTGACTATTAAATGAACTAAGATATTTACAGGAAAATCCATGTTTCAGAATACATACTTTTCAAGTAGCAAGAGCAGATGTATCATGTTTAGACCTGTGCTGCACCTTATGGCCATGGGAAACATTGGGAACATTTGAAAATTCTTGAATTTGACTTGGTAAGGTGAATTATTTTCTCCAGAAGTAGGAGTATTTTCATGCAGGTCCATGAGGTGTGGAAACAGATACCGATAGCTTGGCATGAATGCCGTTGGTCCTGTGAGTACTGTCTACACTGGAAACATCCTATATTTAATCTACCATTCCATATTTAATTCTATGTTTCATTTAATTTAGAAAATGAGTGCAGGAAACTGTATAAAAATGATGAATTTCAAAGATGAAACTGATGTAGAGTTTCAGGCACAGTTGCTGCAAGTTTACAGTCGGAAGTGGTTTTTATACTAACTTATGAATAAGGCCCTGGTTTAATGGGAGCACAGGATGTTTGTGACAATGACACTGGGACACATCCAGGTGGGCTTGGGGTGCTCCTCTGAAATCTGAAGGAAGAAGCAGCATTTGAGAGTCCTGCTTTTCATTAAGTATTACAAAACATAGGTTTCTTTATTTCTCCTGTTCACTTTATTTATTTATTTATTTATTTATTTATTTATTGCCTATGAGTAAAACAAAATCTCAAAGGAAATGCATTTTCATCTCCACACTATTTTAACTGATATGGATCTGTTAATTATGAAAGCTTTTTCATCTATGTTTATAAAACACTATATGATGAAACTTTCCACTAAAGCTTCTTTTACAAGTTATCAATTTCTAAACACAGCATTTAGATGAAATAGTAATGGGGTGAAAGTGTGTTTTTTATCTTTAAAAATACTTATTGTAAATAATTGAGATTTTCCTAGGAATCGTGGATGTGTCCCAGTCATCCCTCTTTCTCTACCCACTAGTGCCTGATTGTGCTGCTTCACAGGTCACATTATCAATTTGTGGCTTTCACTGCTGCACAATCATCTCAGTTGTCAGGGAAACCATAGCAGCACCAGCATAGACACCTTACACCTGTGAGCTGAGTTAGAAACAGAGATGTGCTAGGTATCTCAGTCAGCAAGGCTGTGGGGAGCAAGGCACGTCGGAGCCCACAGGACCACTGCCAGCCCAAGGCCAGTCCTTGGCATTTGGCCCCACTCAGGACACATGGACTACCCCCATGGGCCAGCCCAGCCCTGGCTCATCCTTGGTGCAGGCTGGGGAGGGATCCACAGGTCCTGTCCACCAGGACAGTGCACTTCCCTGCTGAGTGGGAGAAGGGGAATTGTATCAGACTCTGTGCTCAGATTGTGCAGATGGCCGTGTGAATCCACCCCAGCCTGACTCACATTCAAGGGTGGAACCCTGTGATTTACTCACTCCTCTCTCGGGACACCTGCCTGCCTATTTACGTTCCACCTCTGGCTGATGCTGATCTGTCCTTGTGGGGTTTCCTCGGTGTTTAAGATTTGAAGGACACAGTAACATGCATCCTCACTGTGCAGTCCAAATCCCTTCAAATCCTAACAATGTTCCCTGTCTTGTTTCTATGTCTTTCTACATAGTTGAAAACAAAAACTGCTTATCCATTTGAAGAGACTATCATGATATATAATAAAACCATACAAGAAATTATATTCTTTTCTCTTTGTTTACTAGAATCTAGTATAAAAGCCATTGAAGGTAGGAGGCATCTCATGAAGGACTATGTTCCAGGACACTGCAGAACAATGCTTGTTTATCCTGCAGAGGACAATTTTGGTTGCCGCTTGGTTTCAATTTTATAAGACTGTAAGCTCACATACCTGCTGACAATTTGACTTCATTCTCATAAGTGGGCATGCAGACACAGACATGGTCAGAGCTGAGACACACGTGCTGGGAGCCAGTGGGTTCCATGTCCTGAGAAGGCTGATCTGGTCCTGGGGTTATAAGGTTTCTGCCTTTAGGGAATTAGAAAAGGTCCCTCTGCAAAGCTCCAATTAATTAGGATAACTTGCCAGGGATGAAAACAGAGGAAGTGAGCTGTTGCCAAAACACAGTGGAGAGGACCATGGGTTTAGCTAAGTGGTTCTGCCACCTGTCCCACAAGTGCAAGGACCTGAGTTCCACCCCTGGTACCAAAAATAAATAAAACATAGTGGAGAAATTTCTTGGTTTCTTATTAAGTTTTCTTTAATATTTACATTCTTTTAAAAGTCAATCATCTAATTCTTTATAATATTTCTAGTGAACCAAACATAAAAATTACTATGTAAATGTTAAAAGTTTATAAAAATAATCTGTTCTTAAACATCAAGTAAAAGCAACACTGAGGGTCATGAATATGTATTAAAATATGGGTCTATAATTGAGATACTTCCATTAATTTACATATGTGCACCTTTCATGTAAGTTTTCTTCTTGATGACATCTGATTTTGTAAGTGAACAAAATGAGTTTGAATAAATGCATTAGAGAAATACTTTATTTTGATAAATTTACAGATTTATTATATTTCGTTAAAATGTGTTTGCCATCTTCAGGCAAATGCGTGAGATAGAAAATGCAAGTCATTTTAAAAAGAACTGTACTTTCTTCAAAAGCTATGATAGTTGAATAGTTTAACTACTGAAATAATGAATTGAAATAACTTCTTATTTATATGTACCACGGCACTGCAGGCACTCTCAGGAAAAGCTAAGTAAATGCCTGATGGAAAACTACAGTGAGACCTCTATGGACATCATCCTTCTGGGCCTGTTCCCCACATCAAGGCTTGGCTTTTTCTCTTCACTCTCACCATCCCCATCTTCCTGATGGTCCTGGCTGGCAACCTGAGCAGGGTCCTGCTCATCATCCTGGATGCCCAGCTCCACACACCCATGTACTTCCTGCTCAGCCAGCTCTCCCTCATGGACCTCACTTATATCTACACCACTGTGCCCAAGATGGCTTCCAGTTTCCTCTTTGGAAACAAGTCCATCTCCTTCATTGTGTGTTCAGTGCAGTGTTTCTTTTTCAGGACTTTAGCAGGTTCAGAAGGACTGATCCTGATGTCTGTGTCCTATGACCATTATGTGGCTATTTGCTTCCCTCTGCACTACCCCATCCACTTGAACGGAAGAGTGTGTGTTGCTGATGATCCTGGGATCCTGGGCAATGGGTGCTGTCAACCCCTGTGGTCACAGAGTCTATGTTCTCCATATCCCCTACTGCAGGTCCAGGGACATCAATCATTTCTTCTGTGATATCCCAGCCATGGTGACTCTGGCCTGTGGGGACACTCAGGTCTATGAGTACCCTGCATTTGTGAGTGCCTTCCTCTTTCTCCTGTTCCCTTTCCTGTTCATCCTGGGTTCCTATGAGAAAGTGCTCCTCACTGTCTACCAAATGCACTCTCAGGAAGGCAGGAAGAAGGCTTATGCCACCTGCAGCACCCACCTCACTGTGGAGACTTTGTACTATGCACCCTTTGCTTACACTTGTCTCTGTCCAAAGCCCTTCTGGTCTCCAGCAGAGGACAAGGTGGTGGCTGTCTTCTACACCATCCTCACCCCAGTGCTCAACCCTGTTATCTACAGCCTGAGGAACAAGAAGGTGCTGGGGGCCCTGGGAAGAGTGACTCAGAATCTGCTCTGGAAAAAGCTAGGCAAACTTGTGCCCTGAAGGGTTCATCTTTGTGTCAGCACTAGAAATATATTGAATGCCTGTGTCTCACAAAGTGTCATTAATCTGTATGTTTTAAAACTTTTAAGATTAGGTACAGTAATTATATATTTTAAGTCATAATTTTTGTCTTTGTTTATTGCTTCTTCTCTATCAATATAATGAGGCTGTATCTTTCATGAATGTAAAAAGAATATTTTGTTAACATGAAGAAATGAAAAGGGAATATGCAGGAAACTTTCCAGACTTAAGAATATGAGGTATAATCAAAAACTCTGTTGAATGTTTAAATGAAAAAAGTTACAATAAAAGACATCTTGGCATTAATCCCCCTTAAAATCTTCCCCTGATTTGAACACATTTAACCTATCTTTTTTGCTGCTTTCTGAAGCAGTCCTGGAAGTGCCCTTTCTTGTCATAAGTTGGGCTATCCTGGCCCCATTATGTCTTGAGTGGATTAAAACTGCTTACCTTTCCTGGTTATTTACACTTTGGAGAAGAGCCTGAGTGTGCATGGTACCAGATCTGGATGGAAAGCTCACTGTCATGTTTTATGAGCATTGCCTGGTACTGGGCAAAAGTCACTGTATTTTTTATAGTCCCTTACAAAGACACTCACATAGGGGACTTTCACTCAAATGCAGAAACAATTTGATAGCTTTAAGTTAACTTTATCATGTGTGCTTTCATTGCAATAAATACAGTCAGATCCTAAAGCTTTTCCTTTTGGGCATCTTTTAACATTTACATTCCCAATTTCTATCACTGACCTCCTCCAAACATTCATTCTTTCTTTTATATTTCTCTTTTTAGCAATGGGAGGCAATTAGAGTTAGGAATCTGATATTGTCAGCTAGAGTAGTTAACTGAAACCTGAAAAAATAATTCCATTACACTTTAAGCAGAAGAAGGAATGCTGGAAAATGCCATGGGAATCACCAGGAGGGAGGAGCATGCAACTCTGGACTTTTATCCTTTGGGCAATTTCCAACATGCATCAGAGAAAGGGTATGAAAGGCACTGCTCTTCCCAGATTGGGCTGCCTGTGGGCCATGACCTTGAGATGGGTCCTCAGACAGGCAGCTGGGTGCCCAGATGCTGACCTGGAGCTGCCTGTCTGCATTGCAGCCAGGTGCAGAGCCCGACACTGTGCTCTGCTGTGCACCCCAGAGGCTGGCAGGCCAACAGGGCCTCCAGACCCAAAGGCAGAGAGCAGGCTGCAGACTTCCTGGTGTGAGGGCAGGCCCCTGTTTTCTGTTTCTGTGAATCAGTATGCAGGGAATACAAGATGGCTAGAAGTTTGGTTTAGGTGTGATGGCTGGGTAAATAAACACAGAAGATGGAAAAAGTGAACTGATAGGATGTCTATTCCCCAGCTGAGGCAAAAAAAAATCCTAAATCCATGTTTTAAAGACACTGGGAACCAAAACCTGCACCAGCAGAGTGGAGCAAAAGAACTCCTGTGAGCAGGAGTCTGGGAAGCCAGTGGGCACCATGGGCAGCATTGCTTGGGCCATGTGATTCTACAGGAGTGCGCAGGCCCCAGTGCCAGCTCCATCTGCAGCACCCAGGGATCTGGAAAAAGCTATGTTGATGGAATAGTGTCAGTCACTTCTGAGACAGGAGCTTGGAGGTGGCACAGCTGGCTGATGGCAGGCGACCTGGAGCACAAGATTCTGGTGGGAGCTGGAAACCATTTCTGACTGGAAGACCTGGGCCTAACTTCAGCCCGTGGAGCAGGAAAAATGAAGACCCTCTGGTGGAACCTGGCCTGCGTCCTCCTGCGCTGCAGGTCACGCTCACTCTGCGGAGCCTGAGCTCACTCTGTGGAGCATGTCTGCCTCTACCTTTAGCAAGTGTGAACCCTCATTACCTTCTCATTTCTCTTGACCAATTCTGTGTCAGGACAGGAAGGACCTAGAAAACACCTCTGAAAGGAGGCTGCAGTACCCCAAATCCAGGTAGCATTCTCTTCTTCCAATTTTTAAAAGGACTCATTTTCAGAAAAGGAAAAACACTAGCCAGCCTTGGCAACACAGGCCTGTAGCCGCACATCCTGGATAAACTGAGGCAGGACTTGCACAAATTCCAGGCTACCTGGGCTATTTAAAGAAACTACATCCACAAAATTTAAAAAGTCCTGGAGATGTACTTCAGCTGGAGCTTGCTCACCTAATGCATGCAAGGTTCTGGGTTAGGTGCTCAGTATTGTAAAAAGAAAAATAAATACTACATGCTATCACTCATATTTTTGATATAAAATTAATTACATCAAAACAAGTAACATGGTGATTATCGGGATTTCTGATTTGGAGGAAGTGGAGAGAAGTATGCCAAGTCCTACAACTTTTCATTACAAAGAGAACAGAAGCTGAGAAACCTAATGCACACTTGTAAAATTAAAATGAGCACCTTTGTATTGCATACTACATTTTAGAAAAAGTAAATTTTAGTTGCTCATATTGTACATCCAGAAAGAGGAATATGGAAGATGCTCTGTAATAGATCTGCTTACTACAATAATCAATTCTTTGCATATAGCTAAACATCATAAGTTTACATCTTAAATAAAAATAAAGAATAAATAAATCTATTGATGCCAGGTTGAAATTTCGTTTGCAGCTTTTTACGTAAAACATAGTGGTGCTATCACTTCCCTTGATGTGATATGCATTTCTCTGAGCTGACCAAGCACTACATCTGTGGTTTCCCACTGTGGTTTAGTCTCTCCACCTCACACTTCCTGTTCTCTTTATGCTAAATGCAAGGAGTTCCCTGAGTGAGCTGTCAGGATCCACACTACATAGTATCTGGTATGAAACTGCTGATGCTCTTGCCCAGTGATGGCAAAGCCTTTAAAGACTGAGTGCCCAAACTGCAACCCCAAACCCACTCATTTATGGCAAAGTGCCAACACTGCCATTCAACCTTAATATTGAAGTTTTCATTTAGAAAAAAAGCAACTCATGCATTAACATATTTTGCTTAACAGAAAAACTCAATAACATGCATGCCGTGGGTTGAGCACCACAATGAACAAGTGAATGGAGAAAGAAAATGGTGTATTTATACACAATGGAGTTCTACACTATGATAAAGAAGAAGAAATTTGAATCACTGGTAAGACAGTGGAAACACCTTGAGATTCTAATATTAATGAAGTAAGTCAGACACATGGGCTTAAATATTGCAGTTTCTCTCCTATTAGAAATCTAATGTAATGAATAAAATAGCAAAAGTAAAGATATTTTTAAAAGAGAGTTAGATCTTTTGTAGATGGAAAGAAAATCAAGAGATGGAAATGGAAGCAGAAGGGGACATAAAAGGATTACAATTTGTTATGTACATGTATCAGCTTTCCACTAGTAATGTAAGCATGTAGTACAAGCATATACTGATAAAAATAAAAATTCATCAGCTTTTCAAGTCTAAAAATATTGGAAAATCTGTGCCTCTTGACATCGTGAAATTTTTTTCAAGAATATAAATAATAGAAATATTTTTATACCCTTCAAAAGAAAATAGAGTAATAATATAATTTTCTAAGAGAAGGTATGATTAATTTATTACCCAGAAACTATAAGACTTTGTGAACATGTAAGTTATTATACACAGTAAAAATTAAATTTGTGAATATTGTGTGAATAATTTACTCACACATCTGTAATATCATTTTATTATTTATTTTAATAAGAGAAAAGTGTTCCGTATATAAATGAAATTTCCAAAAGAAAGAAAACAATATAATAGTATACAGTACACTTTTTGTGATACTCTCAATACTTCTAGTTGAGTTTTTTTTAAACTCATTCCACTGTCACTTGCTTTCTTCCAGAGCATTTCAGTTCCCAGGACTCTGTTCTCACCTTGGCCTCAGGCCAGGCAGTGTCCTCCGTGACTGACCCCCTCCTGTTGGTCTCAGTGGACATTCCCCAGGGACACAGCAGTCCTTAGAATCAGTCTGCAGCTGCAGGAGGACAGAATCCTGGTTACTGCTCAGTGTCCTACAGGACTCTGAAATGTCAGGTGGGGAGTGAGAGGTTTATAGGTACATTTGTCAGGGCAGAACTCAAAAGGTCCATTCAGAAACAGGACTTTGTTCTCCTGTGACTGTGGGCTCATTGTCAGGTGAATGGATCAGGAGATCTGGGAGAAGTGGTCAGGGCATGGGGTGAGAGAGTGCAGGGTGGACTGGCCCACTGATGTCCAGCTGAGTGCTGGCAGAGGGAGGGTCTATTGGAGATGACAATGAAGTAGCTTAATTCTCTTGCTGATGTTCTTTCTGACCCACTCAGCTTCCCAGCCACCTTGACCTGAGCAGCTCTGTTTCTCCTAGCCCCGCTGCTATGAGTTTCCTGACTTGAAGATGGCTGCCTATCAAATGCAATTGTGAGCCAAACTAAACCTCTCTTCTCTATGATGTGGGTGTCGAGTTCATTGTCCAGCAAGTTGATAGCTGATCAGTGCAACGGCTAACTGAGGGAGTGGTTCAAAGTGGGGAGGAATTATGGGACAAATCCTAATTTTATTTGTATTTTATTTAGAATATGTGATGGGCATTCTGTTATGTGCTTAAGAGAACTTAGATTCAGAAAGAGATTGGAAGTTGAAATTGAAAATGAATCACTATACTTCTCATACCATTGTGCAGCAGGAATTCTGGGTCATGAGGGACAAATAACAGAAGCTGATTTAAGAGCTAATCATGAGCGTGTTCTCTGGATGGGGTGGCAGATGGTGTCAGTGGAAGTGCTGAGAGCTTGTTCTACTCCACATGCTGTCCATGGACTCAAGTGACAATGGAAGAATAAAATTAGCACTTAGAGTTGCAGTAAGGATACTAGTGCATTTCTTTTTCCTTCTCAGATTTTCTTCTGTTTTGTTTACACTTGTTTGCTTTGGGCAATGGGTGATTACCTGCACGCTTATAATCAATCTTGATAATGTTTTCTGCTTTCTATTTTACCTTCCATAAATCCATTATATGGTAGTCAACTACCTGAAAAGTATAATTATTTCAATATGAAAATATGTAATGAAACTTAAGGTAAAAGCAAAACAGTACTGGTTAAAATGACCAAACTGTAAAGTAATAACTTAGGTTTTAAAATTTAAAAGGCCTTCAAAGTGATGCTGTCAGCTATAGGCATAGTAGTTGTATGATAGTTTTCCCTAGGTTTTATGCAAATTCAATTTGTGTCAAATTGTAGTGCTTATACTTTTAATTTTTAACTTACCTATTGTTTTAGCTCCTGTACAGTACACAAAGTTTCAGAAAAATAATAATATCTATCTTATTTAACAGACAACGCTTTTTGGAGAACCAAATGGGCATGGTTCACAGAGACCATCTGAACTCCATGTCACTGTGCAGTCCTAGCTGAAAACAACCACATTACATGGATGCTGATAATTTGGTGATGGTGATGGCAGCATTAGTGGTGGAGGCTCTAAACCCACACCACTGTCCAGTGCTGTCCTCAGCCAAGTCACACCCTGAGTGTGCACACTGTGTGTTCCCGTGGGCAGCCTGTAGGCATCCACCTTTGTGTCTCTGCCCACTCAGAGAGACCTGGGCAGCCTGAGTTTACCTTTTTAAAGGTCAAGGCCTGGATTAGATGCAGATTTAGAGCTCATCTTTCTGCTGTGAACATGTAGAATAAAACAAAAGTCATTCACAATATAGAACAAAGTTCAAAGGCATACTAATGCAATTGATTTCTGTGTATCAAAAAATGTTTTTCTACCTATTTCCATCTTTAAAAAAATACTAATGCATCCTTGTGGAACTTCCTAGAAGTACATAATTTAAAAATGTCCAAGTACACACAAACAATAATTACCAGGTACTGTAATCTTCTTAATACATTAAAAATGGTTCTTTATTCCCATTCAAGACAATTAAAAACAAGGAAGCAAATGTCAAGTATGATCACTTAACATTAGTCAGTAAAATGACATAGAACACTGTGCACTCACCATGCCTTCTCCAGTGGAATCTGGCAGGGAACTGTAGAGAAGGGGAATCATACTGGGTTTGTACACACACTGAGAGAATGCCTCCCTGACTTCTGAGATTCTACAACAGTCATTTTCCAGTGTGGTGAATTCTAGTTCACCAAGGTGAATGCAGAATATGTCTCAGTGTAGGTAGGGAGACTCCGGCAGGAACAGTGTTGTGCATGGAGCTATGGCTGGCTTTCCAGAGTCAGAAACTTCAAGGCCCTCCCCACTCCTGACCCCATCCTCAGGTTGACCTGTAATCCAGGAGGGTCACTTTCTGAGAGATCAAGACCATAGGACAGGTCAAGTGTCCTGAGGAGAGAGAAGTGACTCAGATTACTGCAAAACAGGTCGATGGTGTCCTGGGTGTGAGAAATAATCATTTATTTATGCAATTTCTATTTAAATCCTTGACAAATCATTTCATTTAAAAGCTTTAAAAACTCTAACCTGATGGTTCTTTGAAAACTTTCTACAAAACGACTGGAGGCCTTTTCAGTTAATTCAGTCTTGCTCCACATCCATAAATGATTAGAACAGATGCAGTGAAAGCCTCATTGCTGTGTAAGATCCCTCTCTGAGAACCCTCTGATTAACAGGGAGCAGAGTAGGGGATCCTGTTCTGCAGTGGAAACTGCACGGTGCTGATGCTGGGGGTGCCACTCCTTGGTTCCCAGCTCTTTCACTTAGTCCCTGGGTTCTTCGCTGTCAAATATAAATGTCTGTCCTTCTCTTATTCCTGCTACAAAGAGGAAGCTATACTGGGAAAGTCTATGTATTTTATTAATACAGGAATCAAAAAAGAGGTATTTTCAGCATCTTATTTTCTACTCTAAATAGAACTGTAAGAAAAAGAGGTCTGTGGAACAAAATGATGCAGAGTGACTACAAATGATGATAATGCAGAATTCATTTTCTTTCATGGGCAGCACTTGCAGGATTTTGTTTATGATGCTGAGTATGTACCTGATTTACACTAGAGGTCACAAGGGTGCTGCTCTACCATCTAATTCTCCTAGCAGGGACAGTTTATCATTAGAATTAAGAAATAAGGTCTTATTTAGATACTCTAAAAACATTTTTTGCAATATTTACATTTGTGACAGCATCCATTGGAAAAACAGCAAAACAAGGTGATAAAAGATAACACAGGAAAATGCCAAAGTGAGTAACTTTAAAACACTAAAGTAATCATCTTGTTCAGAAAGATTTTCACATATTTTCTGAATAATTTATCTCCTGTAGAAAGTTTTGATTCAAATATATTTTTCTTTTTCTTTTTTTATTATTGCAATGTGAACCACCCTTCTTTCAGGATTATCACACAAAGATATTTAAAAATAAACACATATTTAAAAAGGTTTACATGCATTTATATTATATAAATATGTATAACATATGTAGATGCTCTTTACACGTGTAGACAGTTATGTGTACATGCGATCACACTTACATATATACTTTATACACATTGGGGTACATGTGTGGGTGCCTTCATGGCTGGCATGCTAGGACAGTTCACTTATAATGTCTGCATCTCAGTTTTCTCATCTGTAAAATGTCATAGGATGTGTCAACCTGAAGGGACTATTGTTAGGGTTAAATCCACCTCGGTCCTGGACAGACCCTGTCACATTCCTGGAGACAGCATGTGAGGCTAGTCAGTAAAGTCTCTGCCTCCATCTCTCCTCTCAGAGAGCACAGAGTCCCGACCCAAAGTCTTTGCTGCTTTGCTGCCTGACTCCATGCTCCAAGGCTTGCTGTGTGCATTCCCTTGTACAAATATCAGTAATGCTCACATCTACACTGCACAGCTCTTCATAAGAAAAGAAATGTAAGTGGACATGTTTAAAATGGGCTTCATATAGATTACTTACATTTATTTCAAATTCTTGTGATTTGGAAATTTCTTATCACAAGGAATTGTAGGCTAATACCATAATAATATGGAAAAAGCCGTTTCTTATTTTTGAAAATGAGGTGTCATCTCCTTCATGTACTGAGCAAATTTGCAGGAGAAGAAAAAGTAAAATCAGAGAGCTGCTGCTTACCACTCTTCTCCAGGCACTTCCTAAGCACTCAGTGTACTGTGGGATACATAAATGCTTCCTTTACACTCAAACTGGAGAGACAGTTTGATGGTTTTAGGGCAACTTCATTCTTATTCCCTTTCACTGCAAAGAGTCAGTTCTAAAATTTTTTCATTCTGACCAAATGTAAAATTTTGAAGACCCATTTTTCTCAATTTCTAAAGGCACTCCCTGCCTTCCTCTAAATCTACATTCTCCTTTCACACTTTATTTCTAGCAAATAATGAAAATGCAATTTGGAATCCAGTATTATCAACTTCAGTTCTTAACTAAAAATGGAAAAATAAGTTCATTCCAATTCAAACAGGAAACTGAAGGCTGTCAATGCTTTTTATTGTTTTTATTGTAATGAAATACAAGTAGATATTAATAAATAAAATACAAAAACCATTTTATGAAAAAATAATTTTTATAACAAAAATGATTAAAGAATAAAAATAGTAAATGCTGTATATTATGATTTTAAAAGAATAATTTTCATTTGCCAATCTATCTCTCAGCTCATTTCCTAATAATATTATAATTTTTTTCACATAAATCATTTAATTATTAATAAAGCATCCCCTATTTCGCCACATCTATTATTTTATTTAGCCCTTACTAACACTTTTGGTTTCTCATACCAGAGAGACAATGCAATATTTACACTTGTGTGTTCAATTTATTTCACTTAAGAATATGTTCTCAAGGTGGATCCATGTGCCCAGAAATGCCTCAAGTTTATCCTTCTTTATGACTGAATAGCACTCCACTATTTAAAATAACCACATCTTTTTTATCCATTCATCAGTTGAAAGACATTTGGGCTGTTTCCAAGTTTTAGCTATTATAAATTTTGCCACTATAAACATGGGCGCATGTATATCATTGTGGTTTGATGCTTTTAATTCTTTGGGGAAGGTACTAAGAAGGGGAATAGTGAAAAAAATGAAAGACTTTTAGGAATCAATCTCAAAAAGGCAGTAAAAGATCTTCACATTGAAAATTACAGTACTCTAAAATAGGAGATTGAAGAGGATATCAGAAAATGGAAAGACATCCCTTGCTCTAGGGTAGGGAGAACAAACATAGTGAAAATGCCTATGTTGACAAAATTGTTACACATGTTTACTGCAATCCTAATCAAAATACCATTAGCATACCTCACAGAACTAGAGAAATCATTCCTAGAATTTATTTGGAACAAGAGGAGAGAGGCCTAGAACAGTAAAAACAATTCTGGGCTACGAAAGAAGGCAGGGGGCATCACATCCCCTGATTTGAAATTATATTACAGAGGTGCCATGTTAAAAACAGCATGGTACTGGCCAAAAATCTAAAAATAAAAATAAAAAACAAAAACAGACCTGAGGATCAATGGACCAGATTAGAAGATGCAGAAAGAATCCATAACACACTCAACCACATTATCTTTGACAAAGGGGATAAACACCTTCACTGGAAGAAAGGTAGCTTCTTTCATAAATGGTGCTGAAAAAACTGGCTTTCCTCAAGCTGAAGACTAAAATGAGACCCAAATCTCTGATGCTTTAAAGCCATGAAGAATCACGAGGATGGAGGGGAATCTGGTCTGAAGATGCTACTGTAGGCAATTTCCAGTGCAAATCTGAAACTGACTCCATGAAAGGCAATGTCCTTCCCCACATGGGTGTGAGATGGAGGCCCAGGACTAAGAGCTGAGGGCCGCAGAGCACTGGTGATGTTTACCTCCACTGCATTCATTGTCCCTACGATGGTGCTCTGTGTGGGTCAGAGCCAAATGCACGGACCCCTGAGGAAGGCAGGGTGCATAAGATGGAAGATGTGTGGTCAATTCAGCCATATTTTCTCTCTGAGACATTGCACCAGAGAGTTCAGACACATAACTGGTAGTGACCATGTTACAGAAGTTGTGCTGACAAAGGAGTCCCATGAGCACTCTTTTCTCTGTGCATGAACAAGACAGGGGATGTGTGACAAGTTTGGCGTAGGTATGGTGATTGAGGAAATAAACACAGCAGGTGGAAAAATGTGAAGTGATATTATCTCTATTTCCCAGTGGGGGCAAAAATTATGACATACGCATTCTGACAGGCATGGAGAAATAAACATGAGAGAGCAGGCAGCATGACAGAGAGCAGTCATGAAGAAGTCTGTGACCAAGGGGACCTGTCCTTCAGGAATGTGGTCCCCACCAGGCAGAAGGAGAGGGGCTCTCATCACTGTCTAGGGGCAGCCTTTCCCTCTCTCTCACCTCAAATGCCCGATATCTCTCACACATGCTGGTACAAGGACTTCCTAGAGAGGATTCCAATGGCAATTTTCATCTGTTCTCTCACTGGTAGAGTCCGGAAATTATTATATTAATATGAGTGCAGCTCTCTTTGTCTTCTTCTAATGTGAACTGAATCACTTTCAGATGAAAAACTAAAATGTTAGCCAGGCTTGGTGGCATGTGCCCCTAATCCCAAATCCTGGATAAACCGAGGCATGTCTTCCACAAATTCCAGGCTAGCTAGGCAATTTGAGGAGACTGAGTCAATATAAAATTTTATAAGGCCTGGAGATGTACCTCAGCTGGAGCTTGCTCACCTAATGTATGCAAGGTTCTGGGTTCAGTGCTCAACATTGTAAAAAGAAAAGTAAATACTACATGATATCACTCATATTTTTGATGTAAAATGAAGTGAATGACATCAAAACAGATGTAACATGGTGGTCACCAGGATTCCTGATTGGGAGGAAATGGAGAGAAATGTGTTAAATGACACAACTTTGCAGTTAGGTAGGATACATCAGTTTAGTGATCTAAAGCATAGTCAAAAATGATAGGTTATAATATTGTATTGCATATTAAGTTTTGGAAAGAGTTAGTTTTGGTTGCTTATTATGCTCACACAGAAGCAGGAACTATGGAAGGTGCTATATAGAAGAATTTGTTACTATAATATTCAATTCTCTGCATATATCTAAACATGTTTTCATCTTACATACACAATAAAAAATATTAAAGAAACCCAGCTAGCTTGAAATTATGTCTGGAGTTATCTAACATAAACCATGGTGATGACATCACTTCTCTCAATGTGACATGCAATTCTCATAGCTGATCCAACACTACATCTGTGGTTTCCTACAGTTCTCCACCTGACACTTTCTGTATATTTATGCTAAATGGAGGGCAGTTCCCTGAGGGAGTCCTCAGGTGTCAAAACTTCATGCATCAAGTATGTAATTGCTTACATCCTCAGTACCTGGCACTCTAGACTCTGAAAAGTTATATGACTGGAAAAATCATGTTTTCTCCATTGTCAATATCATTAGATTTATAAAAATGCACCTATGAGTTCACATCTTGAACTGCACCTTTTCATATGCATCTCAGATTTCACAGTAATAACTTATGATATTGCAAAGCCTTGTAATCTTCCCTTTTACTATCATCTCATGGACCCATTTACTTTTTCCCCTCATGAATTACTGACTTTCTATTTTTGTCACTGGATGTTGTTTACTGATTATCTGATCTGCATTAAAACTGTTTCCATGTCAAAGCCTGTGTTGGCTTTTCTCAGTCCACTGCACTTTCCAATAATAATTACTGTCAGCTTGTAAAATGTCCACCATAAAACATGTTGTGTTATGGCATTGCATTCAATGGAATAAAATATATAATAAATGAATTACTTTCTCTCACCTCTTGATTCTGCAATAAATCATATCACCATCGATATGCTCATTTACATAGAGCAGAAACTCATCTATATTCTGTGTAATATGTGTGGAAATGCATTTCCTTTCCTGTTTTACACATTACTTCACAGACTCCCACAATGTTTTGATAAAAGGCATGGCCCAGGCAGGCCTTGAACTGCTGGATCCAAGCAGTTACCCAGCCTCA
This sequence comes from Heterocephalus glaber, assembly GCF_000247695.1. The sequence goes on along the minus strand of NW_004624881.1, from coordinate 1,630,439 downwards.
GCCTGCTCAGTTCTTGCTACTGCTGGCTCCTACCTCAGCAATAAATAAATGTTTGCCACCTGACCTTGCATCCATGGGACATGGAATATGAATTCTTTTTCAAAGTGAGTGAAAACGACTATTCATTTAAAGAACTGTGTGACTTAATGAATAATTCTTAAGACATCAAACAAGAAATTAGAATAACAGCCAAGTATTATTTACATTTTACTCCCAGGCCTTCTTTCAGTACGTAATTGACAAGGGAACCACTCCCTGCTGTTTTGTGATCACAAGTGAGGAAAGTAGAAGTGCTTAGTCCCTCCCTCCCTGGGCAGCTCTCTCAGGATAACAGGGCATTTCAGCCCCACCTTCCCTCTGTGTCCTGGGAAAGTTCATCCTCTCTACTCCTCTGTGTGAGCACAGAGCCATCCTTGTGCCTCCTTGTGGCCACCAACACATAGCACAGGGGGCCCTGGGAGAAGACAGTGTGCTGAGGTTCAGATGATCACATTCCTAATTTCACATACTCAAGTCCATCTGTGTGTATGTCTCACATCCCCCACAACTATGGATCGGCCCTTATTGCGTAGCTGGGAGACATCATCTAGTTTATGGAACTCTTGTTCAAGGCTTTTTCCCACATAAAACAACCATTCTTACCTCTTACCTCCACAAAATATGTTCTGTCTCCTAAGGAAGATGTATAAACATGGCCTTGACTGACTGATTAGACAGGGCACTTGTTTTATTCATGGGCAGTTTTTCATTGTAAAATTCATTGTTACAATACAAGCAATAAAGCAGCACTCCAAAATTTTTTGAAAAATATCCCAAAATGAGACAATAAAGTCAACAATGTCAAAGGGTCTAATGGAATGCATACACCAGGCATGCTGACAATTTAAGCCAAAGAGGGGAAAAAATCAGCAACAAGATTAAAATACAATGATAAGACCAAATCGGTGCATTTCAGTAATAACTTGCAATGTGAATGGCCTCAATTTCCAAATAAAGACACAGATTACAGATTGGATGAAAAAACAAAACCAAGTAGTATGACATATACCAGAAAAATCTAATCCAAATGAAATTTACAGAGTAAGATTTCAAAGGATGGAAAATAATATTCTATGCAACATGAGCACCAAAATAAGCAGGAGTAGCTATCCAATTTTCAAACAAATCAATTTCAACTCAAAAATGATCAAAAGAGAGAAAGAAGATCATTGCTTATTGGTTAAAGGAATAATTGAATAAGAAAAGACAACAATTATACTTCACAGAACAGACACTGCAGGACAAGGAGCTCACATAAACTTATGATTATGGTGGGGCAACATCAATATGTTATTGTTATGAACAGTTTAACTAGACAAAAAACAACAATGAAATTACCAAAATTGAACCAAACTGTTGAACAAATGGCTATAATAGATAGTTCAACTAAAAAAGAAAAAGGACATTTTTCTCAGCAGCACATGGAGCTTCTCCAAATAATCCAGTACTAGTCCATAAAGCTTACTTAAGTAAATACAAATACTTGAAATTGATCACATGGATATTATCAGATCACAGTGAAAAGAAAGTAGAAATCAAAATCTTAAATTATGCAAACACATGGAAATCAAACAATATATTCCTGAAAAATCAATGGCTCACAGAAGAAATCAAGGGACAAATCAATTCCTATAATCAAACAATAAGGTCAATACAATGTACCAGATTTTATGGTAGATGAGGAAAAACATCTTAGGAGGAACACTTGTAGCTGTGAATGTCCACATCAAAACAACAGAGCAAGACCAAATATATAATTTAATGAACTTCAAGTTTCTAGAAAAATAAGAACAATCAAAATCCAGATCTAGTACAAAGAATGAAATTATTAAGAGCAAAGCAAAAATTAGACAAATTAAGACAGAAAACACAATACAAAGAATCAAAGAGCTGGATCTTCAAAAGAATGAATGAACAAATGCTTAACTAATCTCAATAAATAAAGTAAAAGAAAAGACCATATCAAGGTAATAAAATATGAGAAAAGTGAAATCAAGATGAACACCATGAAAATTGAGAAAATCCTTAGTAATTATTTAAAATATTGTATTTCAACAAATTGGAGAATCCAGAAGAAAAGGATAGATTTTGAGATATGTATAAATTACAAAAGGGAACCGAGAAGATATAATATCTCTGAATACCTCAATAACAGGAAAAAACTTGAGGCACTAATAAAAAGCTACCTGCTAAGGTAACCCAAGATGTGTGGGATTCACATATAATCACCACTGATTATACAAGAACTTTAGGGAAGACCTTGTGCAAATACTCTCCAATCTCTTTCATGAAATTGCAAAAAAGAAAACAGTACTTTCAAACACATTCCTGGAAGGTAGCATTACCTTGATTGAACAGCTGGACAAGGATTCAACTGAAAAAGAAAACTACAGGCCAATCTTATTAATGAACATAGGTGATAAGACCAACAAGCTATTGGCAAACAGCATACAAGTCATTTTAAAAATCATACATTATGACTGAGTAGGCTTCATCCCATGAATGCAAGGATGGTTCAGCATTTGCAAATCAATAAATGTAATGCATCATACAAACAGAAGCAAGGACAAAAACCACATGAGCATCTCAATAGATACAGAAAAAGTCTTTGATGAACTCCAATGGCTGTTCATCATAAAAAACCTGAAAAACAAGGAATAGATGGACCTCATCACAATTCGATACTTTTATTTGAAACTATATCAAATTGAAAAAAGCTGAAAGATTTTGTTCTAAAGTCTGGAAAGACAAGTGTGTCCATTAAAAAAATCCTAAACATAAAATATTGCAAATGTAGAGTAATGAAGTTGAAGTGTAAAGTATTTGTGTTTGTTTTCTTTCTTTGTGGTAAAAGCTAAGATGTTTTTCCTCTCTTGCTTTCAGATACCATTCTCTGCCCCTTGAGAGAGTGCTTGGAACATATCTTCACATGACCTTTCTGAGTTGAAGGATTAGTAGCTTTGATTCTCTTGTACTATCGCACTTATCTTTCTCCAAGTTTCAAATATTTTGTTACATTTTTTGGAAAACTTAAGTATCTTTTTCCCTCTTTCTACTTTACCTTGAATCCCAAGTATTTGTACTTTGCTCCTTTGACATTTCCTCATAGATCCTGTGAGTTTTCTTTGTTTCTCCTCATTTTTAAAAATGGGATTAAAGTATTCCAGAGGATATAGTTATGTGAAATGACTTCAATGCAAGACAGGCATCTTTCAACTACTGTAGAAATTTGGGACAAAAATAACACCTGGATTGCCTGATATAAGTTTGATACTAATACTAGTCTGTAGAAAATAATGTCCACCTTATTACTCTGAAATACCTCCCCAAACAACTGGTTTGCTGCTCTCTTCACAGTGCCGCTATCCTTAGGGAGGAGAGGACATTCTGGGAGGCACAGAAATTCTCCAGACTCATCCTGATGCCACTGCTATTAAGTGATCTGCCCTTATGTAAGCAAATGCAGCTATAACAATGTCGTGCAGTGCTAAAAGTATCATACATGAGAAATGACTTTACATTTAAAAATATACCCATATAATGGGAAGAGTGTTTGGTATGGAATAAAAATTATGCTTGAGGGATTTAGCTCAGTGGTTCCACTGCCTGCCTCAGAAGTGCAAGCTCCTGAGTTTGATCCCTGGTACCAAAGCAACAACAACAACAACAACAATAAAAAATTATGCTTGAAACCACTGAGTATCAAATTTGGAAAAAATAATGTTTCTTAAAAAGTAAGGACAACAACAGAGGGTGTGGCTGAGCGTTCTGTGAATTCCTTGGTAGAAGTTTCTGACATGTCACTATATAGTAACCATTCTGATTACTCATTGAGATGGAGACAAAGCTCTTTTGATGCCGGTGTTGTCATGTCATTGGTTCAACAAAAACATCAAACCCAAGCAGCTTCAACATATCATTGATGTTTTCCTGGGTTCTGTGCTACAGAAGACGGCAAGAAGAACTGAGTTTTGTCCATAAGGACACCATTGTCATACAACTACAGTGGCCTTGTTTTGGTTGTTATTATTTTTATCTCTACATGAAAACTAGTATATTTGAATGTGTATGCTTTAACTTTTGATTACATGTTTGTAGGAATGATTCCATGCTGGCATGTTGTTACATGTACATAATATAACTTAATGCTTTTTATTTCCCTTTGACCGCTCTCCCCCTCACCCTCTTCCCTTCCCCCCATCACTTGGTTTCCTCCTCATTTTCAAGAGAACTGTATTTCTTTGTTTCCTATTACCTGTCTTTTATTTTTCTCTTTATTTAAACTTTGGATTTCTCATACAAGAGGAAAGCTGGTGCACTCTGAATGGCCTGGGTTCCCTTTAAAGTTCACCATAAAGTCTCTGATAATTATCTACTTACAAGTAAAGGGACTCCTGTGTAACACACCCAGCTTAAACTTATTTTACTTTTGAAAACCATACATTTCCTTAGCCATCCTTTTTTTCTTCAATTCTGTTTATTTTCAATTTGCCTGACTTTCTTCTAATTCTTTCTTCTTGATTAATTATACATTTGAAGCTCTTCAATTCAGCTTTCATTTCCTACATCAGTTTTGGAAGAAGACAGGCATTGGGACATGGGATCCTGGGGTAGAAGCACTGCTCTGCAGTTAGATTTTCCAAATTACAGTAATTACAGGAAGTGCCCTGCTGGTGACATATGCCATGGGTTTAGGAAGTGTAGGTCATAGTATTTTCCACCTGCAAGCTGAATATGAATTTTAATTTTTGCTAAAGTGTGAGCACTAAATCACAGAGAGAAAAGAATCATTGTCATTTTCTATCCATGAGAGGGGGTGAAGGTTTACTTAACCTTTTCTGCATTTATTTATTTGTTTAAAATTATAAATCATAACTTATTAATAAATGAAATGAAGCTTTACATTTAAAAGAGTTTAAAAGTATTTTTGAGGTCATCTTGTCCATTAAAAGAAATTTTTATATTTAATTTTAGTTTAACTTTTTAGACTACATCACACGTAGCTGTGTCCCTACCTTTGCAGTCTGGCACTGTGGTTGGGACTAGAGCCCTGCTGCAGGCTCAGAGTGAGTCACACAGAGTGAGGGTGACTGGAGGAGGGTTGTCCCGAGTGGAGCTGGAGTCTTGCAGGACAATGCAGTAGGTTTCATTCTGCACAACAGGGGACACAAAAGTTACCTGTAAAGAACAAAAAATAAAGGACCAGGGATTTAGCTCAGTGGTTCTACCACCTGCCTTGCAAGTTCAAGGACCGAGTTTGATCCCCAGCACCAAAAAAAAATAAAAATAAAAAACACAATAAAAATCAGTATGTATCTACAGAATGTTCATTCCTGACTTTAAAGTGATGGAGTCCATTTGTTAAAATTTGTACTTCATCATAGTCCCATCAAAGGTTTCTTAGATCCTTGACTAAAAATTCACTAATTAATATTCTAATATTCTGACATTTATACCTATTAGAAAAGACCACAGGTCACAGATAAGTATCCAAAATAGCTTTATCAGTCTGCATCAAATGGCAACCTTAGAGTTCTTAATGTTTACAAATTCAGTGTCCAACAGACATGTTGTAAACATTTGGAGTACCTCCTCCTACATAATTCCTAGAGTCTCCCTCAAATTTGCCCATTTTTACTTTGCCACTTAGGTTTAGAAGGAATAGAAATCAAGATACTGTAACACAGTTCTACTGGCATTTATTTAGAGAAGGGGAACATTCATTTCCAGGAATTCTTGGGTTAGGACATGTGGGTAACCACCACAAGACAGGCCCACCAGATACACCTTGAGGAGCCCCTCAGTTGTTGGAGTCTATTGAGATATTAGTTAGTCATCTCAAGTCCTCACTCCAGTGACTCCCTGGTTAAATACAAGGCCCTGTGCAGGCATCATCAGATGCAGGAAGAGCCAAACCACATTTATTTGCACTGAGCAGAAGAGCATAAAGATCACAGAGGTGGCTGGCATCTCAGCAGTTCCCAGAAACTTCCCTCCTCGCAGAAAATTAGCTGCCAGGCCCAAAATGTTCCAAAGCACAGAGGAGGAAAAGAGACTGCCCTTAGTTTTACTGAATGAATGAAGCTATCACTTTATCTATTTTCACCTGTTTTCAGTTGACTCCTAATTAACACAGCAAGCCATTGGTTTATTCTAAAACCTATAGCTTAAATGAACCTCTTGCACATCCAAACAACTAAAAATAACCAGAACAAAAGCAGTGGCATTCACCCCCCCCCCCCTCCAAGTCAATTACAACTCTCCAGAGGCAAACTTTCCGCCTGGAGCCTCCCGGGTTTTTTCGTGTTTTTTTTTTTTTT
>NW_004624881.1:1590807-1623980 GCF_000247695.1 Heterocephalus glaber | reverse complement strand
CCAGGGATCAACCTCGGGTCCTTGTGCTTGCACAGCAGGCAGCAAAATCACTGAGCTAAATCCCAGGCCCAAGGGCCTCCTAGTTTAACACAGCAGCTGTGCAGTCCCTGGTGAGGTAGGTCAGAATTTTTTTAAAAAATTGGCAGGAAGGAGACAAGGATATCAGGATTTTTTAAAATGTACTTTTAAGACAAGCTGCAGCTACTCAAGGCTTTTGTCCTTCCAGGAAGCACACTCAAAAGTCTCTTCCCTAAGGTCTTAAAGGCACATAGGCCTGTCCCAGTGAACTGCTCCCCTCCCTCCCGGAAGAAGCCTTGATGTCGGGCTGCGGATCTGACCTCAGGAGAAGACGGACTCGGGGTCACCAGGCCCAGCAAACGCACCCACTGCGCTGGCTCCCAAGGAGCCTCTCTCCGCGGTCTCTGAGCGCTCTTTCTATTCCTCCTAACAAATCCCTTCCTGCCTCTCATGGAGGCGTCTGGAGAATCCCTTCTCCGCTTCAGCTCCCCCGAAGCTGCGATCCGGGTCCACGCGGGCGGGCCGGGCTCCTGCTCTCTGGGCCTCCGCGGCCAGGACGGTGACTCCTGCTCCCGGGTCACGACCTTTGACCTGGAGAAAGTGGGTTCCTGCGGGCAGCCCGGCCTGGAAGCAGCTGAGGTCTGCAGGTAGCTCTGACTCTGGGCCACGGCTCTGAGTGGTGCTGCCTACAGGGGGCGCTCCGGGGCTCCCCACTCCGCGGACGCTGAAGAGTTTACAGGCGACGTCAGAGCCGGACACTCGCTGAAGATCCCTGGTAAACGTGGGCTTAGCTCGCCACCTAGTGCTAGGAGTCTGCATTGTCCCCCAATTAGAGGAAAACAAGAAACTGGCCTGGGTCTGAGCAGGGAGTTTCCAGAGGAGAACGTTGAGACACAGGCGGCAAGTGGAAATAGACAGCTGGTGTATACCGAACTTCAGAGCGCCTGTTCAGTAGAGGATGAAATGAATGGTAAAGACACAATGGACGGAAAGGGAGAATAGATTTGTGACCGCTTACTGCACAATGTATTAATATGTAGACTATACAAGGAACTAAAATATCCCAACAAAATAAAATCAACCAATTAAATTAAGTCAATCATCTGAATATATAATTTTTAAAATAAAATGTACAAATGGCCAACTTCTATGTGAAAAACGCTCAATAACGTTACCAAACAAGGAAATGAAAATCAAAGCCAAAATGAGACACAAACTCATTCTGATTATAATAGTCTGACTAGAAAGACAAGCGACAGATGCTGGTGAGGATGTGGAGAAAGAGAAAGTCTTAAAGAGTGTTGGTGAGAATGTAAATTAGGACACGCACTTTGGAGATCAGTACAGGACTTGCTCAAGAAAATAAAAATAGAATTACCATGTGAGCCAGAAATTCCATACTGGATACTTATTTGAAGGCAATTCAGTGGGTGTATGAGGAGACACCTGCCCTGTGTCTACTGAGCGCCAGTCACAATGGCCAAAATAGGGAGTCACCCAAGACTCTTTAGGGGCTTACTGAGTAAAGGAAACAAGGCACACATCTGCAATCCAGTAGAATTCTGCTGTAAGAAAGAGACAAACCCTACCGTTTGTGTTGACATGGATGGAGATAGAAATCAAAATTTTAGGTGAGATAGCCAGACATAGAAAAGCAAAAACCACAGGACTCTGCCCATGTGTGAACTCTGAAAAACAGCCAAGCTCAAGGAATGAGTGAGCAGAACAGAGGTCAGGAATTGATTGAAATTGCCCAGAATCTGTAGACCACTTTGAGTCCTGTGGATGTTTTAACAATAGTTGTTCTTTCCTTGAAAAAGTGACACCTTTGCATTTGTTTATATCTTTTTAAATTTATTAATATTATTTTTGACTGACAAATTATATACATATAAAGGGTAGATTGTTGAGTAAGTGGTAAAATGTTCAGATAGAAACAATAAATTTGAGATCTTATTATATAACAGGGTGACTATAGCCAGTACTAAAGCACTATACATTTAAAAATAAGTGAATAAGTTTTAAGTGTCTCATCCTAAGAAATGTGATAGGTGACACGACAAATACATTAAGTTGATCTAAATCATACCACATTATAAACACACATCAAAACATCACATTATTTATATATTCTTTAATTTTTGGTGGAACTTTTGTACTTTAATAATTTAAGTTGAATATAATTGGGCACTGTAGCTATTTGACCTGAAAAGCAATTGTATCAAAATATGAATCAGAAAAGTACTCTCATATATAACTAGAAAATAATCCTCTGCCTCATTCTTTAAACATTACAAACCCTGAACAAATTAGCTCCTACTTTATAATTCAGACTTGTTTAGAAATAACACTTTAAAACATGCTTTGAGGTCCACATCTTTTACAATTTACAAAGGGTTTGAACAAATACAATGAACATTTACAGTTTAGAGGCTTTAAGGCAGCTATTGTGTTCAAGGACACTGACCTACACTTTCCTGTGAGCCAGGAAGTGCCTTACTCAGAGAGACCTGAGAGCCACAGGAGCTCAGCACCCAGGGCAGCAGCCTAGATATCAGCTCCATCATTATGGTCCCACATTCCTGACGACTGTCTCTACTCAGCCACTGTCCTTTAGGAGCTGGCCTCCAGAAGGGTCAACTTCCTGGTCTCCATATGGCCGCATGGTTAGGGTGAGGGGAGCAGAGAATGGCAGGACCTGGGGGGTAGCGTGCTTCCTTTGGTCTAATTAATTTTGGTAGTTTTAATGCACAGAACTTCCACCTACTTGGTTATTTCTAAGTATTTTACTATTTCTGATGCTAATAAGTGGGATTATTTATTTTTGGAAAGCTCGTTGTTGCTATGTGAAAAGTCAACTGATTTTTATATATTGCTTTATAAGCTGCAACTTACTGAACTCTGGACTAGAGCTAATTGTTTTATTGCTAAAGTCCTTGGCATTTTCAGTACATAAAATGATATGATATGCTGGATGATTTTACTACTTTTTTTACAATGTAGATGCATTTAATTTCTGTTTTGTGACAGATTGCTCAGCCTAGGGTTCCAGAACTATTTGACATAAGTGACAAAGTGAATATCCTTTTCCTGTCTCTGAACTTGGAGGGAAATTTTTAACATTTTAGGACTTGATATGATGTCACTTGTACCTTTGACATATATGACCTTAATTTTAGTAAAGTTCATTCCTTCCATACATAATTTGTGGAGAGTTAATATCAAGAAATTATGTTAAATTTTGCCAGAGTGTTTTCTCTGCATCTGTTGATTTGGTTATATGATTTTTATGCTTTATCCTTTTTAAGTAGTGTATTACAATTATTGAATTGTGCATGTCAAAACATCCTTGCATCTTACGTATAAACTCCCTTACAGTGTATAATCCTTTAGTGTTCTGTCAAATTTTATTTTATAGAACTTTATGAGGATTTTTACATCTTTCCTTTAAGAATATTTGTCTTTAATTTTCTCCTCACACTACATCGTGGCTCCACAAGATTCTGCGCTGTTTCTTCTTCATTTCAGAACACACTCTACAAAAAATATATAGTTATTCTCTGGGCATTTTCTAGGCTCATGATAAAGGGAAAACACACCGAGCTCTGAAACACATAATGGCTTTTAAAGTTACTATACAGGTATACAAATGATGTTAATTCTTTCCATATATTAGGCAAAATTGTATGACCAATTCTAATGATAGTGGAGTATAACGGATATAATTCTCCCATAATCTGGAGTTCCATAGGGATAAGTATCAAAAATTTGAACAATAATACATACCACACCCAGTAAATAGAATAGCAGTCCAAAGCTTCTATATGGAATGTGAGAAATATCTGTAGCACAATTATGATAAGAAGTGTTGTCCTTGCCACTTGTGTGTATGTAGGTATGTGTTTGGTGTTTGTATGTGTATGTGTGTATTTGTGTTTCTACAACAGATAGCAAGAGAATTATTTGTTGTTTTGAAACTAAGCCATCCTATAATATTAATTTCATTTTTAAAAATAACCATGCTACTTAATGTTTGAGATATATATCAATGGAGTCACACTGATTAAAATTTATTTAGCCATTTTTCCATAAGGATGTGAACCTTTTAATTTAGAGAGAGCTACATTGTCTCCAATTTTCTCTGCTCTCTATCTGCATCTCTTAAAACATTGTCCCAATTATGTATTTGTCTTTCAAGACATACAAGAAAAGATTTATTTTCTGTGTAAGAATTCCACTAACAGGAAGAAGAATTTCCCAGGATGCTGGTAATAGTTCTCTGGAGACTTCAGGAACATGAAATATCTGGCCATAAGTGGTGTCAAAAAAAAAAAATAACCACAGTTAACAGGTGCAAAAATCATGTCCCAAAAGACGAAAAATCTCAAATCCCAAAAAGATTATGTTGAGAATGCACAATATTCATATTATTTCTTAAATGCTATGACAGAGGTATTGAGCTGTGTTGGAGATGCAGTAGAGGAAGTGTTACCATAATCATCAAGAAAGTTTAGATGACACTTTTGGTATTGCAGAAGGAATGCAAAGAAGCAGAGCCTAAACAACCATGCTCACTGGGTCCCGTATTTCAAAGCATGGTGACAGTTAATACACATTATACCAAGGAATGACTGGGACTGTGGAACACATACAGCATCCCCCTGAATAAAACATATTATGATCTACGCTAAATGAACTATAAAAATGGAGCTTCACAAACAGCCGTGTGCCAAGTTCGAGCCACAACAGAGAGAAACAGCATCATTGATATCACACGAGTCTCATATATTGAAACTACTGAAGAGATTTCTAATGTATGTTCACTTCAAAATTCATCTAGTTCATTATTTATAGTTTTTGTATGCATAAGATTTGCATACTTTACCGTAAATATTGATTTTGTGTAATATCTTAGGATATCGTTATCCAGAGATCTTGCTAATTATTTTCATATCTGATGAGGCCAACAAAACTATAATCAGTAATATTTACCTGTGTTGCTGATGAATGTTTGGTCTTCTTACAGACAGGTAACATTACGTGTATCTCAGGGTACCCATATGGGAGTTTACCTTCAGGACTAAGGTATGGAAGTGCTTGATGAAAACATCTGCACACTGGATGTCTAACTGATTTTTTATGTTCCTGTTAACAAAGTACAAGAATGCCACTTTATGTACACAGAATGCATTGCTGAATAGTAACAACTAACCTGAAGCTTACTGGTATGTTTTTAAATATTAGTTGATTTTAAAGACTTTCTATGCTTATTTTTTAAGAATCCCAAATCTTTAATTGCATGAGTGACTTCTATTTTTCTTTCTTCTTTAAACACTCTTTATTCATCTTAAAACACATGTTCCCTTTTTCTGGTGATGTCTGCATGAACTCATGTCCACCTGTCCCTCCCTGTCTACAGTTACCAGCAGAAACACATTGATTTATGTCCTGGCTCCTTGGTGGCTGACCACAGGCTGCTGCAACTGGAGGGAATCAAAAGTGGATCATGCGCCTTGCTGTAAGTGTGCATGTAAGACTGATACCCCCAGGGAGCTCTCGAGCCAGCATGCACAACACTTAGCTCTATTTGCTCTTTCTATATGAGCATTGTACACTTTTTTGGATCTTAAATCCCCTCAAATGGCTTCTCTTTCCTCAATACACACAGATGATGAACTGGTTACTATTTCATTGAAGATATTGAAATATTCAGAAGAAAATATCTGTCTGTACTATTTCTATTGAGTGACTACTAAATTCCCACATATCTTCCTGATTAACTCCTGTCAGTGTGAAGGATTTTACAGGCTGCAAGAAAAGGCTGAACCTTACCTTTACCTTACACCGCAGATTTCTCTCACAGTCCACATTATCAGGGATTTTTTTCACACCTCTGCTGTCTCTATTTTGCATCAATATTTTTCTCTCTTTTTCTTGTACTATTTCCCTCAGAATAAGAGCACAAAGTATTTCCTTAAGCTTAAAAAAATCATCTTTTTTAATTGAAGGAAAGTAAACTGGCCTCGGTACCCCTGCGAACATGATGGTGTGAGTTGCCGGCAGCATGTGTCACAGCCTGCAGCCTGCACGCATCCTCGGTGCCCTCCTCACCTTGCCTGATTGGGCCCTGGTGGCTGTAGGCGGGCGGCACGAGGTCCCTGTGCACCGGGACGGCTGTGCTCAAAGTGCGTAAATTCACAGAGAAACACGAATGAATAACAACAGAAATTGGTATCGGAACAGTAGGAATCAGCAACTTTGCACAGGAAGCTTTGGGAGACGTTTATTGTAGTCTGCCTGAAGTTGGGACAAAATTGTAAAAGCAAGTTGAGTTTGGTGCTTGGGAAAGCATGGAAGCTGCCAGTGAGCTCTGTTCTCTCTCAGGAGAAGTAGCTGAAATTAATGAAGTACTTGCAGAAAATCCAAGGCTTGTCGACAAGTCTTGTTGTGAAGATGGCTGGCTGACCAAGATGACAGTGAGTGACCCTTCAGAACTAGATGAGCTCATGAGTAAAGAAGCATATGAGAACTATCTGAAATCGACTGAGGAGTGAAGTGGCACCCAAAATAAACTAGTGTGCAGTGACTTCTTCCAGCAGTGTCTGCAATTAGTGGTGAACAGAAGACTAGAGACAACAACTTTTAGCTGTATTATAATGATGGAAAAGAAACTACTCTCATCACCACTCCTGGAGAGAAATACCCCTTAACTCCCTAGTGATTGCAGATAAACACAATGTGCATCTTTTTACTACAAACTTTATGATTTTTAGACTAGGCTGCAGGTTCTGATATTCAGAATTCATGAAACTATCCATGATAAAAACTAGCTATAAAAATTATACAAGAGACAGCATATATCTTTTCAATGCACTAACTTCTGTTTCTTTGTATGCATATCCAGCATTGAGATTGTTGGGTCACAGAGTGGTTCTATTTTTAATTTTTTGAAGCCCCCCCATCCTGTTTTCATAATCTCTGTATGAATTAACATTCCACACAACAGCAGATGAGGACTGTCGTTTCTGGGGTTCCTTGCCACTCTTTATATCCGTTGTCTTTTTCATGACAATTCTAATGGGAGTGAAGTGATATTACCTTGCGGTTTGCATTTGTGTTTCCCTCATGATTTCCAATCCTGAGCATTTCATTATGTATTTGTTGGTCACATATACTCTTCCTTTGAGAAATATCTCTTTAAATGTTTTGTATATTTTTAGCTAACTTGTTTTCTTAGTACAAGTCGAGTTCTTTATATATTTTGAATAATAAATTATTAAATGTGTAATTGGCAAGTTTTTCCTCTTATTATTTAGAATCCCTTTTCAATCTCTTTGTTGGTTTCATTTGTGGTCCAAAACTATTCACTCTGATATAATCCTATTTGTTGTTTTTCTTTGCTTGCCTGTGTTTTTGAGGTTCTTTCTGAAAAATGATTGCATATAATGATGACAGGAAGATTTTGCCCTGTGTTATCTTATACTAGTTTCATAGTCTTGATTCTTACATTGAAGTCTTGGATGACTTTTGTATCTCATGAGGAATATGTAACAATTTCACTCTTCTAAATGTGGATATCCTGTTATCCTAACAATATGTGAAAGAGACATGTCTTGGCACATTTCTGGAAAATCAATTAGCTGTAGATTCATGGATATATTTTGTGTCTTTTATTATTTTCTTATGGTGTATGAGTCTGTTTTTATGACAATACCATAATATTTTTGTTACCATGGCTTCATATATATTTTGAAATCAAGCAGTGTGATGGCTCAAGTTTTATATTTTTTGCTCAAGATTGCTTTGGCTGCTCAAAGTATTTGGAGGCAAATTTTAGGATTATATAAAAATCATAGGGCTTCCTTTTCATTTACTATAAAGAATTTCATTAGAAATTTTGTGGAAATTACAGTGAATCTCTAGATTGTTTTGGGTAGTATGGACATTTTAACTATGTTAGTTCTCCCAGTCCACGAAAACAGAGCACCTTCTCATCCATTTGTTTAGCTTCATTCATCAATATTTTATAATTTTCAGGGTAAAGATCACCCCATTTTCTCAAAATGTCACAGAGATACCTTTATTCCCATGTTTAATGCAGCACTATTCAAAATCAGCAAGAGATGGAATGAACCTTTAGGAGATAGATAGGAAGAGCAGGAAGATTTCACCTTGGTTTTAATTTTTGTCTTATTTTAGAGACACAAGTTCCAGAGGGTTCAGGAGGCCCCAACCCATGACTTTGTGGGTCACAGGCACAAGGCTCTTTCTTCTCTTGGGCTGGTTCCACTCACAGCCTGCAGCTTTCCTCAGCAGATGCTCCACGTTTCTGGCATCTCCCTCTTCCTGGGGACACTCCCCACTTTTGGCTTCATTCCCACAGCTTTACACACTGCCATCTCAGGGGCTTCTTGCCTGGCCTTCCAGGCCTTCCTTTGAAATCAGAGTGGGAGATTTCCTGACCCCAAAACTCTTGTATTCTGCATGCCAGTAAAATTATCCTCATGTGGATGATGCCAGGGTCTTTCACCAGGGCAGGCAGTACCCAGATCACACTGGGCCATGGCTGCAGCAGCCTCTGTGTGCCTGAATGGCTGGTTGAGAGGAAACGACTCCTGAGGAACCAATGCTATGGACAGTGCTTCCCGAGCAGGAATCCCAGGGATCCTCTCAAAGGGCTGACACTTTTGCAACCTTGAGACTGTGATGGGTGGGTTCTTGCTGCTTTCTGAGATCACCTGAAAGCATCTTTCTTGTTGTCCTTATACAAAATACTTGAATTCTTTTAAATGGTGCTAATGTCTTTAAAAATCATACCTTCTTAATTCCAAATTTATACCACATTCCTTTTGGTTGAAAATTTAAGTTTTTTGTAGGGGGTAACAAGTGACCTCATTATTCCATGGTCTTGCTAGTGTTGCTTCTGTAAGTGAGCTATGGTGATGTACAATGTGTGTGGCAGTGTGAGCATACCACATGAAAATACTGCATTATTTACATAAGAGACCCAAGCATCTGTGGGTTATGGTATATGTAAAAGGTTCTGGAACTAAGATTTAGCTACGACGATGGTCAAAATTTTTCTAAACAAAACAATAGTAGAATGGAAATTATAAATGCAGTAATAATCTATACCATGTCATATTGTCTTCTATCTCCAGAAAATTAGAGACAAAGAGAAGTAGTGGGAGAAGTCAGATAGAAGAAAAGCAACTTACCAATAAAGAAGCAAGAATAAGAAAGATACCATACGTCTCTTCAAAAATCAAGTAAGTAAAGCATAAATAACATATATCCAAGATACAGAATTACATAAAAAATTCCCAAAGGAATAAATGAATACAAAATACATTTTAATTTTAAATTTTCACATAATCCGCTAAGTAATAGCATCAAAGTATTGAGTGAGTCTAGCTCACAGACATGTGAAATGAATGTCAGAAAAATCACATGGGGAGGGAGGGATGGAGGGAGGAGTTGGAGATACAACCTGAACTACAGATGAAGCTATATACTATCATTTTGATGCAGACTTACATTAATTGCAAGCACACATTGCCAAGTGTAGATCAAACACTGATATTAGGGAGTCCATTGCAATCCCTTAGCCTCTGTGAGTCATCTCTAAGTATCCCTTGGTGCACCACATAATTCGGGTCCTAAGTATTTGCATGCAGATAACCATCACATGTGGAACTGTTTCACTTAGACTAGATCAACAAGGACATAAAGAGCTGCTCAACTGATTTGATGCACTGCTGGTGAACTCTATAGTGAGTCCAAATAAGTACATCATGACAGTGACAGAAAGTGACACCAAGGCCCAAGATTTTGAACAATTTCTCTAAACTGAGAGGTGACAAAAGGGGGAATTGGGAAGTTAATTTAATTTTTGCCCTAGATCACCTTTCAGTACCCCAGGGGCACATTGCCATCTAACTTAGAATGTAAACAAATTAAAAATCTAACTTAAAAGGAGCCCAGTTTCAGGCAATAGGGAGCCACAGATAAAAGTGATCACAAGCAGCCCTATGAAGCAAATCACCTGTCAGATCATGCCTGTGTTATGCGGATCCCACGCTGTGGACAGTCAGTGATTTCTCTACCAGCTACAAAGCCCCATGGTTCAGACTGGGAGTCAGAGATTCCAAACCTCTTCTGGTTCTGAGTGCGTGCATCTCATAAATCATCCTTTCATTAAATAAGTCTCAAAAGTTTAGTTCGTCTAATGTTTTCCTTTTAACACTTGCTTTCATCACCTAAGGAAAGGAATAAAAGATGTGTCTCATAAACTGATAGATTGCTCTACAGACTTTTCAAATTATCACATTTGCTGAGACGCATTATTCAAGCATCATCTTGATTTATTATCATGAAAGATACATCTGTTTTGAGAAAAATGGGGTTGGGACATGATAAGAAACATTTTGATGACTTTATAAGATAAAACTTTTCTGATCCCCTTCCCTCCCCTCCAGGTCCAGAGGCACACGCCTGCCAACCTCCTGCCTTGAATGGCTTGGTCAGCTCCGCCCACCGCGCCTCTCCCGCTTCCCTCCATATTGTTGCAGCCCAGAACAGGAAGCGCGGGCCGCCCTTAAGGCGGATGGAGGCAGGGCTCTGATGAGAAGCCTGGTAGCCCACTCAGGGTGGGGGCGCTGCACGACCCCCGCGCCCAGGCACTGGGTCTCAGAGTTACCGCGGCTGCCTGCGACCGGCCAGGGGGCAGCACTTAGCGGGAGTCCAGACCTTTCTCTGTGGGGACTGGGGCCTAGAGCCCCGGAGCAAGGCTTTGGACGGCCGCGCTCTGCTAGCCAAGTTCCAGGTGGGGAGGCCGCCTCGGGCGCGCCCGGCTTCTGGCGGGGGGAGGGGGGGCGCAAATGGCCACTCAGGTGGAGCCGCTGCTGCCTGGGGGGCGCTCTGCTTTTGCAGGCCAAAGAGCACGGTGTGAGCGGGGCCTGGTGAGGAAGAAGCTGCTGCCAGTGCCGGAAGGCAAGGGCAAGCCTGGGGCAAAGGACAAAGGACATCAGCTTGGGGGAAGACAGATGGCGGAGCCGGGAAACCTTGGCAGGCCACTCCTGGAGGGCACCGGGCCACTGGAGCTGGAGAGCCTGTGGCCGCTGCAACTGCCCCTCACCAACGGCCAGGCTGGCAGCGATGGAGGAGGGCGGTGGCGAGCCGGGAGCAGGTGGAGGAGCTGCCAGAGCAGGTGCCTGGCCCCAAGACTTCGTGGAAGCACCCTCCCTGCTTTTGCCCCCGCCCAAGGTGAACTCGTGGACTAAGAACGTGCTGCTGCCAGCCCTGGCCAAGGTGAACAGATAGTCCCCTCCAGAACATTCTGCTCCAGCCAAGGTGGTGAGGGCCACACCTCCTAAACAGCGCAAGGGCAGCAAGGTTGATGACTTTGGAGATGCAGTCAATTGGCCAACCCCTGGAGAGATAGCCCACCAGAGTGTACAGCCCCAGTCTCATAAGCCTCAACCTGCCCTAAGCTGCCACCCAAGAAGGACGTGAAGGAGCAGGAGAAAGGAGAGGGGAGCGATAGTAAAGAGAGCCCCAAAGCCAAATCAGATGTGTCAGGAGAGGAGAAGAATGGGGATGAAGACTGTCAGCGTGGTGGGCAGATAAAGAAAGGGAACGAACACAATGGGTTCCACTGCAAATAGACATGACGCCCAAAGTACCCAGAGAAAAACTGGCCCCAATGCCCCTGGGCCTCAGGAGCCGAGGCATATACCTGCGAACCGTGGGGAGGTCAAAAGGTCTGAGCCTGCCACCTACATGCCTGTGTCTGTGCCCCCGCCCCCAGCCTGGCAACCAGACACCAAACTGGAGCCTGCCTGCCACGACCAGGATGAGAACATCCAGTGTGAAGAGTGCTGGGGCTGGTGGGGCGCAGACTTCCTTCCTTGGCTGTGGATGGGGGTGTAATTGTGACCAGGGGACACAGGGCCGGGGTGGCACTTGAACCAATTTTGACTACCAATTTGGCTATAGAAAGTTTGATGGCATGAAGGGGCCTTACACCCCCAAGTACATGAACAGTATCACCTACTACTTTGACAATGTCAGCAGCATTGAAGTTTACAGTGTGAACTAGGAGCTGCTCAAAGACTACGTCAAGCATCAGATTGAATACTACTTCAGGGTGGACAATTTAGAGCAAGACTTCTTCCTGAGACAGAAAATGGGTGCCGATGATTTCCTTCCCATCACTCTTATTGCTTCCTTGCACTGAGTCCAGGCCCTCACCACTGACATTCCACTTATCCTTGTGGCCCTAAAGGACAGCAGGTTGGTGGAGATCGTTGATGAGAAAGTACAAAGGAGGGAAGAGCCTGAGAAGTGGCCTCTTCCTGCCCCCCTCCCCATATGGAATTATTCACAGACTGATTTTTCCCAGCTTCTCAACTGCCTTGAGTTTATTCCCCACCAGCACTACCAGAAGGAGATGGAGTCGGCACCTGGGTTTCCTTGTGCAGTTACCCCAGTGCCAACTAAGACAGAGGTGGTCAGCAACTTAAAGACTCTGGCCAAGGGACTGTCTGCCAGCCCACCTGAACTGGATTCTGAGAACTGGATTGAAGTCAAGTAGAGACCTCAGCCCTCCCCAGCACAGCCCAAGAAATCAGAGGAGTCCAGGTTTGCCCACCCGACCTCTCTACCTCAGCACCTTCCCTCCCAGCAGCTGATGTCTAAGGATCAGGAGGAGCTAGAGGAACTAGACTTCCTGTTTGATGGGAAAATGGAATAGATAGATGGGCAGAAGAACATCTTCACTGTCTGGCCTGATGAGGACTCTGAGTATGAGATCAATAATTGGGATGTCAACAAGATCCTCATTGTTACCCAGATGCCACCTTACATGCATCGGCACACTGGAGGGGATCTCATGGGCAACCATACCTCCCATGCCAAGATGAGTGCCGAGCTGGCCGAGGTCATTAATGATGGGCTCTTCTACTATGAGCAGGACCTATGGACTAAGAAATTTGAACCTGAATATTCTCAGATCAAGCAAGAAGTTGAGAACTTCAAGAAAGTCAACATGATCAGCTGGGAGCAGTTTGACACACTGACCCCAGAACCCCCTGTGGATCCCAACCAGGAAGTTCCTCCTGGGCCACCAAATTTCCAGCAGGTTCCCACTGATGCCCGGGCCAACAAGCTGTTTGGTGCTCCTGAGCCCTTCACCATCATACACTAGCTATCTCCAGATCACTGTCCCAGAGTCGCCAAACTACCACAAGCCAGAACCTCCACACACCCCAGACCCCACAGCTCAAAGACTCCAGCCGGATGTCACGGTTTTACCTAGTGGTAAAAGAAGGATGGACGCTAGACGCCAGGATGCCTCAAAAAAGGAAGACTAGGCACAGCTAAAACCTGCCCTTAGAGATCCATGTGGGCTGGGTGATGGACTCCCACAAGTACAGGCCCCGGACTGCATCCATTAGCTCTAGTCCTTCAGAAAGGACACCTGCCTTTGGCAGCTATGGCTGTACTCCTCTGTCCCTGCCCAAGTTCCAGCATCCTTCCCATGAGCTGCTCAAGGAGAATGGATTCACACAAGTCTATCACAAGTATCGGAGGCACTGCCTTAATGAGCAGAATCTCTTGGGCATTGGCCTGTCTCAGGAGATGAACACTCTGTTCTGCTTCTGGTCCTTCTTCTTCTGAGATCACTTCAACAAGAAGATGTATGAGGAGTTCAAGCAGCTGGCTTTGGAGGATGCCAAAGTGGGTTACAGGTATGGTTTGGAATGCCTTTTTCAATACTATAGTTATAGTCAGGAAAAGAAGTTCCGGCTGGACATATTCAAGGATTTCTAGGAGGAAACTGTGAAGGATTATGAAGATGGCCAGTTCTTTGGGTTGGAGAAGTTCTGGGCCTTCTTGAAATATTCCAAAGCCAAAAATTTGGACATTGACCCCAAACTACAAGAATACCTCAACAAAATTCTGACATCTAGAAGACTTCCTGTGGATCCCCCCATAGGTGAGGAGGCCAACCATAAGCCACATCCAGTTGTAGCAAGTGGTGGTAGTGGTGAGGGCAGGAATTGGTGCCCCTCCCAGTCTTCCAGCAGGCCTGCCACCGTGGTCAGCCAGCCCCCTACACCACCGACTGGCCAGCCCATCCAGGAAGATGCTAAATGGACAAGCCAGCGCTCGGACACACAAACTTTGGGAAAGTGAAATACCCTTAGCCACTGGGGGAAGGGGTGGGGTGGGTAGGGGTCCATGGGGGTGTCTAGTCCCAAGAGAGGGAACAGAGAAGGGACAGGCCTGGAGTTCACAGGATGGGCCTCTATGCTGAGCAGCAGGGTACATACCATTTGGGCTGTTAGAGGTACCCTGGGCAGGAGCCTCCACATCCCCTTCCACTTTCTCTCCATGACTCTTCCATCCTGGCTTGTTCTATGGGGGAAGGGAGAGGGGGGAGAACATGTGTATACACACACACACACACACACACACACACACACACACACACACATATAGTTTTAAGTAATTGATTGTTTGTCTGGATTACCAAAATCACACTTCAGCCCTGACCATGGCTAGTAGGCCACAGCCCTGGTCCTTCCTGCTCCTGCTCCTTCCTCCTTCCTCCTGCTCCCCTTGAAGCCAACTATGCAGCCCACCAGCAGGCCCTGAGCCCGGTGGAAGGCAGATAGCACCCTAGGCCCCAGGAGCAGCAGCCCCTTGACCACCTGGGGTTTGCCATTGACACGTTTTCTCCCTGCTGCCCCCATCATGCCCTTCTGCCACCTTCTGGGAGAAGGAAACCAAAGGATTTTCTGCACTTCCTCTCCCCACTTTCCTTACTCCCCAGTCCAGAGAAATGCTGCTCATACCAGAAAAGACTATTGAAAGATGATTTATTTTATTTTTCTCTGAACTTTCCATCCTTGGGAAAGTTAAAAAAAACGTTAAGACAAAATTGACCATTAGTAAAACCAAAAAAAAAAAAAAAAAAAAAAAAAAAAAAAAATCAGAAAGCCCCTTCCTGATCCATAGAAAGTAATGTCCTTCCCCTCTCCTTAGAATTTTGTTTTCTTTTGTTTTGTTCTTGAAAATAATATTTTTTTAAAGTTGCCTTATTGTTGGTCAGGAATCTGAAATAACACCAAAATGCCTGTTTTCCTTGGGGAGCCAACCTGAAGAGCCCCACCTTCTCTGGATGTGCCTGGCATTGAGCTGGCTAGAATCTTCCTCTGGACCTAGCTGCATGTACTCCTGCCTGGAGTTGAGAGAGTTGGGGTGACTTGTATCTGAGCTGTGCCTGGAATGTCCCTGCTGTTGCATCATCGGAAGCTAATGTCCCGTGTCTGTATACTGCTGCCACTGTCATGTCCTCACTCTGCTTGCTGTTGCCTCACATCAGGCCCCATCCTGCCATGATACCCTTCATCCTACTCTTGGAACCCCAAGGCCAAGTTTGCTTCAGGCTGTTGGAAAACAGAGTTGGCCTGGATCTGGAACACGCTTGTCCTCAGCCTGAGCATATTCCTCCGTGCCAGAGGGGACAGGTGAACACCTGGCAGCTGAGGCCTGACTGTATTTCTCGTGATATCCTGAAAGATCTCTGAGACCTCAAGGAGGCTTTGTCTCATAAAAGGTGACAAAAGGTGTCTTTGTCCTCCACTGGTCTGGTGGGGTCTTCCCATCTTGCATCCCCCTCTGAAAACCATTTCTATCTGTCCTCTAATTGACTGCCTGGGAATTAGGGATGAGGAGGAACTGGGGGCTGAGGAGAATCCTACCAATTGGTGAAGTTCAGTGGCAGGAAGGTATATGTGGACATAGAGTATACCTGACTTCTCTTCTCTGGCCACTGACTGCCTGAGTTGGGCTGTGAATAACAATGGAATGGCTGGATTCTACTGTCCTCAGAAGCTAGGGAGGGTGATTAAGGACTGATCCATACAGACTGGGACATGTGTTTGGTATGGGAGTGACTTCATGTTTGCTTCCAGTGGGAGAAGTTTGTGGTCTTGCTGCTCAGTTATTGAAGTATCTTTGACCCTCCTGTTGAGTGGCTTCCTCTGCTGGCCAAGAGGTCAGGAGTAGGAGACAGTGTCTCAGGCATACAGGGCTTTCCCTCTGTATCAGGTACCTCATTGCTTTTGGCCTGTCATTCCTAGTGTTTAGTATATGGGAAGCCCATCTCAGTTCCTGTGACCCAGTCCTCTCAGACCAAGGAGGAGTGTCTGGTTTCTGCTGTGAAGGTGGCATTTAATGCCTTTCCCTGATGGGTCTGGTCAGTGTCTGCCTTACACGGTACCAGACCCTGGACTCCTGCAACCCCTTTTCCTGCCCTTCATTTCTTCTTCTTGCTTTGCTTTGAGTTGCTCAGCCCCATACTGTATCTAGCACCTCAGAAACCTCAGTGTTTGGTCTCTGCTGGGCTTGGGGGCACATGGAAGCCTTAGAGGTGGGGCAAAGGCTGTTCTCTTTTAGTTTACTCCTAGACCAGGGCTGCTCTCCCCTCCCTGCTCCACTCGGACAGCCTTGAAGGAGGAAGCCCCTTTGGGGTAGGAAGGTGAGGGTTTCATCTCAACCTAAGGTGAGGAGGGAGGTTATTTTTTTTTCTTTTTCTTTTTTGTAACATGTTAGGAGTTAATGTTGCAAAGAGTAGTTCACATCATCACTTTTTGAAGACACTTGAATTTAGGATGGATGGATGTGTGACAAGCATGCCAGTAGTGGCTGGTCCATTGGGGCTAGCCACTTCACACCCGCTATCCATCTTTCTGTGGGCAATCGGAGACCTGAGACACAAAGCAACAGCCTGCCCAAACTCCTGTGCACCCTCCACCCTTCCAAGTCTGGCCTGCGCCAGCGTGATGCGTGGGCATCACACAGAAGGGCTGACTCAGCTCTCATAAAGGGCAGAATCTTGCCTGCCCTCTGCTGCCCCTGGGAGCAGATGTACTACCAGTAGAGAAAGCCTCCCAACCCTGCCCCAGCCTGGACCCCTGGGGATCAGATAGAGGCTCTGAGCCTCCTTCAAAGTTGTTCAGTGTTTCTGTTTCTTTCCACTGTAGCTTCCCCCTTTCCTGATGATTGATTTACAGAGAAAGTAAGCTGCTCAGAAGGCCCTGAAGTGGGGAGGAGGGGCAAGAAGATGAGTAATTAGGATGGGTGAGGTTTTGCCAAAAGCTTGGGTAGAGTGGTCTGCATTATCTGGCGCCCTCTTGAATGGGAACCTCGAAGTATCTCTTGTACAGAAGGGGCCCTAGATTCTCCCCCACACCACCCTTCCTCCTTCAGCTGTGTTGATGGCAGTGACAGAGAAGACAGAACTTACAGCCCATTTCTCATTGGAGAGGAACACTCGTCATCTAGCTTTGCAGAGAAGGTTCCACCTTACACTCTTAATACATTACCTCTACCATGTGCTAGGATATCACACTTAAAAGGACAAAAAAATGTAAAATACTTGAATGAGCTTGTATTATAACAATATTATTGAGAGTATCTGTTTCCCAGGCTGAAGTGATTCATTTATTATTATAGTCCTACTTTATTCCTTTGTAATTCCTTTGTAATTTGTGGTAATTATGCTTTACTTTTTAATACAAAAATGTATAAAAAATAAAAAAAGATAAAACTTTTCTGCCAGGGATTTACCTCAGCGGTGCCACTGCCTGCCTAACAAGTGCAAGGTCCTGAGTTTGATCCCTGGTACAAAAAAAAGGATAAAAATTTTCCAAAAGTTTGCATGCAGTGTGGAAACGGGCTGTTTAACTATGGAGTAAATTGGACATGGTGAGGCATAATAAATAAGTAAAGCAACTATTATTTTTAAGTGCATTTAAGGTCTGGGCTTCTATTTCATCAAAGATGCCTTATTAAACATGAAAATGTAAATCCTCAACTCTTTCATTTTCACTGTGGACTTTTTGCTGTCTAAATTACAATCTATGTCCTCATGCTCACTGGTTCCTCATGGACTTTGAATTCAATTACCATCCACCTCTTATCCCAATTTCTGTCTCAGCAGGTGATATAACATTTGACCTGGACAAGATTTGCATCCACTTGAGACCAATGTCTCCCAGGCTTCTCTCTGGAAGCCAATCCACTCCTGACTCCAGGGCACATCTCCTTGGGAAGCCAGCAGAGTAGTCCCTCCTTGAAATAGTGCACAGCAGGCTTCTCCATTGCTGAGTTAACACACTGAGTTAGGCTGTGAGTTCCAGGGGTGAACACAGGAAGGCAGCCTAGTTCCTTCTGCATCATCATTTCAGAAATTGAGGATACATTGAGAAGCTACATGCTCTTTCACCAAGGTGTTGTTGCTCTTGTATGTGTCAGTCTTTTCTGCAATAAGGAAGCTGATCTTATATGCACTTAGCTTATGTTAGCAATAATTTCAAACTCTTTATGAGAAAAAATTAAGACTGATATTTGAGTAAGGCAATTGGATGGTATTCTCAACAACTGTGTTTCATTTTTCAATGATACATGCAAATTTAGCAAATAGTTTGTGTTCTTGTCCTTTTAGTCAGTTTTATAAAGATCTAGTTTTACCATGGAACCAAGGAGGAAACAGCTCAGAGTGCAAGATGAATTGCTTTTGTCCCCAGCTTTTCTGTCTGTTCCTAGGTATGAGAGGAATGAGGGGCACTTCTGAGCAGGTTGGTCTGCTAGGACAAGGGCCAAACTGTCTCATTACACAGACCATGTATAAGTGGTTTCAGAGCCCATCTTATTTAATGCTACTTTACATTTAGCATAACTGAAATTAAAATGTATTTGTAGCTTCCCCCAGTTAAAACAGCTCAAACCAGAACTCAGGTCTCCTCCAATCCCATTGCCCTTTCCACAAGATACACTTTGTTTTAGCTTGATGAACTTGATTTTTACAACACCTCTGTGAAGTGTTGAGGCATAGGGAGAAGGAGAGTTGGTAATTAGGGGACTCTTAAGTAGTCAAATTGCAGATAATGTAGCCAGAAGATGAAAATTACCCCACATGCATAGGAAAGTCCTGAGTATGTATCAGCTGCACCCTGGTTAGATTTTATCTTTTCAGACATCACTCTATTCCTGAATACAGTGGGGGAGGGCTTTGTAATTGCTCTAGAATTTAAAGTTGTTCCAAAACAGTCATTGCATTCCTGTCCCTTTGACTTTGGACCATCTCAGAAAAGAGCAGGGCCAGTGCCAAGTCGAACTGGGCCCTCACTGCCATATTCTGGGGGCTTCAGGTCCATGCAGCTGTCCTTTCTTGACCTGCACACTGGCACTGGCAGAAGGGCTGGTGCAACCACACAATCATATTTTTGCCCATTCCTTTTGTTCCTAACTGAAGACACTTCCACAGTGCCATCCATTTGCACTCATTCATTCAAGTGTGAATTTAAAAACAGACTTAAGGCCTGGGGATTTAGCTCAGTTGTTTTGCCACCTGCTGCACAAGCACAAGGACCCAAGTTAGATCCCAGTACCAAAAAATAAAAAAATAAAAACAGATTTAAAACCTTCATGAATATTAAATTCAAGGTATTTTGAAGTTAGAAATAATATGTTCAAAATTCAGAAGTTATATTTCACAATGAGGTATGTATATGTGTGGAAGAGTTTTGTACCTTTTTAATACGAGTGATAACTTCCTAGTATTTGTTAATACTTTAATAATAATGACAAATTTTCCTAATATTCTTTGTTTGTTTCCTTTCTTTCTCTTCTGTTTACTTCCTCCCTTTCTTTATTTTGTTTTTTGTTTATATGGTATTACAGGGCTTTCGCACTGAGCTATACAACCAGTAATTTTTGAAATATTTTATTTTGAGACACGGTCTTGCTAAGTTGTTAAATTGTCAAGGCTGGGCTTGAATTTGCAATCCTTCTGCCTCAGTCTCCCTGAGTGCTGGGATTACAGGCACGCACCACCTCACCCAGCTACCCAATATTGTGAATGGATATGTTGTGAGTTTGTATATTTATGTATCATAAGGATAATATGTTTATATTATATCTCTATAATTTATCTTTCATAGCCTTGATTTTAAATGGTTCTGTGGTTCAAAGAGAATGCTGATTTAACAGTGACTTTTCAATAAATAGAAATATGCAAAATATATGTTTTATAGGATTTTTTTCCTTTAAAAAGCATGAAAACGTGACTAAGAAACAGGATGATTTCTGACCCTGTAGATAATGGCATATAGGGAGTTTTCCATGTGGCAGTTGTGTATCATTTAACACCTATCCTGGCAACCTAACCACTAGTTGAAAATATCCACTAGTCGATTCAGTCTGGGAGAGGGGACAAACTTTTGCTTTGCATCAACAAGGAGCTACACATATGGCTTGAATTCAAACTATTAAATAATCATTTTGCTACTACCTTCAGTAAGTTATATTCATAAGAAAAAAGACAACAAAATTAAACTTCAAGTAACTATGCATTGTTAAATCATACAGTGCATATGAAATATGAAAATTTAATAAAATATTACAAAAACACTTGTATCCCTCATCACTTCTTTTAACAAATGCTCCATAATATTTTCTATGGTTATGATTTTCACCGTGAGACAGTATATTATATCCATAATACCAAAGGAAACAGTTTCACATCTTTTCACTAAATTTTATGAGTAGTTTAAAAATAAAGTCTTTGGCCAGGTATTTAGCTCAGTGGCACCACGCCTGCCTTGCAACTGCAAGGACCTGAGTTCAATCCCTGATACCAAAAAAAAAAAAATAAAGCAAAGTCTAATGTACAACACACAAAAGTATTTCAAATGCTTCTTTGACATCAATTTGCATAATATTAAAAATATGAAATATCCCAAATCAAGAAACTTTGAGCAAACCAATGATTGTTAGTAACCAGTATGAATTTTCACTGCTTATTCCTATTTTGTGCAGCTTTTAATGATTTTAAATATTTAAATGTTGCAGATATAATTAATGATTTTTCACCTTATTGTCATTAAAATATACAACTCCATGTACATTCATATCACATATATTCTATAAATCAGTGAACACAAAACAGCACCTAATTTAATTTTCATATGCATTTCTATAAGTAAGATTGGATATGTTTTTGAATTGGTAATTAATCATTAGTTTTTGGTTTGATGAAATGCTTGTCCATATGTTTTACTCATATTTATCTTTTACATTATGTTTTTATAGTTTTTCTTTATGAAATGTAGTGGTCCTGCATTATTTACATTGAAAGTATTTATTACTCAGCATCTGACTCTGACAGTGTGATTCTTTGCAATTGCTTAAGAATAGAATGAAATGTTTCAGACTATCCAATTTATAAACTTCAGAAAGACTACCTTCAAAATTTGTCATGAACCATAGGTTTCCACATGTCTTATAAACAATGATGACATTTGCCATTTTCCTAGCTGTAAAGCAAAGCAGTTATGTGCTTCCTAGAGTCAGTCATTAATTGAACGAGGTGACCAAATAAACTTGGTTTAATAAACTTGACTCTGGCTCTTTGAGTGACATTGGCCAAGATCACTGAACTCACTCTCTGTCAGTTCCTTTTTCATTCATTGTAACATTACATTCATTAGGACATTATGAATATTAATTGGTGATGTTCAGGAAAAGAGCATCTACTCCAGACAAGGTGCTGCACAATAGTTTTGGCTGTTTTGTTAATACTCTTGTTGTGCCTTGTTTATTCAAACAAGATGAGCTCTCCTCTCTTCAAAGTAGAACCAGTCATAATGTGTTTTAAGGTCATGTTACACTTCCATGCAGAAGTAGTAAGTACTCAGATGTCTCCTTCTGGCAAAGGCATTGGGCAGCTAGCTAGAGAGGACCAAGCCTGAGCCCACTGAGGATGTGCAGCCAGTTACAGCTACAAACCTTAGTGCTCAAAAATCAGCTGGAGACACACAGCTGAAGGAAACTGTTGATTTTATACCATAAATTCTTATTTGGAGTATTTGCCTCAGAACTGAGAATTTATAATTTTAATAAGCATCCAAATTTATTTGACGGACAAATTCTTTTTGGTTTTTCAGTTTTTGCAGAACTGGAGATTGAGCCTAGCCCCTTCACATGGAGCTACATCCCCAGACATTGTTTGTTTTTCATTTAGAGACAGGGGAGCCTTGTTAAGTCTCTAAGTTGCCCAGACTAGGCTCAAACTTGTGAGCCTCCTAGAGTGCTGGAATCACAGGTGTGGACCATAATGCCAGCCTAATAGGAAAAGTCTTAATCTCATGATGTAGAAGTACTGCATGATAGGTGAAGAGTACTAATGAAAAGGTTTTGGAAATGTGCTACTCAATTTTTGTCTTGGGCATAGCTCAGAATTTTCTCATGCAAAAAAAGTCACCAACCACCACCCCATTTGCTGAAGCAGTGTGGAGGACACCAGGGCCTTCATTTAAGGTAGGAGAAAGTCATTTCTGCAAACTTCTGTTCATATTTCATCACCTCATTTTCAATTGTTGAACATTTTCTACTCACATTCAGGACACAGAATTCCTTGCCATATGAACAACCTCACAGCAGTGACTGAGTTCCTGCTCATGGGGTTTTCTGACATCTGGGAGCTGTAGCTGCTGCATGTATGGTCGTTTCTCCTGGTTTACCTGACAGTGCTGGCGGAGAACCTGCTCATTGTGGCAGTCATCACTCTGGATCAGTATCTTCATTCATCCATGTACTTCTTCCTGAAGAACTTCTCCTTTCTAGACTTGTGCTTTATGTCCATCATGGTGCCTGAGTCGATCCACAGTTCCCTGGCCTGCAGCACCTCCATCTCTTACCTTGGCTGTGTGGCCCAAGTCTACTTTTTCTTTGCTTTTGCCTCTGCTGAGCTGGCCTTCCTCACTGTCATGTCTTACAACCACTACCTGGCCATCTACAACCCACTCGAGTATGGCACTGTGATGACACCAGAAAAATAACACCAGATGGCAGTCCTCACCTGGCTGAGCTGCTTCGCCTATGCCTCAGTCCACACTGGCAACATGTTTTGGAAGCCCATTTCAAAACTCAACACCATCCACCAGTTCTTCTGCGACTTCCCTCACATACTGGCCCTGGTTTCCCATGAGGTTTTCTTCATTGAATTCATGTCTCTGGCTCTGAGCTCGTGCTTGGTGCTGGTTTGCTTCATTCTCATGATCATCTCCTACTTCCACATCTTCACTGTGCTCAGGATCCCATCAGTTGAGAGCCAACCCAAAGCCTTTTCCACCTGCTCCCCACAGCTTATCATCATCCTGCTCTTCCTCACCTTGGGGCTCTTCACTGCCTTGTGACTGATTGCAAAAACCTCCTTCACTCAAGACCTGGTGATCACTCTGGCTTACACAGTTCTGGCTCCCTTTCTGAATCCAATCGTCTACAGCCTTAGAAATAAGGAGATAAAAACAGCTGGGTGGAGACTGTTTGGAAAGATGTGTGCTCTGTGAAGGTAGAACTTTTCTAGTGGCTGTCAGAAACTGAAGCAAAGACCAAAAGATATGATTTCATATGGCAGAAGACTCATGAAAACAACTGTGGTGGAATGATGGAAAATGTTGAAAGTTTTGTTGAATTGGAGAAAAAGAATTTTTACTGTACTGCATTTAGATAAGATTGCAGGTATTTCTTCAGGATATGAAAGCACATTCTTTTGAAATATTTGGAAGTTCTGTATCTGCCCCCCCTGTTACCCTCATCTTACTCTACACATCTTCAGACCCTCCCAAGGCTCCTGTAAACCCACAACATGAGCTTCATCACCACAGTTTTCTTGGAAGAGAATACACACATGTGATTTTAGTCCCTGATTTAGCTGTTTATCATGAGAACACAGAGCATACAGGATGGTTACATAGAACAGGAATGTATGCTCTTATCAAATTTTTCCTAATATTATAAGTACATGTTTCTTTCACACAGCTAATTTTAAAAAATTTATATTACATGTTTTATTTAAAGGCTATAAACATGAAAAAAGAAGAACATACACAGATTACATTATGATGACCAAGGCAATGTTCTACCTGACAAAATCAAAACAAAACAAATTTATTCAGTAAATATACCAGTGCTGAACACAGTACTTGAAATTTAATCCAAGCTACATATACATAAAATGATCTGACCACAGGGTTATGCAAAATAAATTTTTTTAGAACACCAGAATGCCAACCATTCTGACTATAAACTGACTTATTCCCCTACAGGGTATTTTGAGACAATTTCTATGACACGAAAAGAACTGACATAGCACTTAAATACTACAAAAATAGTTGAAATCATATTTGTAATGCAATTCTGTATAAAATATAGTTAATCTTATTACTTAAAAAGTTTAAAAGCAAAAGACCACCCTGAATAATGGTTAAAACCTCATCAAAGAAAAATGCTCATCATTTGGATATCATTGGCAGAAAACTGATAAGATTTTGTTGAGGAGAACAAGGAAGATATCTAATGGAGTCATTCATTTAAAATTTGTTCAAAAATATTCATAAAGTTATAAATTTCTCCTTGTACCATTTTAAAATATTATACCACGAACACACTTTCTACTATTTAACTGGAGGACAAAAGAATATCTTGAAGAAAGTGTTTCTCAAAGTGAGGTTCAAAAGCCCCAAAGATTTCTATATGGGCTCAGTAATAAACATGTCAAACCCACACTCTGGGTGATTATTCTACACTCTGAAATGTCCTACAGCAAAGAGCAACACTCAAAAGCAAGATCATAAACACACCTCTGACATGCCAGAACTCTTCACGAGTTCATGTTGTGAACACTGCTTTTTGTTTTAAAACAAGTTCCAGGAATTAAGAGAAACATACATGCCTCAGAAATGAACATGTGAATGTCTACAAACACCTTTTTCTGATGTTTTCATTAGTTTCAAACCAAATTATATGAAGGGAAGACAATATATGACTACAAGCCTTGGAAAAGCAACATTTCTCATGAAATGGGGCATCTGAAAAAGACCAAAAGATAATCCACTTAATGTTTACAAATTTTAAATCATTCTAAATTTAAAACTAGATCATTAACCAAAATTAGAATGCTATATTGCATTCTTCTGTTTTAGTACCACTTTTATGCCAAGGATTTGAAAGGTAACCATCATCATCTAACTGTAAATAAGTTATAATAGTACAATCATAGTTTCATTTAACTTTAGTTAACAATCCAGTTTTAAATTTAGAACAATTCAAAATTTGTAAACATCTAATAAATTATCTTTTAATCTTTTTCAAATGCCCCATTTCATGCAAACTATTACTTTTCCAAAGCTTGCAGGCATATATTGACCCTTCTTCATACAATGCAGCCTAAAACCAATGAAAACATCAAAGGAAAATGTTTACAGACATGCACATATTCATGAGGTGTGTATGCCTCTGTTAATGCCTGGAACTTGTTTTCTTTTTGGTACCGGGCATTGAACTCGGGTCCTTGCATTTGCGCAGCAGGCGGCAAAACCACTGAACTAAATCCCCAGCCCAACCTGGAACTTGTTTTAAAACAAAAAGTAGCATTCACAATACAAACTTTAGAGAATTACAACATGTCAGAAACATGTGCATGATCTTGCCTCCAAGTAGTGCTCTCCATTTTAGGGCCTATCAGAATGCAGAACAATCACCCAAAAGGTACCAATAAAGTTAATTTCTAAAAAAAAGAAAGGAAAAAATTTTCTAAGCACTAATTTTAATAAAAACTGTTGAAGAACTCTACACCTGAAATAAATGCATCTGTGTATTTCATGTATTATCCTACTAAATAGAAAAAATTAACTAAGTAGCTAGAACTATATGTTTTCTGAAAAATCTTAACTAAAAAGATACAAGTATATGTGTTTTTATTCAAATTTTTTTTTAATTTTTTTATTTCCCTGATCCCCAAAAGTACATACAGGTTATGTGGTTGGAGAGAAACTAGCATAGGTAAGACATTCTACTTAAAAGACAAGTTGTTTTCTTGTATAATAAGTAAAAAGAAAAATTATTAGGCATTATGTCTCCCTCAACAAATGGAATCTGAATAGAAGTGTGGTTAACAAGCAATTGCCTTGTTATTTAAATCAGTTCGTAAAAATCAAATTCATGAACAAAAAATTCTATATTCTCTTCTATAGACTATAAGGATCAACTATTACATCTAAATATAACTTCAAACCAATAAATTAAAATTAGCTTCGAGATAATTCTGAAATGGTTAATTCTACCCAGGCTGGTAACAAGTTTTTCAAAGCATTAAATGGCAATATAAGCAAAATGCATAGCTGAAAAATGAAGCTCAGACCCATTCTTCATACATCATAAGATGACTGAAATACTCAAAACCTATAAATTCATATCCATCAGTCTCCCTCACGATGTCATTATCGTCTGGGGTGAGTTGGACTGGCTCATTAGTAAATTGAGGATCAAAGTTGTCCAAACCAAATCCCTCAGAAATACTTGCTTTAAAGGGAGGCACCACCTGCTTTCACTCCATCATATCCCAGTCAACATTTCAAAAGAATGGATGCTCCTGAACATCAGTGAAGCCACTTCAAGGATGACAACCCAATCGTTCCTTTGGGTCCCTGTTCAGAAATCTCTCAAGGACACTTGATTCTTCTTCAGACAGACAATGAGGTATGAAAATTTCTCTTCCAAAATTACTTGCAAGAGATAATCGACTGAGTTTCCATAAGGGTTATCAAAGCTGTGACAAAGATAAAATGGAGACTGTCCAGTCATCATCTGATACATCAGTACTCCAAGATTCCACCAGTCCACACTGAAACTATAATCTTCTCCTCTTATAATTTCTGGAGTCAGGAAATTAAGAGTGCCACAGAAACTTCTGGTCCTATCTCCTGGCTGTAAATTTCCTTACACATACAATAGTCAGTGAGTATAATGTGCTTCTGAACCTAGAAATACATTTTCAAATTTCAAATTTCTGTAAAGTATCCCTCGCTGATGAAGATATTTGAATGCTAAACTGATTTTTGCAGAGTAAAACCTGGCATGTTCTTCAGGAAGCATTTTTTGTTGCTGCATATGAAACAATAGATCTCCCCCTTTACATAGTCTAGAACAAGGAACATTCTGCTTTCTGTCTGGAAGCAAGAATACAGTCCTATAAGAAAAGGATGATTAGACACCTAGTGTAAAACCTGCTTCTCTCTCTGCACCCAATCAATGTTGACAAGTTCTTCTTCACTGCTTTCATGGCATACATATGATCTTATTTTTTCAGTTGGACTAACAGTACTTTCCAATAACTTACTCTGCCAATCACGTGGAGCAAATCAAAGTCCTCAAAACCTAAACCAGGTGAATCTTTGCCACCTACCCCAGTGTTCCCTGCCTCATTCTCTTCGTCAACTTGTTGTAAAGACTCATGAGTTGAAAGGTTGTGTGGGATCACTGTCTGTGAAGGGTCTGAAGCCATGGATGATGGATCCACTGTCACCATGGTCTCTGATGGTAAGGAATGCTGCCCACATTCAATTGTGACAAGTTTGTGACACTTCTTGTTAACTGAGAGTTTACAGTTGGTGCACTTCTATACCTGGTGGCCAAATCCCCCTACAAGATCTGTGCAGACAGCACAGAGAGCTCACTTGCTGAAGCGTTTGGCTTGAAAAGCATGGCCATTCACATAACACAGCTTTTTCCAGTAGCCTGCAGCTCTGTGGTGGATGGATTTCACTTCTCCTGGACAAGGCACTTTAGGATGTTCTGCTATACAAGGTGATGAATGAATTAAGAGCTCAGAATCCTTCTTCAGCTCAGAAAGCCTAATGGCTTCTTTTAACTCCAACTGAGGTGATGCAGTATACGAGTCCCCTTCCTCATCTACCCATAGTGTGGTAAAAAGCTCTTTATTGTTCAAACACCATGGATCTCAATATCAGACAGGCCCTCAAAGGAGATGGAATTCTCAAGAGACCTTGCCACGATGTTTCTTCCCAAAATCATGGCTGATAAGGTAGAGGTGTGGGTGGTGGAGGTGTCCAGGAAGAAGGGACCCTAGATGGGTTGACTGCCCAGGAAAATGGGGAGGAAGGGCTTGGAGAATGAGTGTGGCCTGACTGCCTGCAGGGACCAAACTAGCCAGAATTCTGCAAGACTCTCTGTGAAGTTGTTTCCAATAGCAGTGGCCAGGTCTGGGTGGATGT
This sequence comes from Heterocephalus glaber, assembly GCF_000247695.1. The sequence goes on along the minus strand of NW_004624881.1, from coordinate 1,595,814 downwards.
ACACCAGGCTTCTCAGTGTCTCTTGGGGGCTGGTGGCTGTGACTTTGGTGTCCCCCCATGAACTTTGAATCTCTAGGATTTTTGTGCCCATCTCTGGAGTGACCTGTCCAGAGCTACTAGATGTTTCTGGGCCTGGTGACACTTGCCCTGTGCTCTTTCCAGTTTCTGTGCCATTGGTATTTGGGCTTAGGGAGACTTCACTGGGGTACCTTTATTTTGGTAGGGCACTGGTGGTCATTGCCAGAGAGACCTTCACTGGGGTGACTCTCACACTCATGTGGCTGCTGCAGTGAGGCTGTTGTGTCTGGATGGAGTCAGCCATCTTCTCAATCTTACATGGATACTTTCTCTGCCTGGGGTCCTGAGGCTGCTGCCTCTTAAAGTGGAGAAGCAGCTCAGCATGTTCACTGTTGACTGTCTCCAGCCAAGTGAGCGGGGGAGACAACTGTTACTAGATCATGATGCTTGTTAGCAAGGGTCCCAAGATCTGTCTGTAGATGTTGCCAAGAAAATGAGGTCATGTCTTGGGGATCCACAAGATGTCTCAACCCAGATAAAATTATTCTTATCAAAAAGACAAAAATTGCAAATTCTAGAAAGATGTAGACAAATGGGAAATCTTGTGCAGTGTTAGTAGCAATGTGAATTAGTGCAGCAGCTACTGCACATAGAACACTATGGAGGTTGCTCAAGAAATTAAAAATAGATCTTGAATGTGACCTAAGGAAACTACCACTGGTGTTTATCCAAAGTTTGTCAATTTTCCATTGCTGTCACAAAATTCTTGAGAAAAACAACTGAAGAGGAGGAAGTGTTTATTGTGGCTCATGGAATCAGAGGTTTCAGCACACAATCTGCCTGTTCCAATACTGTGGGACCTCAGTGAGGCAGAACATCATGGCAGAGAACATGTGGGGGAAGAAAGCTCCTCACCTCATGGTGGACAAGAAGCAGTATGAAAGAGAAAAGTGTCCAGGAATCTGTCTGTCTAAGGCTCAGGCTCTGCCCAGAGTGCTACTGCCCATGAGAAGCACTGGGGACAGTGGGCAGACTGGGGACTGTAGGCCTCCTGGGAGGCAGCCAGCCATATGCACTTAGAACTCTGTGCTCCAGAGGACCTGGCCTCCTCATGCTGCACTCTCTGCCCCATCCACAGGGCTCCTCTCTGGCCTCTCTGTTGTACAGTCCTCTCGGGTCAGGACAGTGTGGGCTGGAAGGGTCAAAGGTGGCTCTTCCACATATCAGTCCCTACAAGACAGTGAAGGTATGGGGGTCTGTGGTAGGCACTGCATGGTCCGCTCTGATGGGCACAGAGCCACCATGTACATGGTTATGCTGCTTGTTCTCTCCTCAGGCCCACTCTTCCTCCATGGCTTGGGACACTCTGGGGAGGGCTCATTCTTTGTAAGCAGTAAGCTAGCTTTTCAGAATGGAATGGTGGTTCATGATGCTCAACTGATACATTTTCCTTTGAGTTTTCTGAGTTTAAAAATTTGTTAATTTCACTGGGTGTGGTGGCACCCAGCTGTAATCCCAGAACTCAGGAGCCTGAGGCAGAGGATCACTTTGAGTTCAAGGCCAGCTTGGGCTCTATAATGAGTTCAAGGCCAGTCAGAACTACATAGGGGAACCCTGTTTCAAAAAATCTTTTTAACTGTTAATTGAAATTGTGCATATTAATAGTGCACCCTGTGATGTTTCCACACATGTGTAGAATTTGCTGACTTTGATAACTCAGTTCTGCCTGACTGGAGACATTTTTGTGATACTGGGGCTTGAAGCCAGGGTCTTTGCACTGACATATATCTCCAGCCCTTTTAAATTACTTTTATCAGACAGGGTCTTGCTAAATTACTAAGTTGCCCAGGCTGGCCTCAAACTTGTCATCCTCCTGCCTTGGCCCCCTGACTTCTGGATCCAGGCCTGTGGCCCAATGCCTGGCTGAGTGCAGACATCTCACCCAAATGTGTGGGACCCCAGTATGACTCTGAGTGCTGGATCTCCTTAATGCTGCCAAGGAACATGGCCAGCACCCATTGTAGGCTAGCCAGCTATCTGGAGAACCTGGACTGCTCAGACTTTAAGAAGTTCAACTTGTACCTGGAGGACTATCCCTCCAGAATGGCTGCACCCCACTCCCCAGGGGCCAGATGGAGCAGATGGACCAAATGGACCTGGCCACTGCCAAGATCAACTTCAATGGGGAGGAGCAATAGTGGGCCATGGCTGTGTGGATCTTTGCAGGCATCAAGAGGAGAGACCTGCATGAGAAAGTGAAGCAGGACAAGCTGCAGTGGGGTGAGTGGGCAGGCAGGCTGGACACATCTCCCTACTGTGCAAGTGGGCAGTACAGTGGAAAGCAGATCCACACATTGCACAAGCCATCTTGAGAGTTCTCTGTGTCTTGCAAAATGGAAACCTCTTAGTAGTCCTGCCAGAGCCCCTGTGACCTGGTCTCCCTAGAAAGGAGCCAGAGGTCTGAATTCTGCTCCCCCTGTGCTTGCTGCTACTTGGCTTCCTCTTGGAGGGCACCAAGAGGCTTTGTGTGGCAAGACTGTTTCATGTGGCAGGTCCCCAGGTTCATGCATGCACAGGCACTGTATTGATGTCTCCTCCTGTGTGAGTCTGAGTGCTATTCCCTGTGCAAATGCCACATGCAGCTTCTGTGTCCGCACATGAGCAGAAACTTTTGCAACACTCGCCTTTTGCTGCTGTGAATAGTGATGGTACGAGCCTCAGCATGCAAATGTTCTGTGCACACCCCGACTTGGAGTCTTTGGACTTTATGCCTGGATGTGAAATTAAGGATTGTGTTGCAATCCTCAATTCAAAAATTTTGAGGACCTGCCAGGTAATCATTTTATAGCAGCTGCACAATTTTCTTTTCCCACTCACGGTGTGCAAGATTTCTGACTTCTTCATGTCCTCATGAGCAACTGGTATTTTCTGTTTTTTCAAAGCAATCATCCTAATAAGTAGGGGGTGGTGGCTCACTCGCTCTGCTCTGAATTTCCCTGATGATTGGTGCAGTGGAAATCATTTTGTGGGTTTCTTGATCATTTGGGCAGCTTCTTCAGAGAAATATCTACTGAACCCCTTTCCCCTTCGTAATTAGTTTTTGTGGTTGTTGACTTGTAGTGTTCTTTATGCATTTTGGATGTTAATTCCTCATCGGATGTATGCTTTTCTTCCATGCTGTGCATGTGTCTTCACTGTTAATTGTATCTTTTTGTTGTCAAAAATTAGTATGCTTTACAAATCCTTTCTTGCAGTATCTTGGCTTTTTCTTTTCCTTCCTCTCATGGTTGTGCTATGAGAAGATGGGGGAAAGCAGTTTGCTTTTCACACCTCCTTAAAAAGCCCACCTCTGAGTCACACTGAAAACACCAAATCAGCCCACTGCAGAGGGGCAGGTCTGCTGATGCAGTCTGGAGGTTGCCAGTCATGCTGAAAACACCGAATCAGCCCACACCCAACCAGCAATCCACTGGACCCCACCCCCAGCTCCTTTGGCCTCTTCTCTGTACAGCCATCTGGTTCCACACTACAAAGATGCAGAGGACACCAGACCACCAGACCACAGTACTGGAGGTAATCCAGTTCTCAGCATTTAAATAATTCCTACCCAGAGTTAGGGGCTTCTGAACCACTGTCCACCTGCTCCTGGTGCAGAGGAAGGGGCTTCCAGGCCACCATCCCTAATACAGCTCTTGGCCCCTGGCCCACCTCTCCCATCTCAGAGGAGGTGAGCCATGCGGACCCCAACAACAACCCCCTACCCCCCAGTCAAAATGAGAAAACACATAAATAAGTCTCAAAACCAGACTTCCAGATCACCTACAGCAACCCCAAAGGGAAATGAGATGGAATATTCTGATACTCAACCACCTAGACCCACTGAACTGGAAAAAAGGGGATCTGGAAAAAATGAAATCAGGAATAATTTCTTAGATAACAGGAAAAATTGAGCTCCTAGTGCAAGACATGATTAATAAATCTAGAGAGGAACTGAGGAACATGATGGAATCCCAACATAGGAAACAAATGGAATCCATTAAATAGACGCAAATAGATTTCCAGGAGATAAAAATCTCCATTGAAAGCCTACACAGTAGAATGAGCCAGTGTGAGGAGAGAATTTCAGATATAGATGATAAGATTGCAAATAATGACGAGGAAAAGAAAAATTGTTTCAAAATTATAGGGGAACACGAGAAATCAATCCAGCAGCTGTTAGACAATGCAAAGAAAAATAATATAAGACTGATTTGAGTCAATGAAGGAACAGGAGAGAGTGCAGATGACATGAAAAAACTCTTTGCAAAAGTAATGGCAGAAAACTTCCCAACCAGAGGAAAAGAACTTGACATACAGATAACTGAGGCATATAGGAGTCCAAATAGCCTTGATCACAAAAATCTACACATAGGCATATAATTGTTAAGATTCCAGAAACTCAACAGAAGAACAAAGTTCTACACGCAGTTAGAGAAAAGAAACAAATCACATACAAAGGAAAGCCCATCAGAATCACAACAGACTTCTCAACACAAACCATCAAGGCAAGAAGAGCTTGGAATGACATATTCCAAGTCCTAAAAGAAAACAGCCTGCAACCCAGATTGATGTGCCCTGCAAAACTATCTTTCCAAATTGATGGAAAAATAAGATACTTTCATGACAAAGAGAACCTTAGGAACTTCGTGAATACCAAACCAGCACTCCAAAGAATTTTGCACAATATCCTAGGAACAGACATTGAGGATCACAATCCCAGGAAGCAAAGCAGAATGAACCCTTCTGGCATGATAAGAAATTAAATGTAAAGGGGGAGAACCCAACAAAAAGAAAAAGTCATAGCAAGGCCAAGTCAATATGTTTCAGTTATAACCATCAACATTAATGGTCTCAATTCACCAATCAAAAGAAACAGAATGGCAGAATGGGTCAAGAAGCAAAATCCAACAATATGCTGCATACAAGAAACACACTTAATTCAAAAGGAAA
>NW_004624881.1:1569485-1587461 GCF_000247695.1 Heterocephalus glaber | reverse complement strand
TCATAGCAGCACAGTTTGTGATAGCTAAAACTTGGAAACAGCCCAAATGCCCATCAACTGGAGACTGGATAAAGAAAACGTTGGGCTGGGGATTTACCTCAGTTGTTTTGCTGCCTGCTGTGCACACGCAAGGACCTGAGTTCGATCCCTGGTACCAAAAAAAAAAAAAGAAAATGTGGGGGTTTTTAATAAAATGGAGTACTACTCAGCCATAAAAATGAGAAATTGGAGACATTTATAGCTAAATGGATGCACATTGATGTGATACTCTTAAGTGAAATAAGTAGGACACACATATAAATACTTAATAGTTTCTCTGGTGTGAGAAACTGAAAGTGTAAATGGGGTCTAAAATGTATGATAGGTAATGTGAAATTGGAAGAAAAGGGGCAAAGGTGAAGGAGGTGGGAGGGGTAGGGGAAAAGAAAGAAGGGAATTGGATTAATATGAGAAAATGGAAAAATGGAAACCAAATCTTTGTAAATAGGGAGGAATGGAGGGGTTGAAGGGAGGGCTGGGCAAGGGTGAAGGATGGGATCCAAGCGAAATCATGTTCATGATCTTCCAGGTCAGGATGGTTTTCCCAGACCTGGTTGCACATTGCACCAAGATGCTGTGCATGAGCTCTGGGGACTTATCCTCAGGGTCAGCATCAAACAGTGACTCCAGCCTCAGGGGTGTCAGAGGGTCATCCCATAACCTGATCAAACCCATGGTCAGCAGTTCCCACTCCTGCTCCTGCTGGCAGAGGTGCTCCTGGGCCAGCTGGAGGCATCTGTATTGCTTGTTGAGGTTCACACTCTCCCACAGACATGCATTCCAGTCCTCAAAACAGTGGAACCTGCTCCTCACATGCCATCTATACATCCTGCTAAAATATGCACCCACACAGAATCATACCTGGCTGGGCTGGAACAGGGCTGGCTCTCTGCAGGTGTCAGGATGGGGATGATCAAGGAGCATTAGCGCACATGTGTGTGGCCCACATTGAGAGAAAACACCTTCCTGTGTGCATGCACATTGCCTGTGTGTCCAGGTGTCACACAAACAAATTCATATCAGAGCAGTCTGCTCTCCTACATACAAGGCAACAAAATGGTGCCAGAGGCAGTGGCAATCAGGACAGAGGGACAGAGGGGGCCTCTTCTGTCCATTGCCTGTTTGTGAATGGTCTGATCTTCCTTGAGCACAGGCCAATGCTGCAATTGCAGCTCCAGAGGGAGGCCCTCCCTTAGCTGCCCACTTCTGTTTACAGCCCTTCCCTCAACACGTGCCCTTACTCTGGGCCTCCCAGGATCCACCTCTCTGATGGCCAGTCCTTGCATCCTGGATGGGAAGCAGGTGGAAGGCCCAGTTGCAGCTGTTCTGCTCCCACACCTGCCCACTGGGCCCCAGACCCGAAGCCCAAGTGCCACCAATAGCTCACCTTTCTTCTTTTTCCAAATGGAAATTCTGGAAAGGAAGCCCAAGAGGCCCATCCACTCCTCAATGCTGTCCTCCTGGCCCTCCACCATGGCGTTATCTGAACACAGAAGGAAAAACAGGCTCAGAAAACAGAATTCCTAACAGAGAACACACAGGTCAAAGGCACCAGGCCTGGAAAACTCTCAAGGAAACATGGCTCCCAGTGCAGGTGACAGCAGGATGGGCAGAAGGCCCAGGTATGTCCTGAACTCCTCCATCGAGTGGGGACAGCACACATGCACATGCACGCACGCACGCACGCACGCACGCACGCACACACACACACACACAGAGTCTGTCCAACAAGGAAAATAAGGACAACAAAATGAACCATTTCCTAAGAAGTAATATTTTCCAACCTAAGCTCCACCTGAGATGAAAAGAGGTGAGTGGAAGACAAGGAAGACAGATGGAAGTTTTCCTTTTGCTATTGATTGTTTTGGAAGTACCACAAACCCAGCAGCACTCCTTGGAGGTAAAGCCAGGGTCACTGGGAATCAGGAGAGCATGTGGCCTACAACCCAGAATCTAAGTAGCTGTGTGATCTTCCAGTATCATTCTAAGTGCCTGTTATATCAAAATGGTAACTCCTATTCTCCATCTGACATTGTGCTCTAGAGATTATGTGACAGAAAGTAAGTTGAACAATTTTTATAAAATCTAAACTTCAGAAAAATACAGTTTTGTTTCACCCTCAAGCAGAGCCACAAGAATCTCAATTGCTAAACCATGGTTCCCATGGGTACCCAGTTCACCACAGAGCCAGAGTGGGACCCAGGATAACCAAGTGACCTTCAGGGTTCTCATCTCCATCTGCATTCCATCACCCCTTGGGATGACACCACAGAAATATCAGGTGGAAGTTCTTGTCACTGAAGACAACCATGCACAGAGAAAACAGTGGATTGAACTCCAGAACCAGAGAGGGACCCAAGCACATAAAAAACCCACCTGGGTAACAATTTCTGGATTTTCTTGTACAGAAGGCAACAAGAAACTGTCACTTGTGTCTACTCAGAAGGATTATCTCTAAGAAAATGGACAAGAGTAAAAAAACACATATGCTGTTCAAGCTACATAGTTGTAAAATAAGCTAGAAAATTGAGTTAAGATGAGAGGCAAGATTGTTCTCCTTTAAAATATAAAATTTACTTTGATAGAGTGTAACATGTCATTAGCAGTTTTATCTCAGTGAAGTCAGAAACCTATTTCTTTGACTAAGATGAAAGAGATTTTAAAAAAGGGAGAGAGAAAAAGATTTTACCTAGGAGCCAAAGTTGCAGGTGAGGTTCTACCAGCTGCTTTTGTATCTCGTGAGTTCCCTGCTGACATGACAGCCTTTGTGTCTTCCCATTTTATTGATGAAAGTATTTGAAAGAAATACATTAAGAAATTTTATAAAAGTTATAAATTCTTTAAAAAAGTTATAAATTCTAAATTTTTACCTTAAAAATTAATAAAACCTCCTAGAATTCTGGGTCTCTCTAATCAAATAATAATATGGAAATGAAAGAATATTCCATCCATCATGATTGGTTAGTCAGTTGCTAATCAGGAAATAACGAGGCCCATTTCCTTGTATACCACTGACATTTTCTGTCCAAACATAGTTTCCTCTCCTGCCAAGGATCAGAAAAATTAGGATTTATTTCCTGTTAAAGGCAAGGTGGAAAAGGATATAGACTGTATGTAAGGAAACTGGGGAGGGTTCCTCTATGGAATTAGAAAGCACAGATGCACACAGTCAGTGCTAACTGGGAAGGAAAAGCAGAAAAGGAGTGGTGAACAGAAGAGTAAAGTGTAAATGAGAGAAAGTCATGGATGAGTGAGGTGCCATCTGAAGGTAAATGTGGGACTTTAGTGGCACATGGGCCAGGGCTCAGTACCTGTGGCGCTGAAGGAGAACAGAAGACAGAGCCAGGGTGAAGGAAAAGCTGTGACTCTGTTGCATGTGGAGGGAGTGCTGAGAACCCCCACACTCTGCCCCCCCAAGTCAGTGCTGAGGCTAGAACCCCCACTGTCAGAAGCCCACACCACCACTCCTGGCATCCTTCATCCAGGAGCCCAGGGACAGAGATGATCCACAAAAGACAGTCCTCCCACAGAGACAGGGCCCCTCAAAGACCTACCACTCATGGAATCTGATCACACAAAGGATGGTAGGATGAGAGGACACAGTCTCATCCACCCAGAAGACTCTGCTGTCCATGGGACACCTCGAAATGACTCTTCTGTCACATCACCATCCAAAGAATTCAAGGACATGTAGACTTGCCAGCAGATGTAGAGTAAGCACACTGGTGCTTGGGGGAAACCTGTTCACAGTTTTGTTTGGGCTGCAAGCCTTGGGACACAGGAGTCTAAGTCTGCATGTGCTGATCCTGTACAAGGTTCTGAACCCAAAAGAGGAAAGCTGCAGAAAGGGTGGAGACCAAGGCCACAATGTGTAATGACTTGGTAGCAGAATCCATAACAAAATGCAATCACCTTTGCTGATTTTTCTAATTTTGCTTTCTTAGTAACAAAATTTTGCAACCAAATTGAAACAATTCATTTGTCCAGCATTCCCGAGAGGGTGACTCTAAAATCACTACTCTGCCAATAAACCAACCTGCTGCAAACTGAGTACAGAGTGTACAGACCTGGTTAAATGGGAGTACTTTCAGATTAGCAGACTTTAATAAATGAAACATAAATATGTAACATTGAAATGCATTAACATTTTGTGCATCCTAGATAATTAAAACTCCACATATAAAATATAACTAATAATTTAAAACAAAATTAGTTATATTCATGAATTTCTAAGCATCTCCTTACAGTCCTTATTCATGAAATTGAATGATTTTACACTGACTTTAAGCATATTTTTCTTCCCTATGTGATCTAATGTAAAAGAACCAATATGAATAGGTTGAAAATAGCAAATCCCTGGAAGTAAATAATACAATCACTGTGATAATAGACATGTACATGGTTCCTTCACTGTTAATGCAGCTGGTGATCTGGTGCTGAGCAAATATTTTCTAAACTTTATCACTAAAATAATAGCAATAAACAAATAATGAGATAACAACACATTAATTTTTAAAGGCATTCTCTGAGTTTAAAATCCAAAAGTACTAAAATATATAACAAATTTAGAGAATATTTGTGATAGGCAACTGCAAATACGACCCCAGTGGTCTTTGTCAGCCTATGTTCATAGCCTTTGCAATTTAATTTTCTCCCCTAAACACAAGCTGGATTTTTATCACTTGTTACTTTCTTTTTCTTTGGTACTGGGGATCAAACTCGAGTCCTTGCACCTGCTCATCAGGTGGCGAAATCTCTGAGCTAAATCCCCGGGCTATCACTTGTTACTTCTGATATTAGGTTTCAAAAAGTCTGTGACTCCCAGCTTGTTCTCCCTTTCTCTCCTCTATTTCTCTCCCTTTCTCCCTCTTTTCTCCAAGGAAGGCAGCTCTAATGCAGTAATCTGCCTGCATGGAAAGCAATAAACTGAATGAAACCCCCATCCAACTGAACAAAAAACTGAGCCTCGCAATCTGAGAGTCCACAAGAATGGAACTGACCTCTGCCAACAATAAAGTGTGGAAGCAGATCCTCACCCAGCTGAGCATTCAGATGAAATGTAATGCCAGCCAAGATTTTAATTACAATCCTGTCAAAGATTTTTAGGCAAAGAGAAAAAGCTAAGTTTTTCTCAGATCCCAGATGGGAAGAAACTATAAAAGAACACACATGTTGTTTTAAAAGTCATTAAGTCTTGTAATAATTATTATACAGTAATGGAAAACTATTTTTCATTGGGTAAATGTCATTAATATTTGAATGATGTCCACCATCTAATCTGTCTCTTAACTTTTTGGAAATGTCACAATAAATTTTGTTTTAGGTAGAAGAATAATTAGACATACAAACTCACTTATGGGCATAGATGGCAGGAATCTTGTAAATGTGCCTCAGTGTTGATAACATGAAAATTTTTCATAAGTCTTTTCTTCATTCTTCCCAGGAATACTCAGTTAAGAATATTAAGAACACTTCATTAGTTGGGTGATAATACTAAATGCCTTTCGTGGATGTAACAATTTCAGTCTACTTATGCTGTACTTTTCTACATTTTTCCTCACTTCTAACACACACAATAGAGTAAGCAGTAGACAGACAATCTTAGTCACACCTTGGAGTTGTAAACAGGAGGATCATGTTATGCAGTGGTACACTATGAAGTGGCATTCAACATAATATGTCTCCTGGAGATTAAAAAGTATATCCAGCTTAACAGTATAGAGCCTGCCTGGCAGGCATGAGGTCCTGAGTTAGATCCTTGGTGCCAAACAAACAAACAAAAAACACTTTTTCCCAGCTTGACAGTATGGTAGTGGGTGACTGTGCCCTGCTCCAATGGACTCTCCCTGCCCACTTGCAACTGGGAGGCTGTGAGACCCCGTGGGCATGCCCACCAGCCACCAACTTGGCATGGCAGGTGCCTGCAACAACAGGGTCCCCCATCCTCTGGCCTCTTGGCTGAGCAGCTACCTGGTTCCAAACTACAGAGGCACAGGGGGACATAAAGGCCATTGTCCTGAGCTACAGAAGTGAAGAATAGAGAGAGGGCCTCTCTCAGGCTCCCTGATGAAAACTGAAGCCCACTGGAAAAATGAAGAGAATCTCTACAATAAAGGCACACCAGACCACTGTACTTAGTAAGTTGGGGGGATCATCACCTCCCATTTGAACCCAGACTCTCTTCAGGGGAAAGGTAGCTGGAACCTGCAGTAGAACCTTGCAGAGTTCAAACCACTCCACTTGGGACTTGCCTCCAGAAATCTGCCTGAATCTCATGGTTCTGTGACTGGCTTACTGAGACTTTCACTGACTTATAACTGGACACTGTTGCCCACATGGTTTCTTGTGACAGCAGAGACATACCCTGAAGGAGGCCCTTCATTTTTATCTTTATTTGTTATTTTCAAAATTACCACTATTTTTTCTCTTTTAATGTTTTTCTTTTTTCTACTCTTTTAAAACTTTTCATTTTCTCTTTTTTCTTTTTCTCTTTTCTTTCTCTCTTTCACTCTCCCTCACTCCCTTGCTATCCCACATTGTTCATCATCTCCCTCTGCGTTCCTGTTTTGGCCCTAATTCTTATTTATTCTTTTTTTTTTTCATTTCTTCTCTTTCCTTCTCTCACCAGTGCCCTCTGGCCTCACTGCTAAACTTCCCCTATCCCTCTACTTACCTATTCCTCCCTCCACAACTCCTTTTGACTCCCCATCCCTAAGGGTAAAATTGCTATATTGAAGAGTTTATTCACTATAAACATATGTTGGATTGGTCATTGATCTTGAATTAATTCACACAGTTAAACGTGATAGGTTATTAACCATCACAAAATTGTCATTTTCTAAAAGGTACTTGATGCTATGTGTTGCTGATTGTACCACTTGGGCTAAGGTGTTGTGATTGATCTAATCAGTGGTCCTTCCTGGTATAATGAAAATGAGAGAGCCTCAGAGCCATTAGAGACTCAAAACCACCTGGAAGACACCTCTGAGTAGCAATCATGCCGTAAGGTTTCCAAATACATCAACAAAGATACTTACAATAAGCAACTACAAAGTATCAATCCAGGAACTAAACCAAGGACAGTGCCAAAAACAAAAATGAGAAGTTATTTTAAAAAGTCACAAACTCAGACTTCCACCCTACAAAAGCAAATTCTAGGGAAAACAAGGTGGAAAAGTCTGATAACCACCTGGAAACCCTGAACTGATAGCACAGGAAGTAACAAAATAGATGAAAGAGACTCTAGACAAATTCAAAGCAGAAATAATCTCCCAGATAACTACAGAGATGGTGAGCAGAGTGAAACACATGATTAGAGGATCTAGAACAGAAACAGATAAAAAAATAGATGATCTCAGAAACATCCTGGAAGGCATGAATACCCAGCATAAGAAAGAAATAGAAACCATGATTGCCCAACATAAAAAAGAAATGGAATCCATGAAATAGTTTCAAATAGATATTTAGGGGATTAAAAACTCCATTGAAAGCATGAATAGCAGATTAAGGGAATCTGAAGATGGAATATCAGATGTAGAAGACAGAATTGGAGTTAAGGTCCATGAAAGCAGAGATTTCTTAAAAATAGTAAGGAACCATGAGAAATCAACCCAGCTGCTAGATGATGCAAAGAAGAATAACATAAGACTGATAGGAGTCCCCCCCCCCACACAAATGGGAGTAAGTACAATTGACATAAAAAACTGTTCACAGAAGTAATAGTAGAAAACTTCCCAGAGAGAGGTGGAGAATTGGACATACAGATAAATGCAGCATATAGAACTCCAACTAGCCATAATCAAAATATCTACACCTACATATATTATAGTCAAGATCCCAGAAACTCAACAGAACAAAATCCTACAGGCAGTTAGAGTACAGAACATATCACCTACAAAGCATAGCCCATCAGAATCATGGCAGATTTCTCAATACAAACCCTCAAATCAAGGAGAGCCTGGAATGAATTATTTCATGTTCTAAAAGAAAAAACCTTCCAATGCAGACTGATGTATCCTGCAAATTTATCTTTCAAAATCGATGGGGAATTTAGGTACTTCCATGACAAAGGACAGCTGAGAAATTTCATAAACACCAAACTAGCACACCAAACAATTCTAAGCAATACCCTAGAAAAAAGACAACAAAGGTCCCAACTCCATGAGGCTCAAAAGAGGAAAGCCACCAGGGAAGGTAAGAAACTAAAGGAAAAGGGGGGAAAATAAGAAATAAAAGACCCAACAACAGTAAAACATCAGGACAAGGCTGAGTCAATATCTATCAATTATAACTATCAATGTTAATAGTCTTAATTCACCAATCAAAATAAATAGGCTGACAGAATGGATTAAGAGGCAAAAATCCAACAGTATGCTGTATACAAGAAATACATAGACTGAAAGTGAAAAGATGGAAAAGAGTTATCCACACCACAGGAACCCAGAAAACAGCAGGGGTAGCAATTCTATTTACAGACAAACTAGATTTCAAAACCAGAAGTAATTAAGACAGACAAAGATGGTCACTACATCCCTGTGAAGGGAACAGTCCAAGAGGAAGAGATGACAATCAAAAATATATGTGCACCAAATATGAATACCCCCAACTGTACAAGCCAAATATTAATGGACATGAAAAACCAATTCAGTTCTAGTACAATTTTAGTGGGTCATCTCAATATACCTTTATCACAATTAGATCATCTAGACAAAAATTAACAACAAAATTCTAGAATTTAATCAAGCTATTGAACAAATTGACTTAATAGATGTTTACAGAGTGTTCCATCCCACAAAATCAGAAAACACATTCTTTTCAGCTCCACATGGGACATTCTTAAAATAGGCCAAGTGCTAGCTCATAGGACATGTCTAAGTAAATGTAAAAGAATTGAAGTAATCCCCTGTATATTGTCAGACCATAGTGCAATAAAATTGGAGATCAATGACATAAGAAACTGCAAAACATCCACAAACACATGGAAATTAAATAATAGCCTCCTAAAAAACCAATGGGTCACAGAGGAAATACAAGAAGAAATTAGACAGTTTCTCCAAGTAAATGATAATGCCAGTACAACATACAGGAATCGATGGGACACAATGAAAGAGGTTCCACATGGGAAATTCATGGAAGTCAATGCCCATATTAGGAAAACAGAGAGAATTCAAATAAATAACCTAATGAAAAACCTCAAGCTTCTAGAAGAAGAACATATCAAACCCAAAGCTCATACAAGAGAGGAAAGTATAAAGATCAGAGAAGAAATCAATGCAATGGACACTAAGAGAATAAGACAAAAAATCAATGAATCAAAGAGTTTGTTTTTCAAAAGAATAATTAAAATCGATCAAGTACTAGCCAACTTTATCAAAAAAAGGAAAGGGCTCAAATCCATGCAATTAAGAATGAAAAAGATGACATCACAACAGACCCAGCAGAAATCCAGAGTATCATCAATACCTACTTTGAGAACCTGTACTCTAATAAAATGGAAAACACAGAAGAAATGGACAGATTCCTCGATAGATATGGATCACCAAAGTTAAATAAAGAAGATACAGAAATTCTAAATACCCCAATTACAATGAGTGAAATTGAAAATGTAATAAAAATTTTACTAACAAAGAAAACCCCAGGTCCTGATGGCTTCACTACTGAATTCTACAAGACATTTAAAGAAGAACTATAACCATTACTTTTCAAACTTATCAAGAAAATTGAAAAGGAAGCAAAACTTCCAAATTCATTCCTGGAAGCAAGTATTACTTTGATTCCAAAACCAGGGAAAGACACAACCCAAAAGAGAACTACAGGCCAATCTCCTTAATGAACATAGATGCAAAAAATCCTCAAAAAGATACTGGCAAACAGAGCACAAAGGCTTATCAAGAAGATCATACACCCTCACCAAGTCAGATTTATCCCAGGAATGGAAGGATTGTTCAACTTTCATAAATCAATAAATGTAATACATTATATTAACAGAGTCAAGACAAAAACTATATAATCATCTCAAAAGATGCAGAAAAGGCATTTGACAAAATCTAACACCCAATCATGATAAAAACCTTACAGAAAATCGGAATAGAAGGTCTTTATCTCAACTTGACTAAGGCTATCTACTAAAAACCAACAGCCAATATCACACTAAATGGTAAAAAACTGAAAACTTTCACACTAAAATCAGGAACAAGACAAGGATGCCCCTATCACCACTTCTGTTCAATGTAGTTCTGGAAACATTAGCCACAGCAATTAGAAAAGAGAAAGAAATAAAAGGATTAAAGATCAGAAAGGAAGAAGTTAAATGGTCATTATTTGATGATGGTATGATACTTTACATAGAAGACCCAAACCCTCTGCCAAAAGACTTCTAGACTTAACTGACAGATTCAGTAGAGTAGCTGGATACAAGATCAACACTCAAAAAACAATAGCCTTTTTATACACAAATAATAGACTCACTGAGAGAGAAACTAGGGAAATAATTCCTTTTACAATAGCATCCAAAAAAATGAAATATCTAGGAATCAATCTAAAAAAGGAAGCAAAAGGCCTCTACAATGAATACTACAGCACTATGAAAAAGGAGATCAAAGAGGATATAAGAACTGGAAAGTCATGCATTTTTCCTGGATAGGAAGAACCAATATAATGAAAATGGCCATACTTCCAAAATTACTATATAGATTTATTGCAATGCCAACTGAAATTCCAACCATATATTTCACAGAATTAGAGAAAGCAATCCAAAAATTCATTTGGAACCAGAAGAGACTTAGAATAGCAAAAGAATTCTAAGCAACAGAGTCATGTCTGGGAGTATTACATTCTCCAACTTGAAACTATACTACAAAACTACTATGATAAAAACAGCATGTTACAGGCAAAGAAACAGGTCTGGATCACTGGAATAGATGAAAAGATCCACAAACTACTTCACACACACTCAGCCTCCTCATCTCTGACAAAAGACCCAACCACCCTCATTGGAGGAAAGATAGCCTATTTAATAAATGGTGTTGGAAAAACTGGATTTCAACCTTCCAAAGATTAAAACTAGACCCATGCATATCACCATGCACTAAACTAAGATTAAAGTGGATTAAAGATCTAAATATTAAGACAGAAACACTAAAGTTGCTGGAAGATAAGTTAGGTAGAACTCTTGAAGATATTGCTATAGGAAAATACTTTATGAACAAAATCTCAGTAGCATGGGAACTAGCACAAAGAATCAACAATTAGGATCTCATCTTATTAGAAAGCTTCTGCACTGCAAGATAAATCACCACCAGAGCTAAGAGACAACCTACAATGTGGGAAAAAATTTTCAGCAGCTGTACCTTAGACAAAGGCCTACTATCTAGAATTTATTAAGAACTGAAAAAATCAGACCCCCCCAAATTCAAAGGCCCAATTAAAAAATGGTCATCTGACATGAACAGATATTTCTCAAACAAAGAAGTAAAACCAGCAAATAAATATATAAACAATGTTCAACATTATTATTTTAGAGATGCAGATGAAAACAACACTGAGATTGCACCTCACCCCAGATAGAATGGCTGTTATCAAGAAATCATCCAGTAACAAATGCTGGTGGGGGTGTGGGAAGGAACCAACCCTTCTCTATTGTTAGTGGGAGTACAGACTGGTGCAACCACTGTGGAAATCAGTATGGAGATACCTCAAAGAACTAGGACCAGAGGTCCCATTCGACCCAGCTATACCCCTGCTGGCTATCTTCCCCAAAGAATTAAAAGAATCATACCACAATGGTATATGTGCACCCATGTTTATAGTGGCACAGGTTGTAATAGCTAAACCTTGGAAACAGCCCAAGTGCACATCAACTGCAGACTGTATAAAGAAGATGTGGGTATTTTTTTTAATATAAAATGGAGTACTACTCAGCAATAAAAAATGAGAAACTAGAGACATGTATAGCTAAGTGGATGCACATGGAGGACATCATCTTAAGTGAAATAAATAGGACACACATGTAAATACTGAATAGTTTCTCTAGTGTCAGAAACTGAAAGTGTAATTAAGGATTAAAATGATTAATATGAATAATTGATAATTTGAAATAGGAAGGAAATGTTCAAAGGGGTAGGGGTGCCAGGAGGGGAAGGGGAGAGATCAGAGTTACAGGCTGGCATCTGGAAAGAATCCATATATAGACTGTGTTTAAAACTATAGGTAGAGATGCAGATAGAGACTAGGTTGGAGCTCATCAGTGGGTTGGGAAGGAACAGTCACTGAGGTCAAAGGAGAGAAGGGTGTGTTTCCCAAAGAAGCACATACAACTATGTACAGTACACAGAACTCGATAGTGTGATAAATGACTGTTGCTATTTTAGGTACTTATGATACCATGCTGTGCTTTTCATCCTTTAGAGCATAATTCAACTTATATAAAAGAGGTTACTGTAAAACAGTGTGCTGCTATGCCAGTGGTAGCCTCATATATCTCATGTTTAACTGCATATTTGTATAATATCAAGGGCCCATCACAGATGATTGATGTATACCTTCTCAATTTTCACTTAGAGGTTGGCACTCTGTGTGGTACTTTGCGATACACATGGATGAAATTGCCTAACAACATTTTTCTCAGATTATATTTCCATCATGAGTCTCATGACTTTATTGAAATTTAAATTTAAAAAAAGTTGGCCTCTATGGCATCTACTAATTAGAAATTTTTTCCAGACCACTATTTGTTCAAAATTAGCTTCGAAAATCTTTCTAAAACAAATCACATCCTTTGATGTCTTGTTAATGCTTGAGATGTTTTTTTAAATTATATGAAAAAATGCTTAAGTACTTTTCAGTTTTGTTTTGGTTGAGTTCTATTATATTTGAATATTACTATAGTTTTTTTCCCTTGCATTTCTTTTCTTTGAATAATTTTACTTTTTTATATGCATGTGTTTAGTGAATGATAATAAAGTTATACTTTTAAAAATGTATTTCCATAAAAATGGATTGCTTTTAACTTTTAAATATTTAATATACATTAGCAAATCAAGTAAATTTGCAAGACAAATTAGTTTTATAAAAATTATAGTAGAAAACTATTACTCCAAACCGAGATCAGAAAGTATATTTCTTTCAACTTTATGTATCCTACACCTCGAACACTGGATGATACATAAAATATGTGGATGTGTGAGTGGGGCCAACTGCAGGGACATAGTAGAGGAGAAGTCTCCGTGCAGTGAGGGATACAAGAGGGGAAGGTGTTGTTGACTCTGGGCTGCCAGTACTGGATAGAGAATGGGCATTCACTGGCCTGACTTGTGGCACTTATTTCTGCATGTAAAGAGGACAAGTGAGGACTGAATTGGAAACACACCTCCTTGTAAAAAGAGCCACTGATTCAGGTTCAGTTCTTTCTTAGCCATGAAATTAGCTAAAGTGCTATCATTTGCAAAAATTCCACAGCTTGCTGGTGCTGCTAAAGGATAAGAAAGGACCCTCTGAGAAAGAGAATCCAATAAATTTTCATGAGTCTCCAACTCTTGCTTCTTTTCAGGGTTGATGAGTTGCATCTAACAAGGCAGAGGCATGGATGCAGGGAATGAGTCTTCAAATGCAGATCTCCTCCTCCTGGGGCTCTTACCTGGGATGAAACATATCAACTTCCTGGTGTCTACCACCCTGCTGATCTATGGAGTGGCTCTCACTGCAAACTCCATGCTCATCCTTCTCATCTGGGTGTACTATCATCTCCACATGCCCATGTGTTTCCTGCTTGGCCAGCTGGCTCTCATGGACCTGACTTTAATCTCTAGTACCATACCCAAGATGGCAACTGGCTTCTTTTCAGGGAAGAGGAACATCTCCTAGGTGGCTTGTGGACACAGATCTTCTTTCTGACTCTAGGACTCACTGAGTATATCCTCATCACCCTCATGGCCTATGACTGGTACATAGCCATCTGCAACCCTCTGAGATATGCCCTCATCATGAGCCAGAGGGTCTGCCTGCAGATGGCTGCCATCTTATGGGCTGGAGGTGCCCTTAACTCCCTCGCACATACAGCCTATGGCATGCACTTCCCCATCTGTGGTTCCAGAGAGATTTTGCACTTTCTCTGTGAGATTATGGCCATCCTAAAGCTGGTCTGTGAAGACAACTCTGCCTATTAGAAGGCTCTGGTAGTGATGAGCATTGTGGTACTCCTCATTCTGCGGTCCTTCATCCTGACCTCTTATGCTCTCATCTCCCTTTCTGTCTACCTAATAAGTTCAACTGAGGGTAGAAACAAAGCCCTGGCTACCTGTTCCTCCCACCTGACAGTGTTGAGCCTCTATTTTGGCCCAGTCATGCTGGTATACATGAGGCTTACTTCCTACCACAGACCCATACTGGATCAGGTCCTCTTTGTGCTTGGTCTCATCCTCAGCCCTATGATGAACCCTCCTATTTACAGTCTAAGAAACAAAGAAGTGGTGTGTGCTCTGAAAAAGGTCTTGGGATATTGCCTAATCTCAAGTTGAACCACAAGAGTAGGACAGAGACTCATCACTAGCTCTATTTAAGTTTAATCAGCCCTGCTTAGAAGTCTGGTCTTTCAATACTTAAAATCACAATGGAATGACTGGCTGTATGGATTCAGATCATGTATATGTAAAACTGGTAATACACGTTTAACTATGTTTATACATCCCAAAGACAACAGGGTCAAACACATGGACCATGAGCTAGCAAAATTAGGCATTCCAGAGATGATAGAAGTGGTGGTGTAAGTGATGATGAAATTTCTCCATTAAAAGGAGTTAAAGTAATGACACTATATTCATGGAGATGTGTATCAAGCCTAGTGCTTGAAAGAGGCCAACCACCAATGAAAGTATAGAACTTATTCAACATCCAAAATATCTTCCAAGGTTAACTGAAAACTGAAGAGCTTTCAGTTTTCAATATTTAAAATGAGTTACCAGGGCTTTAGCTCAGTGGCACATGCCTACCTCACAAATGCAAGGTCCTGAGTTCAATCCCCGGTATAAAGAAATAAATAAATATTTGATCTCATCCTTCCCCCCATTATCCTTCCTTACCCTATGACTCTTCCCATACACTCTTCCTTTGTCTAATCATAGTCTCATTTCTATTTAGATGTTATCTTCCTGTATTCCACATATTTGGAATGTGATATTTGTCTTACCGAGTCTGGCTTATTTTGGTCAAATGACAATCTGTAGATTTGTGCATTTTCCTGCAAATGGCAAAATTGTGTTCTTCATTACAGAATAATTGTGTATATGTGTACATTTTCTTTATCCATTCATCTGTTGATGGTTACCTAGGCTAGGTTCATATTTTTGCTATAGTGAATTGTGCCACAGTGAACATGATCATACAGGTATCCCTATAATATGTTCACTTTAAATTCTTAAAATATATACCAATGAGTGGTGTGCCTCAATCAAATGATAGTTCTACTTTTATTTATTGAAGGAAACTCCATACAGGTTTCTATAGTGGCTATACTAAATTACATGACCACAAGTAGTGTAGAAGGATTTCTTTTCCCCTGAATCCTTGATAGCATTTATTATGTTTAATGTTTTTGATGATAGCCATTCTGACTAGGGCAAGATGAATTCTCAATGTAGTTTTTATTTGCATTTCTCTAAGTGCGAAAGATGTTCAAGTGTTTTTTCACATGCATATGAACCATAAATACAGTATTGAAACCAATATTTTGTAAAAATATTAGGTGCTAAGAATAAAAGAAAAAGTAATTGCAGATACTGTACGATTGGCATTTGCCCTTTCTTTCTTTCTTTCTTTCTTTCTTTCTTTCTTTCTTTCTTTTTTGTTCTCTAATGTTTTATGGCATGTGGATTCTCCATTACTATTGCTTTATTTATTTTGTTGGTTTATTTTGGGATACAATTTAATTATCCTTCCTTTTCATTTTTATGAATGTGATAAATGTTTCTTTTAATGTGTTTATTTTTCCTTTTTATTACAATAAATTTCAAAATAATATAAACAAGTTAAAAAAATAAAATTAAAAAAAATAAATACAATGAGTGTCTATATTGGATTCTGTAAGGTATTTATTACCCCCAAGCATAAATTACTTACTCTTAAATACTATTCTACTTAAATTTTTACTTTGAGTTTTATTACCAAATACTGTATATATTAAGACATTCTAGTCTCAACTCTTCATTTTCTAAATTGATTTTTATATTTATATATGTAATTATATTGGACTTCATAAGAATGCTTATCTGCATATTTTCATCACTGCAATGAAATTTGAACATTTTTTACTTTTCTATCCCATTTCTGCCACTATGGGAATCAATATTTACATTTCAACAGGAGATAATTGAAGTGGAAAATTACTAGATTTGAAATATTATTGCATTAACAGCTGCTAGTATGAGTATAAATGGGCTGCAACTGAACCTGAAGAATTTAATAATTCATTAGTATATCCATCACAGCTTAGTTTGTGTTGTATAGCTGAACTAGAAGCACAGAAAATTACTTAGGCAATCATTTTAAAAGCAAAAGAGAAAATGCAAAGAAGTAATATGCCTCAGCTAAAAATAAAAAATGCTCTAAATTAGAAGAGATATCCATAAATCATCTCCTAATCCTCAGAGAAAAGAAAAAGATGATTATATTTAAACCTAAATGTTGTTGCTGAGGATTTGTATGGAAAAAGTATTTTTATCTACAAATGGATAAGGAGCACTCTATTCTTCTTAGACTGGATTAATGTAAATTATCTTTGCAAGGAAGTAATGTATGTGCCAAAGTGGGTAACAGAGATTGTTGGGGTAGGAGTAGAAACCATGGGAGTTTTTGTTTTTGTTTTTCTGGTACCAGGGAACTCAAGACCTTTTGCTTGTAAGGCAGGTCTGGTGCCACTGAGCTAAACACCCAGCCCCACCACAAGTGTTTTTGCAAGTGACTGAGTAAATAAATACAAAGACATATGATTTTCCACATAAGAATCTGCTCAGGTATCAGCTGTCAGATTTGACCATATCTAGTTCTGGAATAAAGCAGATTTTTTGCACATCAATTGTATTTCTAATACAATCATTTTTTCCTTAATTAAAGAAGTTGGGAAAGTTTTTAAGTCCCCAACCAACAGGTTGAAACAAATATCCTTGAAGAACCAGGCTGACCTTCTGCTTCCATGTATGACAGGGAAGTGGTAGAATAGTTGGGGGAAGGCCTACCACTGCTCCTACTATCTCATTAACCAGGCAGAGTGCTGTGACCCATCCCCACAAGCACTGTGGAAGAGCCATCTTCACAGTGGAGGGAGCAGGAGGAATCCACCTGAAGGAGACTTGATGTCTCACTTGCTCTGAAAGTCTAATAGCATCCCACAAACAGAATTGTATGAGTACCCTCATCACCTCAGCACAAATGGAAGAAAGCTATAACAGATTGGCTTGTTTTATGATAACAAAAGAGAAAGTTTAGGAATGAAAATCACCAGATGTAACTCCTGCACTCCTTCACTGTTGCCGGACACAAACTCCTAAGCAGGATTCTGGAGAACAGGATTCTTAACCAACTAAACTCAGCAGATAGGTGAAGAAAGGGTGTCAAGATTTTGCTCCATGGAGACCACCATCATTTGAGAGAGATCCCTTCTTTCTCATTTAATTGGAAATCATCTCCCAGATATGTGTAAGATAAGAATATGGAGCTCTTAGTGCAAAATCATTCCCTAATGTTCTCAAAACAGGTGAGATCTTCAAAAGATACAAGAAAAATAAAAGGCATTAAGAACTGTGAGAGATGTACATGGGTCATTCTCCAAAATAGACCACATATTCACACATAGAACATGTTCAAGTAAGTGCAAAGGAATTGAAGTTATCCCCTGTATATTATCAGACCATAGTGCGATGAAATTGGAGATCCATAGCAAAAGAAACT
>NW_004624881.1:1523431-1566096 GCF_000247695.1 Heterocephalus glaber | reverse complement strand
GGGGAAAATATAAGAACCAAGATGCATCATGTAAAGGTACAATTCCCAATGAGAAATGTAATTGTGTTGTATACCTACAATGTACCAATAAAATATTTTTTTTAAAAAAAAGAAGTGTGAGAGAGGAAGGGTAAGTTAAATTGGAAAGCAGCTCTTTTCTTGGACATGAATTTCTTTGAAGAGGAAACTTCTCCAGGTCTAATATAACTGAGATCTCATTCAGACACAAACTACTCTGCAGATGACTGAAATTGCCACCTCTGAAGTGAACAATTAGGAAAGCAGCATTCCCACTTCTACCACTCCTTGCTGAGTACAAGAATTAGGTCACTCTTGACCCAGTTGGGTTCAATTCCTTCATTTCTGTTTTTTTGTTTTTGTTTTTGTTTTTGGTTTTTGTTTGTTCGTTTTTGGTGGGAGCATATTATGTAGACTTGATCTTTTGGGCACTTTTTATGATTTAAATATTCCTCCTCCCATCCTATAGTTTTGTCACATATTCTTAAGGTATGATTATTACACCCCTGCTTGCTTCCCTTCCCATTCAAGGAAAGAGCTTGGGTTGCCATCATTACTCCTACAGAAGCTGAAGCCGAGGTAGTTTTAGCCTCATGATTTCCCCCTTTGCTCACTGATGGCAAAGCATGGTGCTCCTTGCCTATGTGCATCAACTGTAGGAGCACAAATCTGAAGTCAGCCTAAAATAAACCCACCTGGGCTTTTTAAAAAAATGCCATCCAATCACCTGGCTAGAGTAGAGAAAATCCTGGTCTCAAGGTAACTTTCACAACACTGCACTGGAGATTCTTGAGCATAGTACCTAAGGAAATCTAAAGAGCTCCAGACAGGGTATATAGTTTTCTCAATTTCAAAGAAGGAAAACCTACATAACCCATGGATCTGGCAGTTTCCTGTGGTGGGTGATATGAATACATACACAGATCATTTTGCCAGTGCTGAAGTGTGATGTTGTAGGTGTAATTTCCTAGGAAAAGCAATGATGACAGGCAGGTAGCCTCATATGGGAGTTTAGGCCAGTCTGCCAGAAGAACTATTCCTTATCTGAGACTTGACAATGATTAAATTTTCCCTGAGGAAAGAGAGAAGCCATGGGTACAGACAAGCCAGGCTCCTGTCAATGGAAGTCCCAGGGATCCAGGCCCAGGAGCTCTGCACTATTGCTGAGAGTGAAGAATGCAGAAGAGCCCCAGGTCCAGCTCTTGCTGCTCCAGCTTGTCCAGACCAGAGAACAGTGTGTCCACAAGGACCATGTGTTTATTTTTCTTCCTGATTAACTCAGGTTAACTAAAGTCTCAGGACTTCATCAAGTCAGGATACTCTCCTGAGATTCAGCATCTCTTAAATTGGCATTGCCCTGGATTTACTCCCCATTTTATTTGGATCCATGGACCACTAGATAAGCAATGGTGAGATGTGTTCCTAATTAGCAGTTTGGCCAACATTCTTTCCACATTGGACATATGCTTCCAGCCTAGAGGGTACTGGCAACACACAATGAAGATGATGAGTTCCTCCAGCTTCCCAAGTGCAACACCTTATAAGGGAGGAGCTATGATCTCATCTTATTGGAGAAATGATAGTTTGGGACATGCACCAACCCTCTTAATTCACATGGAGTTGACTTATCCCTGGTTAGGGATAGATGATAAAGTAATCAAGGCAGCTGTTGTTCAGGGCCAAGGGAGCATTCTTGGAAGGACTGCCAGTCTCTGTCTAGCTAAAGGCTCTCTGAGCATGTCCTGCTCTCATATAAAAAACTTCCTGGGATCTCTTGCTTATGAAACAATCCAAACTCTTCAGCACTGAAGCCACATTCTTATTTCATCCAACATTTCCCTGCACAGCTAAACAGAAAATATATATCTGAGGGTCTAGAAAAATTTAAAAGAGAAATAATTTCCCAGATGACTATAGAAATGGTGAGCAGAATGAAAGACATGATTAGAGACTCTAGAACAGAAACAGCTAAAACAATAGATGAGCTCGAGACCATGATGGAAACCATGAATATCCAGCATAGGAAAGAAATGGAAGCCATGAATGCCCAACATAGGAAAGAAATGGAATTCATGAAAGAATTTGAAACAGATATCCCAAAGGTTAAAAACTCTATTGAAAGAATACATAGCAGACTGGGCCAATATGAAGACAAGATATCAAATATAGAAGACAGGATCATGCTCAGTGACCAAGAAAAGAGAGATCTCTTAAAAATAGTAGGGATGGGGCCGGGGATTTAGCTCAGTGGTTCCACAACCTGCCTCAAAATCATAATGTCCCAAATTCTATCCCCGGTACCAAAAACAGACAAAAAAAAAAAATAGTAAGGGAGCACGAGAAATCAGTCCAAGAGCTCCTAGATTATGCAAAGAAGAATAATGTAAGACTGATAGGAGTCCATGAAAAAGCAGAAGAAAGTACAAATGACACAAAAAAACTGTTCACAGAGTTAATAACAGAAAATTTCCCAAACAGAACAAAATAATTTGACATACAGATAAGTGAGGCATATAGGACTCCAACTAGCCATGATCAAAAAAAATCTACACCTAGACATACAATACTCAAGATCCCAGAAACCCAACAGGAGAAAAAAATACTACAAGCAGTTAGAGAAAAGAAAAAAATCACATGCAAAGTAAAGCCCATCAGAATCTCAGCAGATTTCTCAACAAAAAACCTCAAGTCAAAGGAGAGCCTGGAGTGAGGTGTTTCCAGCCCTAAAAGAAAACAACCTTTAACCTAGACTGATGTATCCTGGAAAACTCTCTTTGAAATTTGAAGAAGAAATGAGATACTTCCATGACAAAGAACACCTGAGAAACTTCATGAACACCAAACCAGCATGCCAAACAATTCTAAACAATACCCTAGAAAAGATAATGAAGGTCACAACTCCATGAAGACCCAGAGAGCAAATTCATCAGGCAAGGCAAGAAAGTAAAAGGAGAGGGGAAAAAATAAAAAAGAACCAATAACAGGAAAACAACATGACAACGATAAGTCAATACATATCATTTATAACCATCAATTTAATGACCTCAATTCAACAATCAAAAGAGACTGTCAGATTAGATTAAGAAGCAAAATCCAACAATATTCTGTATAAAAGAAATGCTCCTAGTTCAAAAAGAAACTCACACTGAAAGTAAAAGGATGGAAAATAGTTCTTGATGCAACAGGAGCCCAGAAAAAAAATAGCTATCTTATTTGCAGACAAAGTAAATTTCAAACCACAACTAACTAAGAGAGACAAAGAAGGTCACTATAACCTTGTAGAGGGAACAAGCCATGGGGAAGAGTTGATAATCATAAATATATATGTACCAAATACTAATGATCCCAACTATACAAAACAAATATTTAGGGACATGAAAAACCAAATAAGCACTAACACAATTGTAGTGGGGTGATTTCAATACCCCATTGTCACAAATAGACAAATCATCTAGACAAAATCTAGAAAAATACTAGAACTGAACCAAGCTTTTGCACAAATGCACTTAACAGATGTATATAAAGATCCAATTCAAAAACGGGCATCTGAAATGAATAGACATTTCTCAGACAAAGAAGTAAAAGCAGCAAATAAACCTATGAAAAAATGTTCAATATCACTGGTCATTTGAGATGTGCAGATGAAAACAACACTGAGATTCCACTTTACCCCAGAAAGAATGGCTCCTATCATGAAATTAACCAATAACAAATTCTGGTGGGGTTGTGCGGCCAAAGCAAGCCTTCTTCATTGTTTGTGGGAGTGCCGACTGGTGCAACCACTGTGGAAATAAATATGGAGATAACTTAACTAGGATTTGAGGTCCCATTTGACCCATCTATTCCTCTGTTGGGTATCTTCCAAAAAGAATTAAAAGAATCATCATACCACAGAGATATATGCTCACCCATGTTTATAATGGCTCAGGTTGTAATAGCTAAAACTTGAAAACAGCCCAATTGCCCATCAACTGAAGACTGAATAAAAGAGATGTGTTTTCTTTTATATAAAATGGAGCACTACTCAGCCATAAAGAATAAGATACAAGAGACATTCATAGCTAAGTGGATGCACATTGAGGCCATACTCTTAAGTGAAATAAATAGGACACACATGTGTAAATACTGAATAGTTTCTCTGGTTTGAAAAATTAGAAGTGTAAATAATGATCAAGTGTATAATTGATATTTGAAATAGGAAGAAAATGTTTAAATGAGTAGGGGAAGCAGGAGGGGTAGGGGAAAGGAAATAAAGAAAAAGAAAAAATATGAGAAAAGAAAAAAGATGGAAACAAAATCTCTATAAATAGGGAAGACTGGAGGGGTTGAAGGGAGGGCAGGGGAATTGAGAAAAAATAAGAATCAAGATTTCTCATGTAAATGTACAAGATCCCAATGAATGTAACTATATTTTATACCTAAAATGGAGCAATAAACAATGGAAAAATAAGATACTAAGTTGAAGGAGGCAGCAACATTCCAGCTACCATTCTTCCCCTAACTAGCTTTTTAGGGAGATTTCTCTCTACAGGTCATTAGGTCCTGGGGTCTTCCTTTGGTGATCTCAGGTTGTCAGTTTCAGTAGAAAGTAAGTCATTTCTTACACTCCTTCACTTTGCAGCTTATGTGTTACAGAAATTATGAAGGTTTTTCTATTGTGACTTCAATGAGTTTTGTTCCTGTCCTGACATTCCACATACAGGATAATTGTGTGATGTTCTCATTCCTCTTAAGCACTCATCTTTCCTGGCTTTCTTTGTATTTTGTCAATGTTCTATTTTTCTACATTTTTCATTGTGTTTCATAGGTTTTTGATAATTAGGTCTCAATATTACTTCCAATTATCACTCTTCAGTAAAAATTACTTTGAATTTATGATTTAAACATATTTGTGCAATTTTTTAAATGTCCTTAAATTATCATAGGTTTTATTTTTGAATACTTATTTGATGTATTTTATATAATAAAACATTTAATCTTTCATATCTTTGTTTATTCTGAAATAAATTATCTTTCTGGATGCAGAGGTCTTTGTCTTTATTGAAAGCTGTTTGTCTCTAATATGTGTATTCCTGCCATTTTCCAATTATACGTGGAATCTATGAACATGGAATTATGAATGACTCTTCCAAACTCTCAGTATCAAGTGCCATTTCCTGTATCCTTAGTCTGTAAAATCATGTCCTGTTCTGGCTACAGAGCCCAGTTCTGTCTCCCTGGTCAGTCTTCTTATTGCTGCCTTCAGGAGAGGGAATTCATGTTTCTTGACCTCCATCTTGGTAGCACACACTTTGACACAGCTATTCCTTCCCCAGGGCAGGCGAAGCCTCACATGGAGCAGTTGGGGCAACTGAGGCCCAGGAAGGTACAGTGTAGCCTTTGGCACCCAGCACAAAAAAGAGGATGTAGAAAATGCTGTGGCCATGAGCAATACCTTCAGACACTGTATGCTCACTGAATACATTTGCAATTTGCTCCTGTGATTTGTCTCATGAACTTCCCTATGTGTACAAATTCTACTCAAATTTCAAAGTGTAGTTTAAGTACAATGTGACTATGAAGAAGTAAAAAGCACTTGGTTTCACATTTTCAATCTCTAAACATTTACATGTGAAAGTAAGCAAGTAATTTAAATATATCATTTAATGAAACATATACATCAATTAAAGTAATGTAAATATTTGGGTAAGTAAATCGATATCACACAAGAACTGAAGTATGTATGCCTGCATAGAAAGGTGAAGCACGAACTCATTGATTTATTCTACTATGAAATTCATAATTCTGAGTATGTCAGTTTTGTTGCTACTTCTCCTTTTACAAGACTTGATGCTAATTCATCTTATTTCAAATGCACCATAAAAGTAATCATGTCTTTGAAGAAAAAAATATTGTATTAAATGAACATATCAATTTTTAGTTGACTCCTTTTTATTAAATCACTGAATGGAAATATGAAAAAAAAGTCATTTGAAAATGAAGGCATTGGGGAATGACTAAATCTTTACCAGCAGTCATTAGTAACTGATAATTCACACATACACATCAATTACAAATACAACTAATATTTTAAATGGGAAAATAAGATGATTGGTTGTCTGATGAAGGAGAATTGAGATGACTTTTTAATGTTTAAATTCAAGGTCAAGAGAAGTGCCACTGGCTGGGATCCTCAAGCCCTGCAGAGTCACAGATGGGCTATGTTACCTCTGCTGGGCTGTGTGGAGAATGCTTCCTTGTCATCTTGCAGGTCTGCCACCTTGTGTATGGGATTTTTTTTTCACAACCTTGTGACATTTGTCAGCTGAGGCTATGACACAGTGATTGGCAGAGAATCCTCAATGTCCTGGTCACATCTTTGTTGCCTTCTCACATATTTCTGCAAAGCCCTATGATAATATTGATGATTCATGGGACCCCTGGAAATACTTTATCCACCTTAACTCAGGAGTTCTGAGTGTCTGGGGACAGTTGCTTTCCTCAGACAGTGAAATTAACTCAGCCTCTGGGAACTCATTCAACCTTCTACCCTACTAGGTCTACATCTGTAAAGTCCACATTTTGGTGTAATTATTCAACTTTAATCTCTCATGTACTCTTCAACTTGTGCTGGAAAATCCATAAAAACCTGTACTTAGAAGGATTCAAAAACTAATTTTAAGGAAGTTCTTTATCCTAAATGCTAATGATAATAAATCCTCTAACTCTGGAAAGAAAGTAAATGGAGGAGTTTCCTGACTATTATTTCCTTGTTGTGTGAATTTTAGCAACATAATTTGGTCTGCATTGCATTTCACTGGAAATCAGTGCTCTGCTTCATAGGAAAAATACAAGTAATGCACTTAAGAGATGTTTATCTCAGCAGCTGCAAATGAAACGTGGCAGATATACAGAAGTGTTATAGTAGGGTTATACCACAATTCTAAAGTCCTGGCATCTAAAGAAGGATAATCAAGAGTTCTTTGGTGAGCTCAGTAGGAAGGACTAGAAGATTTCAGAGGGTCATGCAATGGAAATGCAAAAATGTGCAGTCAGAAGTCTGGTTTCAGTTTGTAATTTTGCTTTGAACTTTATTAAGAAATAAAGCTTGATCATGTTGTGGAATAGAAATCTAATG
Organism: Heterocephalus glaber; assembly: GCF_000247695.1. The sequence continues at coordinate 1,558,961 of NW_004624881.1, read as the reverse complement.
CACATAAATTCATTTTTTACGCTAATTCAATACATCTTTAACATTTCATGAAAAGAAATATCAAGGCATTATTTATCTTTGGAAGAGATTTCAGATTATAGGTAAGTATTTAAAAGTAAGGCAAGTGTTTTTAAAATTATCCCATATATACTGTGAGGTAGTGAGGAGGGTAGGGCATCTGAATACTTCAGGTGAGTATGTTCAAAGGGATAAACTAATTTTGTGTCCTTATTTTCCTATCATTAATATAAATTGGAAAGTAAAAAAAGCTAGTGTCTTTATATATATATATAACACTTATATAGTGTAAATATATCTGGGTGAGTATACATATTTTTAAGGAGTAAATATATCATTTGTGGTATTTGAAAGGATAATTTCCAATAAAACAGATTTAAAATACAATAGATTAAAAATATAAAAGAAATCATCTATCACAGTAATCCTGAGATAAAAATGAAATTGGAGATTATCAAAAATATTCCTCAGAAAAGTATTCTCCCCAGATTTTATTCTCATTCTTGAAAAAGCTCATTTCAGACAGCAACACTTATTAAAAGAAAAGAAAACACTCAGAAATATTAACATGAATTTTAAAATGTATCAGTAAGTACAACACCTGCCATAAGTAGAAGCAGCAGCACTGCAGACTGCAGCCATCAGACCTGTAGCATATGGTCATTTGTGCTCCTCCAAGGTCCCAGCCATAGCAATAACAAACAGGGGATCACACAGCAGCAGAAAAGTGGAAATATATGGGTAAACCCAACACCTGCACTGGATTTCACGCTGCACTCTGTGGCTACATATTCAATTTCCTTAGCTGTGTTGAATGGTTTGTGCCTCAGCAGAGCTTTCTGTCTTTGCCTCCAGTACTTAGGGAGAACCAGAGTATCAGCCATGTTCTAGGAACTCCAGTCACCACATAGTGCTCCATTCCACTGAGTGAGCCATCTTCACCATCCCAGGGACCTGAGCAAAGACTGTTTGGGGGATGTTGCAAGAGTCTCATTGTTTCACTCTCAAGGTACACTCAGTTCTTCAGTTCCCTCCCAGCCCACATCATTGCATTACTTTGAGATGAGACTGGGTACAAAGAGAGCAAGGTAACCAGTAGTTCTTTACATCCTAAACTACTCAACATTCTCTTCAAGCTCAGTAGCACCCAGAATCCTGACATTCTCTCAGTTGTATGGGCACTTGGTAAGGTTCTGATACATAAGGCACAGCCTTCTTATGATGCCTTTCTTTGTGTTTAACTCACAGCATTCAAACATTTTCCAAAATATTTTGTGAATAAGAGCCAGTCTTATATTTTCAAGGTGCAGGTATGAAATACACCACTATAGTTTTAAAGAAGTAAAGGCAGTAAGATCTGCAGCTCACACTCACATAGGCAGACAACAAATATACAGACCATAAACACCAAATAACTTACAGGGGTCCATTAAAATTTAAAACTCACATCCAATATAACTTACAATTATAGCAAGTTATCTTGCCATCAAACAGTTTAGGTACTGGGAGTCAAACTCCAGTCCTTGCACTTGTGAGGCAGGCAGTAGAATCACTGAGCTAAATCCCTGCCATAAAGTATGTTTTATCAAGAACTTCCCTGCTCACAATTGAAAATGTTTGAACATTTCTCCTAAAGCACAATTAATCTCTGTGTTCCGAAGACTGTAAATGATGGGGTTTATGAATGGAGGGACCATTGTATAGAACATGGCTGTTAGAAGACTTTTTAAAGATCCTTTATTTGCAATGGGATCTAGGGCAGCTACCAACCCAGAAATTAAAAATAGAAGAAGTACTGCCAACTGTGGGATACAGGTGGACATGGCTTTGTGACGGCCTTCTACCAAATGAATCTTAAGCACTGTTGAAAATATATTAACATAAGTCATAAACAAAAAGCCAAAACATACAGTGATGACACAAACACTTAATACAAGCACAACGGATTCAGAAAACTGGACATCTGAAGATGAAATCCTCAGAATTTGAGATATTTCACAGAAATATTGATGGATCATATTGGACTTTGTGAAGGGAACCCTGAACATGGTCACTGTGTGGACAGCAGAATAGACCAGGCCACTGGCCCAAGAGCCCCCCACTGCCTGTATGCTCAGACTTGGGGTGAGGATGAGCCCGTAGTGCAGAGGGTGACAAATGGCCACATAGCGGTCATAGGACATGACCACCAGGAGAGCAAGTTCTGTAAATGCAAAGAAAATATACAGGAAAACTTGAGCAGTACATTCTTTGAGTGAAATGGAGTTTCTTCCTGTAAAGGAATTAATAATTGATTTGGGAACAATAACTGAGATGCTGCAGAGGTCTGTGAGGGACAAATTACTTACAAAAAAGTACATTGGAGAGTGAAGACACCGGTTTGTCCTTATGACTGCAATAGTCACAATGTTTCCAACTAGAGATCCCAGATAAATCACTAAGAAAAACAGTCCTTGCAATATTTGGAGCTCTCTAGAACTTGAGATGTCCATCAGAATGAATTCTCTGATCATGGTGCAGTTGTCCATTCTGTTATATTTTCCAGTCTCCTTGGGATCACAAACTAAAGTGTAAGATCATGCTGTGGACCAAAAGAAGATGCATCCATTGATATAAATTTACAGCTTCTAACTTGGAACTCTGGAGAAAAGAAATGGCAAAACAAGCATTTCAATAAGTGAAGGTGAAATGGAGCATGATAGTTAATTTAATATTAAACCAGAGTGCTCTCTCTAAAAATTGAAGGACAAAAGGAGGAATGTAGTAGAGTGTTTATTAGGATTAATAAGATGAGAAAATCTCTTGGATAACCAGAGGGGAAAGAAGCCCAGTCATGCTTTGGGTTGCTTCACAGAGGATGAGTTCAATAAGAGAACTGCTTATCTAGAGGTCTGGAGATGGGAAGGACTGTGACAGCACATCCTGGATCAAAGACTTCTTCCTTATCTCTCTATTCCCACCCTAAATTCAATAATTTGTTCAACTTTAATACTTTAAGTGTATTAATACTTTAAATGTATTAATAAGTATTAATGCTTTAATACTTTACCTTTGCATCTCTAAATTGGCTTAGTTACTTGAATTAGTTCTTAACCTGGGTGGGGTATTTATTTTTTTACATTTCTAAGCTTAAAGGATGATTGGCTACATGCTTAATTCTTCCACGGGACCTTATCACATTCTTGTCTGACTGCCTACATATAATAACTCAACTAAACTATTGCAAAGGCCCATAAGTTCTGTCTATGTTTACTTCTGAACTCTAGTGAAATGTATTAGTACCAACATGCTCAAAGTTCTACTGATTTAAAGATTTTCAGTAAATGACAAGATTCTAGACTCTCTCACTAATTGAGACACATTTAAATAATTTCTTCAAAATATCTCTTCAAACTGGCTGGAAACATCCAGTGGCATTTTCTATTTATTTCAATATGAGGTGGTGTTATCTTTCATGTGATTCAGAGAGCCTTGGAGTCACTGACAGGGTCAAGTATTTCATGTCTGCTACTCCTTCTCATTCTCCTGGGGACTCCAATGATTTTTGACTTCTCTGATTAACTTGCATGCTGCTCCATAGTTTCCAGAGTTATTGGATAATTTTGAGATTGTTTAGAAGGATATAACTGCAAAGGATGCTTCAAATGCTAATGCCATAATTTCCAAGATAATTTTCAATTATGCCACTTTGTTGCCATTACATTTCATGGTAAATCTCTTCCTACATGCAGACTTCTGTGTTATCTTTTACAATACAGCTGAAGAATCTTTCAGCCATGTTGTCTGAGATCATTCATTTTCTGAGACATTTTTGCATCAGTATGTAGAAAACTATTTAATTAGCTAGCTTAAATGTAAGACAGCTAGTTAGAAGAGGGATGAGATAGACTTGGGTAGTCAGCAGTATGAATGGAAATTTAAATAAGCATAGTGAACTAGGGCTTTGAAAGAACTACCTTCCCTTCTCTTTGCTTCCATTCCCTTCCCTTTTCTTTCCTTTCCATTCTTTTCCTTCCCTTCCTTTCCTTAGGCAACATGCAATGCAGCCACTTCCTCCTAAAGAGAGGTGCAGCCAATCCCTACTAAGCACTTGAGTTGAAATTAAACTATAATGCAAAATAACCAGTTTCTTTCTAAGATCCCAGTCTCCTATGAACACTATGTAAAAGAACTGGGTCAGTGAGTCTGAGTTCCAATTGGTAATTTTTTTTGTTAATTTCTCCAAACTACTTGTGATAGATGTCCATTAAAAATTAAGCAATTCCTATGCCTTGTTTACCTATCAGCAACTCTAGATTAAAGGGTCTCACTAGCAACCCATTCAGGACCCTTTCTGCAAATCTAGGAGCTGTTCTCCTTTTTTCTTATTGCCAGTGAAAACTCGCCTAGCTTCCTTTGATTCACAGCTTCATTATTCAAAGTTAGCAGAACAAGGTCCAGAGTTCGATCCCTGGTACCAAAAAAAAAAAAAAAAAAAAAAGAGATCAAAGTTAGCAGAACTATGAGCCTGGTACACACAGAAACAATGATAATTTTCTTTCCCCCAAATTTGTGTATGACACATGTTTAGATAGCATTTATAAAAATTAATACTGATCAATTAAAAGAAATAAAGATTCAGAACATTCAGTGTACTCATAGAATACATTTGTCATATGGTGCAGAAGTAGCTATGTTAATAATCTTGCAGTAAGACAAGGAATTTTATTCAATAATATCTTAATAATAATAATATTTAATTAGCTTGATTTTGAAAAAATAACATGACTAAAGCATCAAAAATACCTGAGAGATGAGGTAACACATGCATTTCCTCAATATGAATGTTACACTTATGAAATTTAAGGAGTCTTTACAATGTTTAAGATCTTGTCTTTTTCTTTAGAAGGTAAAACCAAGGAGTCACTCTTGCAGGAGTGTTACTATTATTAGGGAGCATATCAGCAGTTCTACTTCTGAGTTATTTATAAGTGTGGCCATTCTTTAGGAAGCCCATGTCACTGTAGCCTCCAGAGGTGTCACTTTTGTTAGGCTCCTAATTGGTAAGGACTCTTCAGTAAGACCATTAGAGATTAATTAATTTATGATATTGTTTAATAGGATTGAAATAAAAAAAACTGATATGTGTGTGAATAAAAACACTGAAAAATGGTTCTAGACTCACAGGAGATCAATAAATTTTTTAAGTTCCTGTCTGATTATTCCACCCATTGCTGTACTTGTAGCAAACTCACAGACTTTTGTAACTCTTACTGATACTCCTTCCTAACTCTTAGATTTTAAATTCCAGTCTGGAGAAAAGTTGGACGAAGGAGAGAAAGTAGAATGATACTGCTAGGGAAGTTAAAGGAGCTATTAAGAATGAACTGAGAGCTGTTACTATGTTAGAGTCTATTTGGTGGACAGCAAATCCTGCATCAGACAGCTCCTGACAGCAAGCTGCCGAGGTTCCCCTAAGAGGAAGGGAGGAGCCTTCATAGGCACATGTAGAAGCAAGCACAGAAAACACCTGATTGAGTTAAAGGGGAGACATAGGCTTGTTTGGACCACTTCAGTTTCAAATTTCTAGTTGAGTGGTGGTTACTGACTAGTTAAGTATCATTTTCCCTTTTACAATGAGTTAGAATTCAGCTTTCTTTTTAAATACACAAACTCCCAATGGTCCAGCTCCCTCTCCTAATAGTCTTTGAGTTAATTATGGAAAGAAATGAAAACAATAAAAAGCAAAGACTCTTCATGCCCACTATATTAAGTCAGTAGCATTCTGAATGTCCATGGGAAAAATCACAAATTCAATGCCTGAATATAAAATCTCAAGTGTATAGTATTAGTACAAGTAGCACAATAATGTTTGAAAGACCACTCCCCTCCACCCCCTGGAGTTGAACCAACACCCAGGGTCAGTCCTACTTCCACTGCTCTGAGAAGAGCAGAAATTCAAATAACAAAACCCCAAGAAATCCCTAAAGTCTAGGCCTGAGAATATGCAACATATGTCCTGTGGGCTGACTGAAGGGATCCAACCACTACCACCCTGATCTGAGCAGAGATCACTTTAAATCCCCTCCCACTTCTGTGCTTGTACATCTGCTACAGATGTATTGTCATGGGGTAATAAGGCCCAGTAAACACAGCTACGCCGCCCTATAACTCTTAATCATTGTTCATCCTACTCTTAACAAACAATACACAACTCCTTGTATGTCCTCAAGGGTTGTCCTCAGCACAATGCCTTTGTACTGAATTCTTACCCCTGAAAGTCCCATTGTGACTTTCCCCTTCCAAAGTCCCCATCTTTTTATGCTCATGACATTACAAGGACCTTACAAACTAAATGAGAATGGCGGCTCTGGTCTGTAGTGCCAGAGTGGTCCCTCACAGGTGTGTTATGAAATAAGTTTGTCCAGTTGAGCATGTACCCCTGGTTCTTTTCCTTTTTGTCCAAAAATTTGGTGTCCAGTGTGTGTCAGAGGTCAAAGGGATAACCCCAGTATCCCTCACTTCTTCCTTTTGTGATCTACCTGTCTCCCTTTTTCTAGTTCTCCCCCTCTTCCTTATGAGATCAGAAGGTCATATGCCATTTATTCCTAACCCTCAGCTCAACACTGCATACTTCATTATCCAACCCAGCACTGCTAAGATTCACCCCAACCTTCTCCCAGGTGAACCTGTGAAGTGTAGGTTCATTCCAGAACTTTGGGGTTCCCACATGGCTGTATTCTGTGGTGGACTTCTGCAGAAATTGGAGCATGGTCACCTGCCCAAACTCTCCAAAAAAAATTCTCTGACTTTTCCAGGCCATGTCCACAACAGAATCTCTGGGACCCTACTACTTTTTTGGGGACATCACAACACAAGGCTAGGGACTCCTGCACACTCTCTTATCAGGCACTATGGTTCCCCAAATTTCTTAAATTATGCCAGATACTCCTTTAGGTTGCCTTCTAAAAATTCTTTCATTACTTATTTGATTTAAAAGGGGATATTGAGCCAAAATAACTTGTGTTTTATTCAGCCAATGGCCTGAATTTGCAGATTTGATTTGCAAATTCTTTGTAGTCTTGATAACTACATTCAGGGAAATGTGAAGTGACAGGAGGTCCCTTATGCTCAACATTTCTTTACTCTATGATCTCTCTGTTTCTCTCTGCCTCTCTCTCTCTCTCTCCTTCCCTCCCTCCCTCCTTACCTCCCTCCCTTCCTCCCTCAATATCACATTGAATCTTGTACACATAAAACAGCAAAAATCAAACCATCTCAAAATAAATAGGGATGTCACCCCAGAGATAAGGCCCTAAAAGGGGCTCTAAATTACAATACTATATGCAAATTGGGCCTATTTTGCAAAAACAAAGGGTAAAGCAGCAAAAGTCAAGCCAGTAAATGATACATTACTAGGAAAAATTAATCAGGATAAAAAAAAGTCTTCATTAGTATTTTTACAAAGGTGCAAAGAACTACTTTGTTTAAGCACAACAATTTTTTTACTCTTTTTGAGATTTCCATGACAAGCTGTTTATGTAGGTTTTCAGAATAACCAAACCTATTACAGCCTTGCTTTCATTACCTCTAAAACCCCATTTGAGTCTAAACAAGCAAATTCATATCTAACAGTTAAAAACATAGTAACAGGGACCAGATGAAAAGGGGGAATAAAAATTTTAAGCCCAGAGAAACAAAAATAGATAAATTTATGTTTGGCTTTCTGAGTGGGTATTTTTATTTAATTGATATACCTAAGACATTTCTTGCACATTATAAATTCTCAGACTCCAATTACAACATTAACTTACTTTTCTTTCTGCATTTTGCTGGTAGTAATATAATTTTGCAATACAAGGATACATGAAGTGTCATTTCCCAGTCAGTCAAATGTAATCATGTGAAAATTTAAAAACATCCTTCCAAGGCCCCATGTCTCCTTTCCAGTATAGCTAAAAGCTTGAACTCTCATTTCAAAGACTGTTAATGGAGAGTAGACATGAGTTTTCTGCATAACTAACTGGGACACTAAGACTGGTCAGTAATAATAAGCAGGACAGAGCTGCCCCCCTGGACAGTTAAGACCTGATCTGTGGCACTCATTACTGTTGATTTCAAGGTGAATTAAATATATTTATTTCCCAAGTATACAGGTCTTCAAACATGGAAACTAAAAAACCAGTGAGTTCCAGGCTACAGTTAGTTCTGGTGGAGAATTTTTAGGCTCAAGAATCAGGCTTTCCCTTACTTATCTTCCAGCTACTTGTGATAAGATGTGCATGCCAATCCAGCATGAGAAACAGCCAGCATTATTATGTGTATTTTGTGTATGTGCTCCAACACTTAATGATGCTCAAATCCTGTGCAGTCCAGGAAAAGTCATATAAGATACATTCTTCTTAGGTGGCACTCTATTGAAAATGACAAATTTAAGTAAAAATTTCTTGATCTCACTTAATGATGTCTTCAGGATTGTTAGAATGAAATGTGACCTAAAATATTCTCAATGAAGGCTTATAATTGTCAACTGTTAATATTATGCAATTTCTAAAGCAACCATGATTACTAAGGAAATAACAGTTCCCTGGTCATGTTGTATATTTCAAGGTGGGTGATATAAAAATCTTAAGATTATACATATTGTTCTTACTCCAATACTAGTTTAACTCATGTCCTGGATGTTCAACAACTAAGGTTTGGAGAGAAAAGCTAGAAAAGCAACTGGACTAAGAGGACAGCCAATATTTTGGTCCTCACTTTCCAAGGTCAACAAGGACCCCTGACCTTTTCTATAGGATCTTATAAATTTGGTAAGCCTTGCAGCTTCTTGAATAGGGATATTATTGGATCCCATAGAGTCAACTAATATACCATGTGCTAAAGGGAGGGTCACCACCCATGCTTAGACAGAAAGCCACATGATCAAGCAAGACTGTGACCCATCCTGGCAGCTGACACTGAGAGAAGTGGTGAGGCTCTGCAAATGGTTACAAAATTGATGCCTGAGGAGCCTTAACTGACCATGATTGTCAGGGGATAATTTTTATTAACACAGGTCTCACTTTCACTTGGTCTTGAAAACCTAAAAAATTACAACAAGAACCATATTAAAATAATATTAATATAGGCTCAACATAAAAAGGGACTCTAGTAACTGACCCCTGCTGACAGTTTCCAGATACAGACAGGTCCAGAAACCAGTTGGTTACAATTGCTATTCCAATTTCTCAAGAACAATGTGTGAATGTGACTCTTTCTCCAATCTGCCTTTCCATTCTGATGCTTATGCTGTGGTCATACTTGCATTACTCTCTTGATGAAGTGTGTTTATCCTCACCTTCAGACTGCTAAACTCCCAGTGATGTTGCAATGATACCAATAATAAATGTGCCTGCCATCCATTGTGCCCATGCAGGCTGCCCTAAGGGCAAATTTTTGACTTGTTTCATACACCGTGCTATACTTTTATTTCAGGTCATCATGATGTGACTGCAGCTTTGCAGAAGATAGACACAGAGGTTCAGGCAGTACAGGAAATGTTTCCAGACTACCTACAGAGTTAAAGTGATTCATGGAAGTTTATTATCCTGTCATGGATTCTTCCTTCTTTAGTGCCTATCTCTTTGTACCTGACTGTTTATTATTATCATTCCTAATCAATCTATTTCAAAGATTTCTCACCAATAGAATGGCAGTCATTTTGTGGACATTTTCTAAAGACCACATGAGTACAGTCTTCCTTCTTCAGCCCAAACAAAACCTTCACAGCCACCATTAGCCCTAATCAGTAGGAGGCAGTTAATAAAGAAATGCACAACCAATTTCCCTTATCTTATCATAGCATCTAGAATGAATGAATCTGACCAGAGGCATCCCAGTCTGGGTGGGAACCACTTTAAATTATTTGCCCCTGCTATTCTTTTATACCTGCTGAAGATGTATCTTTATGGGCTGATAAGGCCCAGTAAGAGCAGCTACACCCTATGATTCCCAAACATTGTTCAGCCCTGCTCTTAACAACCAACACACAACTCCTTGTATGCCCTTAAGAGGATAGCCACAACTCCTTGGTACTGAAATCTCTCCTCTAAATGTCCCTTTGTGATAATGTACTTTAAGAGCCCCCATTTTTATGCCCATGACCCCATAGAAACCTTATATGCCACATGACAGTTGCTGGTCTTGTCTGTAATGTCAGAGTAGTCCCTCTCAGAATTTTTCTGAAATAAGCCTGTCCTGTTGAGCTTTTACCCCAGCTTCCTTTCCCTTTTGTCCTAACACTGACTTTCAGTAACCCTTTCCACACACAAATTTAATTAAAAGTTCATAGATATGGACTGCATCTCATCTATGTAATTTAATTGGTGAATTCTGGGACATGCATGCTGAATAAAAGCATCTCAGATGACTCTACAACCTGTCAATCATTCCTGTCAATCTTACCTAGAGACCTAGTGAGCAGCACCCAGACTAGGATGTATGTCCTTTAAAAATTCAAAAGCCTGAGGCACACCAGCTGCCAGGTTGGTCTTGTGGTCAGACATGGGTAGATGTGCCCTGCTCCATATGGATTTCCTTGCCCACTTGCATCCCACCAGCTTCTGGCTTGGCCACATGGGTGCCTGTAACAACAGTCAGCCCACCCCACTGCCTCTGGCCTCTTGGCTGTGCCCGGTTCCAAACTACAAAGTCACAGGGGGGCATAAAGGACATTGTCCTGAGTTGCAGAGGTGAACAGCAGAGAGAGGGCCTCTCTCAGCCTCCCTGATGAAAACTGAAGCCCACTGGAAAAGTGAAGATAATCTCTGCAATATAGGCACACCAGACTGCCATACTTGGTAAGTTGAAGAGATCATTACCTCCCATTTGATCCTAGACTATTTTCAGGAGGAAAACAGCTGGAGCCTGTAGTAGAGCCTTGTGGAGTTCAGGCCTGCAGGAGTGTGGGGAGTTCAGTTTGGGACTTGGATCCAGAAGTCTGTCTAAATCTCATGGCTCTGTGACTGTCTTACTGGAACTCATTGACTTATAACTGACAGGACCAATAACAAAAATGAGAAGACATTTAAGCAAGTCACAAACTCAGGTTTCCACCCCACAAAAGGGAACTTCTGGGAAAAACTAGGTGGAAAAGTCTCATAATCAAACACCTGGACATCCTGAACTGATAGCACAGGAAGTAACAAAACAGATGAATGAGGCTCTAGACAAATTCAAAGCAGAAATAATCTCCCAGATAACTACAGAGATGGTGAGCAGAGTGAAAGACATGATTAGAAGCTCTAGGACAGAAACAGATAAAAAAAAAGTAGAGGAGCTCAGAAACATGCTGGAAGCCATGAATGCTGAGCATAAGAAAGAAATGGAAACCATGATTTCCCAACATAAAAAAGAAATGGAATCCATGAAACAGTTTCAAACATATATTCAGGAGATTAAAAACTCCACTGAAAGCATGCATAGCAGATTGAGGGAATCTGAAGATAGAATATCAGATAGAGAAGACAGGATTGCAGTTAAGGTGCATGAAAACAGAGATTTCTTAAAAATAGAAAGAGATCATGAGAAATTAATCCAGCAGCTGCTATATGATGCAATTAAGAATAACATAAAACTGATAGGAGTCCACGAAAAAACAGGAGAAATTACAATTGACATAAAAATTTGTTCACAGAAGTAATAGTAGAAAACTTCCCAGACAGAGGAGGAGAATTGGATATACAGACAAGTGAGGCATATAAAACTCCAATTAACCATGATAAAAAACATCTATGCCTAGACACATAATAATCAAGATCCAAGAAATCCAACAGAAGAACAAAATCCTACAGGCAGTTAGAGAAAAGAAACAAATCACCTATAAAGGAAAGCCTATCAGAATCACAGCAGATTTTTCAACACAAACCCTCAAGTCAAGAAGAGCCTGGGTCAAGTATTTCAAGCCCTAAAAGAAAATAACTTCCAACCTAGACTGTTGTATCCTGCAAAATTATCTTTCAAAATCAATGGGGAAATTAGATACTTTCATGACCAAGAACTCCTGAGAAATTTCATGAATACCAAACCAGCACTCCAAACAATCCTAAGCAATATCCTAGAAAAAGACAATGAAGATCACAACTCCATGAAGACCAACAGAGGGAAGCTACCAGGCAAGGTAAGAAACTAAAGTGAAAGGAAAAAAAACCCAAGAAATTGTGGAACCACCAATAGTAAAACATCATGAGAAGGATGAGTCAATATCTATGAATTATAACTATCAATGTTAATGGTCTCAATTAACCAATCAAAAGAAACAGACTTACAGAATGGATTAAGAAGCAAAATCCAACAATATGCTGTATACAAGAAACACATCTAATTCAAAAAGAAATACATAGACTGAAAGTAAAAGGATGGAAAACAGTTCATACCACAGGAACCCAGAAAAAAGCAGGGGTAGCAATTCTATTTGCAGACAAGCTAGATTTCAAAACTGAAAGTAATTAAGAGAGACAAAGATGATCACTATATCCTTATGAAGGGAACAGTACAAGAGGAAGACATGACAATCATAAATATATATGCACCAAATATGAATGCCCCCAACTATACAAAACAAATATTAATGGACATGAAAAGCCAAATAAGTTCTAATACAATTGTAGTGGGGCATCTCAATACACCTTTATCACAATTAGACAGATCATCTAGACAAAACATTACCAAAAACATTCTAGAACCAAGCTATTGAACAAATTGACTTAATAGATGTTTCCAGAGTATTCCACCCCACAAAATCAGAATACACATTCTTTTAAGCTGCACATGGATAATTCTCTAAAATAGACCACATTCTAACTTGTAGGACATGTCTAAGTAAATGTAAAAGAATCAAAGTAACCCCCTGTATATTATCAGACCATAGTGCCATAAAATTGGAGATCAGTGACATAAGAAACTGCAAAAGTCCCACAAACACATGGAAATTAAATAACATCCTCCTGAACAACCAATGGGTCACAGAAGAAATTAAAGAAGAAATTAGACAGTTTCTCCAAGTAAATGATAATGCCAGTACAACATACAGGAATCTATGGGACACAATGAAAGCAGTTCTACCTGGGATATTCAGAGCAGTCACTGCCCATATTAGCAAAACAGAGAGAACTCAAATAAATAACCTACTGCAGAACCTCAAGCTCCTAGAAAAGAGCATAACAAACCAAAATCTTGTATAAGAGAGGAAATTGTAAAGATCAGAGCAGAAATCAATGCAATTGACACTAAGAGTATGTTCCAAAAAATTAATGAATCAAAGAGTTGATTTTTTGAAAGAATAAATAAAATCAATAAACCCTTAGCCAAACTTATCAAAAGAAGGAAAGAAGAGACTCAAATCCATGCAATCAAGAATGAAAAAGGTGAAGTCACAATGGATCCAGGAGAATTCCACAGCATCATCAATACCTTCTTCGAGAACCAGTACTCTAATAAAATGGAAAACACAGAAGAAATAGACAGATTCCTAGATAGGTACAAATTGCCAAAGTTAAATGAAGAAGATACCGAAATTCTAAACACCCCAATTACAATGAGTGAAATTGAAAATGTAATAAAAAATTTACCATCAAAGAAAAGCCCATGTCCTGATGGCTTCACTGCTGAATTCTACAAGACATTTAAACAAGAACTCTCACCATTACCCTTTAAACTCTTGAAGGAAATTGATAAGGAAGCAAAGCTTCCAAATTCATTCCTGGAAGCAAATATTTCTTTGATTCCAAAACCAGGGAAAGGCACAACCCAAAAGGAGAACTACAGGCCAATCATCCTAATGAATATTGATGCAAAAATCCTCAACAAGATACTGGCAAACAGAATACAAAGGGTCATCAAGAAGATCATACACCCTGACCAAGTTGGATTAATCCCAGCGTTACAAGGATGGTTCACCATTCATAAATCAGTAAATGTAATACACTGTATTAACAGAATAGAAGACAAAAAACATATGATCATCTCAATAGATGCAGAAAATGCATTTGACAAAATCCAACACCCATCCATGATAAAAATGCTACACAAAATTGGAATAGAAAGTCTTTATCTCAAATTGTTTAAGGCTATCTATGAAAAACCAACAGACAACATCATATTAAATGGTAAAAAACTGAAAATTTTCATGCTAAAATCGGGAACAAGACAAGGATGCGCACTATCACCACTCCTCTTCAATATAGTTCTGGAAATATTAGCCACAGCAATTAGAAAAGAGAAAGAAATAAAAGGAATAAAAATAGGAAAGGAAGAATTTAAACTTTCATTATTTGTTGATGATATGATACTTTACATAGAATACCCAAAATACTCTGCCTAAAGACTTCTAGACTTAATCAACAAATTCAGTTGAGTAGCAGGATATAAGGTCAATACTCAAAAAACTATAGCTTTTTATATACAAATATTAGACACACTGAGAGAGAAATTAGGGAAACTGTTCCTTTTTACAATAGCATCCAAAAGTGAAATATTTAGGAGTCAATCTAATAAAGGAAGCAAAAGACCTCTACACTGAAAACTATAGTACTTTGAAAAAGGAGATTGAGGTGGATATAAGAAAATGGAAAAACATCCCTTATTCCTGGATAGGAAGAACCTATATATTGAAAATGGCTACATTTCCAAAACTATTATATAGGTGTAACGCAATGCCAATTGAAATTCCAACAATATATTTCACCAAACTAGAGAAAACAATCCAAAAATTCATTTGGAACTGGAGGAGACCTAGAACAGCAAAAGCAATTTTAGGCAACAGAGATTTGGCTGGGGGTATTACAATCCCCATCTTGAAACTACACTACAAAGCTACTGTGATATAACAGCATAGTATTGCAAAGAAACAGACCCGAGATCAGTGGAATAGATTAGAAGATGCAGAAACAACTGCAGATATACTCAGTCAACTCATCTTTGACAACCATTCTCATTGGAGGAAATAGAGCCTATTTAATTAATAGTGTTGGAAAAACTGGATTTCAACCTGCCAAAGATTAAAACTAGATCCATACCTATCACCGTGCACTAAATTAAGATCAAAGTGGATTATAGATTTAAATATTAAAACAGAAACACTAAATTTGCTGGAAGATAATTTAGGTAGAACTCTTGAAGACATTGGTATAGGAAAAGATTTTATGAACAAAACCTCAGTGGCATGGGAACTTGCACAAAGAATCAACAACTGGACTCTTATCTTACTAAAAAAGCTTCTGGACAGCAAGAGAAACCATCAACAGAGCTAAGAGACAACCTACAATGTGGGAAAAATTTTTCGGCAACTGTACTTTAGACAAAAGACTACTATCTAGAATATATAAAGACCTGAAAAAAAATCAGATCCCTCAAATTCAAAGACCCAATTCAAAAATGGGCATCTGAAATGAATAGACATTTCTCAGACAAAGAAGTAAAAACAGCAAGTATATATATGAAAAAATGTTCCACACCACTGGTTATTCGAGAGATGCAGATGAAAACAACACTGAGATTCCACCTTACCCCAGCAAGAATGGTTGGTATTAAGAAATCATCTAATAACAAATGCTGGTGGGGATGTGGGGAGAAAGGGACCCTTCTCCTATTTCGTTGGGAGTGCATACTGGTGTACCCACTGTGAAAATCAGTATAGAGATACCTTAAAGAACTAGGCTTAGAGGTCCCTTTTTACCCAGCTATCCCTCTGCTGGGTATCTTCCCGAAAGATTTAAAAGAATCATATCACAGTGATATATGTGCACCCAGGTTTATAGTGGCAGAGCTTGTAATAGTGAAAGCTTGGAAACAGCCCAAGTGCCCGTCAACTGGAAACTGGATAAAGAAGATGTGGTTTTTTAATAAAATGGAGTACTATTCAACCATAAAGAATGAGAACCTAGAGACACTTATAGCTAAATGGATGCATATTTAGGCCATCCTCTTAAGTGAAATAAATAGGACACATGTGTAATTACCAAATAGTTCCTCTAGTGTGAGAAAGTGAAAGTGTAATTAAGGATACACACAGATGAAATGGCCTAACAACATTTTTCTTGAATTGTGTTTCCATCGTGTGTCATATGACTGTATTGAAATTTAAATTAGGGAGAGGTTTGGCTAATGTGGAGTCTGTTAACTAACTGGAGTTTATTCGAGATCATTATTTGTTCAATGTTGGTTTTGGGGATCTTTCTGAAACAAATCACGTCCTCTGGTGTATTGTTGGTTCTTGAGATACTTTTTTAAGTTATATGGAAAAATATTTAAGTTCTTTTTGGTTTTGTTTTTGTTGAGTTCTATTCTATTTGAATATTATTGTAGTTTTTTCCCCTTGCATTGTTCTTCTTTGAAGTGTATTAATTTTTGTATGTGTGTGTTTGATAATAAAGTTATTTTAAAAATTAAAAAAAATTCAAAATCCTGATTCATCTTTATGCAGTTCTGTGTTTATTTCTTGGTTGTCCTACACTACTTTTATGTTCATACCTGCACTGAACACATTGTCCCATTATCTTCAATACTGTGGCTGCTTTTTCTTTTACATTCAGCTGTACACTTGCAGTTCTTCACTCATCATCCACAACAGCCTGGAATCTACCTATCAGATCCTTATCATTTTGATAGCCCAGTTGGTAGATTGTGGAAGACATTAGCAGACATCAGCCCGACCTAAAAGGAAGGTCCTTCTCCTGTTGGGAAGGCCCTTTCTCCTCATTTTTACAACAACCATGGGTGTTTCTTGTGGACACAGGTATAGGAGATGACCAGGCTGTGGAGATAAAAGGCTCTAACTTTTCATGGAGTAGGAGGCCTCCACCTAATGGTTTGGGTTTTATTTTGCTGTTGATCTTTTTGGTATGGAAAGACACTCCAGTAGCCATGGTTTCCTAAATTTTTGGGGAATGAAACTGAGCAGAGAAGAAAACAAGGCAGCCATGAGTGAGAGCCACAGCTTTGGCAAAGCTGTCAACAATGAGCAGCTGTGGTGGCCCACACTGGGATTGGAACACTTTTTTTCTGTTCAGAGACCTCCAGGCAGGTTCCTTGTTGTTTTGCACAGGCAGGCCTGGTACACCTGAGGCTACTGATTTTCCTTCTAGGGGTGCAGTGGGCAGCATGCTCTGGACCATGGAGACTTGAATGTTCACTTGGGTAATAGCCAGAAATGTTCATGGGAGCCAGCAGAGCCCATAGACTCAAACTGAGGGGTCCCCTACTGAGTCTTGTTTTCCTTTCTCCTCTTGCCCTTGAAGGAGCGAGCTCTGGTCCTCTACTTATCCCTACCCCCTGTCAGTCTTTCAGAGAAAACAAGTTCTTTGGATTTTAGTGCTTGTCTATCAAAATAGAGTTAAAAAATAGAGTACTAGCCTAGTGCTTCATCAATTTGGAATAGAAAAGCTTGTTATAAAAAAGGTAAAAGTAGGGTGTGTTGCTATAATCCCAGCACTTGGGAGGCTGAGGCAGCAGGATCATTGTGAGTCTGCAGCCAGTCTGGGATACATAGTGATTTCAAGGCCAGCCTGAACTACATAGAGAACCTGTCTAAAAACAAGCAAGCAAGCAAAAAAAGATACAATTTAGAGCTGGCATAAGTCAATAAAATATATAATTAAAGAGTATGTAATTAAGAATATGTAATTAAAAATTCTTTTCAAAATTATGTCATGTTGATTCTTCTATTTGATATTCATTTATTCTCATTTATTTGTAGAGATATATACATATGTTTATATGAAGTTCATACTCTTTTTATGTATACTCATATGATACAGATACACATTTATATGGGTATTATATGCATAGTTAATATTTACAATGTTACAGATATTTTTTCTAGACCTGAATTTTTTTGCTACTTTGTATGTTCAGACCCTAGTCTTTTATTTTTGGTACCAGGGATTGAACTCTGGTCCTTACACTTGTGAGGCAAGTGGTGGAACCACTGAGCTAAATCCCCTGCCCTCTTACACTATTTTATATATATACTCATTTGATAAAAATACACATTTATATGGTATTATATGCATATTTGATATTTACAATGTTACAAATATTTTTTCTAAACCTGACAGTTTATGCTAGTTTGTATATGATATAAATATCTCAGACAACATAATCCATAAGTGACAATTTTCTCTAAAACTATCACCATTATTAATTTAATATGGTATTAGATGTTTTAATCACTGGAATGAATTACAGAAAGGAGATTAAGTAATTGGATTAGGGACAAGGAAATGCAGAACTCATTATTTAAAGAAATGACACATTTATTGAAAAAACAAAACTCTAAATCCCTCATATCTCCTTTTTTTTGCTTAGACTCACTGTACTCAGTTACTGTGCTGTACTTTCAAATTTTCAGGGGCAGAGTACTTTCCTGTGATTATCCAGATGTGGAAAGTACAGCACTGCTCAGGCTTCCTCCACTCCCCACCCTGAGGGTCATCTGGGGTCCACGTGGGTATCTGAGACCTGATATTAGAGTAAATCTGTAGAATCAATAGTGGTAATATGTGCATGTCACACAACTACAGATTCAATTCGGTCCCTTTAACATTCTAATGTTACTCTACACAGAAGCACACAGTACAGTTCAGGAATACATAAATGTCTACAAAAGATTCTAAATAGCAAATATTATCTCTAGCACAGAGTAAGATTTAATATAAAACAACATCTGATTTCAAATTATACTGCAAGTCCATGTTAACAAATATGGGATAAATATTGGCAAGAAAACAGACACACAGAAAAATGTAACAGGGCAGACAGCTCAGATATAAATCCACATTTTATGGCTTGTGTTTAAGTGTCTTCTGAAGACATGTTTTTTTCTAGGATGCTGAATCTAGAGTGTGTGATTGATTCATGGTGAGTGTAGTTCTGAAGGCACTAGGATTAAGGTTGTGTGTGCTACCCACCCTAAGTAATCTGAATATGATAAAAGGGGCAGAAAGATTCTGTAAGGTCCCTTGTTATTTTGCTGTCTTATGCATGCATTATTACTTCTCCTCTATGATGCCTGCTTGCCATCACTGCCTTAGAGCCAGCTGATTAAAGATTGAAAACTATACATACTGTGAGCAAATAAATTTTTTCTCCTTCAATTTGGATGTTGGGTATTTTGTCTAGCAGCCAGAGAACTGTAACAAACACACCACCCAAGCAGCCAATTTATTTTGACATTAATGTCAAGAACCATACAGAAAAAACTTTTCTTACAAAAGAAGTGAAACTAAGTGTCCACATGCAAAAGAGTAAAAGTAGGGCTTTTCTGCTCACCATACACAAAACTCAACTTAAAGTAAACTAAGCATTTACTTCTAAGATTCAAAATTACATAACTAGTAGAAGAAAACAGGGCAAATGCTTTATGCTGTTGGTCTGACCAATGAGTTTTTGGATAAGACATCAAAAGCCAGACCAAAAAAATGCAAAAATAATGAAAATTGACACATTGGAGAGACAATTTACAGATAGGGAGAAATTATTTGTGAACTATGAATTTGAAGAGAGAGTAATATCTACAATTTTGAAGGGACTCAAACAACCCATTAGCAAAACAACAAATAATCATAACATGGGCTGAACAAGTGAACATCCAATTTCTCCAAACAAATAAAATGAAGCTTGCCCCAATACCATAGGTAAGTGCACACAGGTCCCAGTAAGAAGCCAGTGTGGACCACAGTGGCACAGATGTAGGAAGGTCCAGCAAGGGCCCTGCCTTGACCCCAGCCCCTTTGACCCCCATGCCCCAGCAAAACATAAAGCTAGAAAAGACCTGCACAGCTGCACAAGCAACAGCGAGAGGCCCACCCTGATACCATTGGTAAATGCACAGAGACCCTAGCCAGAAGCCCTCACAGACACCACCAACTGGGGTGAATAGACCCCAGCAAAAGGCTGTCCCAGACAACAGCTACATAGGAGGGCAGGCCCAAGCCAGAGGCATGCCTACATACAATCCCTAAGTCTGCAAAGGCCCCAGCCAGAACCCCACCTAAACAACAATACAGCACAGGGATTCAGAAGGCCACAACTCTGAACCCAGGAATTGGTGCAGTGGTGAGCAGCAAGGAAAAGGCCATTTGGTGGCTTGCTGAGAATTGAAGACCACTAGTGAGCAAAAGTTTGTCTCAACATAGGGGCAGCATGATTCATATGTTGAAATTAGAAAATATGAAAACAAGTCTCAAAACCAGTCTTCCAGATCACCTAAGGCAACACCAAAGAGCAAAGAGATGTAGCCATCTAGTGCTCAACCAACTGGATTCCCTCAACTGGCAATGGAAGACGATCTGGAAAAAAGGAAATCAGAAATAATTTCTCAGATACCAACAGAGATTATGTCCATAGCCCATGATATGCTTAATAAATCTAGAGCAGACATAGATAAAAAAATAGAAGAGTTGAGGAACATGATGGAATCCCAACACAGGAAACAAATGAAATTCATAAAACACATGCAAACAGATTTCTAGGAGATTAAAAACTGCACCGAAAGTTTATACAGCAGAATGAGCCAGTGTGAGGACAGAATTAAAGATATCAAAGATAGGATTGCAATGAGTGACCAGGATTTCTTAAAAATAGTAAGGCACCATGTTAAATCAATCCAACAGCTTCAATATGATGCAAAGAAAAATAACATAAGACTGATCTGAGTCAATGAAGAAACAGGTGAAAGTGCAAATGACATTAAAAAAATTATTCACAAAAGTAATGGGAAAAAACTTCCCAAGCAGGGGAAAAGAACTAGACATACATAATTGAAGCATAAAGCACTCCAACTAGCCATGATAAAAGAAAAATCTATACCTAGGCATATAACAGTTAATATTCCAGAAACCCAACAGAACAAAATTCTACAAGCAGTTAGAGAAAAGAAGCAAATCATTTACAAAGAAATCCCATCAGAATCACAGCAGACTTCTCAAAACAAACCCTCAAGGCAAGATGAGCTTGGAGTGACATATTTCAACCCCTAAAGGAAAACAACTTCCAATTCAGCTTGATATACTCTGCAAAACTAACTTGGAAAATTGATGGAAAAATAAGATACTTTCATGACAAAGAGCACCTGTGGATATTCATGAATACCAAAACAGCACACTAAAACATTTTTTTAAATATCCTAGGAAAAGACACTGAGGTTCACAACCCAAGGAAGCCCAGCAGAATAAATCCATCCAGCATGACAAGAAATTAAATGAAATGTAGGAGAATCCAACAACAACAAAAAAAGACATGACATGGATAAGTAAATACATATCAGTTATTACCATCAATGTTAATGGTCTCAATTCACCAATCAAAATAAATAAATTGGAAGAATGTGTCAAAAATCAAGATGCAACAATATGCTACATAGAAGAATCACACTTAATTAAAAAAGAAACTCCTAGACTGAAAGTTAAAGAGTGGAAAATAATAATCCATACAGCAGGAAGCTGAAAAAAAAAAAAAAAAACAGGAGTAGCTATCCTCTTTGGAGATCAAATGGATTTCAAACCAACACGGATTAAGAGGGACAAAGAAGGACACTATATGCTTGTAAAGGGAACAATCCAAGAGCAAGAGATGACAATCATAAATATATATGCATCAGGGCCAAGGATTTAGCTCGGTGCTGTCACCTGCCTCACAAGCATAAGGTCCTGAGTTTGATCCCTGGTACCAAAAAAAATAAATAAATAAAAATAAATAAATATATATAAATAAATATATATATGTATATGCATCAAATACTAGTGCACGCAAAGATACAAAAAAACCTAACATTTATGAAAACATCAAATATGCACTAATACAATAATACTGGGGGAATTCAATACTGCACTGTAACAAATAGATCAACTAGACAGAAAAAAATATTAAATACTAGAACTCAATCATACTCTTGAACAAATGAACTTAACAGATGTCTACAGAGTTTTCCACCCCTCAATATCAGAGTACACATAATTTTTGGCTGCACACAGTTCATTCTCCAAAACAGACCACATACTAGCTTATAAGAACATTTTAAAGTAAGTGCAAAGGAATTGAAGTTATCACCTCTATATTATCAACAATACTGCAAAGAAATTGGTTATCATCATTGGAAATTTGCACC
The DNA here is from genome assembly GCF_000247695.1 of Heterocephalus glaber. The sequence continues at coordinate 1,536,820 of NW_004624881.1, read as the reverse complement.
AATGTACCAATTATTAGAATGAACAATCGATAATGTAAAATAGGAATAAAAGGTCCAAAGGGGTAGAGGTAGTGGGAGGCACAGGGGAAAGGAAAGAAGGGAAAGGAAAAAATGATGAGAAATGGAAAGAATGGAAATAAAGTCTTTGTAAATAGAGAAGGGTGGAGGGCATGAAGGGAGGGCTAGGAATGGGGAAAAAATAAGAACCAAGATGCATTATATAAAGGTACAATTCCCAATGAGAAATGTAATTGTGTTGTATACCTACAATGTACCAATAAAATAATTTAATACAAAAAAAAGAAAAAGAAAAGAAATTGGTGATCAATAGCAGATGAAACTGCAAGAATTTCATAAACACGTGGAAATTGAACAATACACTTCTGAGTAAACAATGGGTCACAGAGGAATTTAAAGGAGAAGTGAGAGTCTCTACTATTCCATGAAAATATCAAAACAATATTTCAGAATCTATGGGACACAATGAAACAGTCTTATGAGGAAAACTCAGTGAATACTCATATTAAGAAAACAGAATGATCTCAAATAAACAACCTGATGCTGAACCTCAAGCTCAAAGAAAAAGAAGAGCAGGACACACCCAAATCTCCTACAAGTGAGGAGATTATAAAAATCATAGCAGAAAGCAATGCATGGAGTCTAAGAGAATGGCACAAAAAATCAACAAAGCAAAGAATTGCTTCTCCAAAAGAATAAACAAAATTGACAAACTCTTAACCAACCTTATCAAGAAAGGGAAAGAAAATACTCAAATCCATGCAATTTGGAATGAAAAGGGTGAAATTACAATGGGCACAGCAGAAATCCAGATACCTAGTTCAATGGCAATACCTTTATCAAGAACTTATATGCCAGTAAGATGGAAAACACAGACAAAATGTACAGATTCCTAGATATGTTTGAATTACCAAAGTTGAATGAAGAAGACCTAAAAATTCTAAATAACCCAATATCAATCAACAAAATAGAAAATATAATTAAAAACTTACCAAGAAAAGCCTGGGTCCAGATGGCATCACTGCTGAATTCTACAAGACATTTAGAGAGGAGCTGCAGCCACTACTGCTTAAACTCTTCAATGAAAAGGAAAGGAAAGCAATACTCCCAAATTCATTTCTGGAGCAAGCATCACCTTGATCCCAAAAGCAGAGAAAGACCCAAATGAAAAAGAGAACTATAGGCCAATCTGACTACTGAACATAGACATAAAAATCCTTAATAAGATAGAGAAAAATAGAATGCAGAAGATCATCAAGATCATACACCCTGACCAATTGAGATTCATCCCAGGGAATGAAGGGATGGTTCAACATACACAAATCAATAAAAGTAATACACTAAATTAATAGAACCAAAGACAAAAATCATATGATCATCTCAATAGATGCAGAGGTTTTTGACAAAATCCAACATGCATTCATGATAAAACCCTACAAAAAATTGGAATAGACATTCTCTACCTTAACCTGATTAAAGCTATTTATGAAAAACCAACAGCCAATATCATACTAAATGGTCAAAACCTGAAATCCTTCACACCAAAGTCAGGAACAAAACAAGGATGTCCACTATCAACACTCTGTTCAATATAGTTTTGCAAACATTAGCCACAGCAATTAGACAAGAGAAAGAAAAGGAATAAAGATAAGAAAGAAGTCAAATTGTCATTATTTGCAGATGACATGGTACTTTATGTAGACGACTCCAAGAATTCCAACAAAATTCTAGACTTAACAACTAAATTCAGTACAGGAGCTGGATACAGGATCAACACAAAAATCAATAGCTTTCCTGTACCAAACACAAACAGACTCTTAAAAAGGAACTGGAGAAGCAACTCCCTTCATAATACCATCCAAAAAAATAAAATGCCTAGGAATCAACCTAAGCAAAGAAATCAAGACCTCTTCTTTGAAAAGTATAGCACTCTGAAAAGAGATATTGAAAAGGATATCAGAAAATAGAAAACCATTCCTTGCTCCTGGGTACAAAGAACCAATATAATGAAAATGGTCATATTTCAAAAATTGCTATATAAATTCAATGCAATACCAATTGAAATTCCAACAGAACAGTATATTCCACAGACCTTGAAAAAACAATCCAAAAATGCATTTGGAAAAAGAAGAGACCTAGAATGGCAAAAGCAATTCTAGCCAACAAAGACAAGGTAGGGTGTGTCACAATCTACAACATGAAACTATACTACAAAACTACTGTGAGAAAAACAGCACAGTACTGACTATGAAACAGACCTGAGGACCAGTGGAACACAGTAGAATACAGAGAAACTAGTCTAGACACACAGACACCGCTTATTTGATGAAGGAGCCAAACATCTTTTGTCAATGGAGGAAAGATAGCCTCTAATAAAGAGTTCTGTATAAACTGAATTTTAACTTCCCAAAGATTAAAACTAGGCCTATATCTCTTACCATGCACTAAACTAAAATCAAAATGGATTAAAGATGTAAATATTAAAACAGAAACACTAACCTGGCTCAAAGTGGGCATAGGTATAACTCTTGAAGACATTGGCATAGGAAAAGATTTCATGAAGAAAACCTCAGTTGTATGTGAACTAGCCAAAAGAATCAACAAGTGGGATAACATCTTATTAAAAAGCTTCTGCACTGGAAGAGAAACTACCAACAATGTGAAGAGACAACCCAAAATTCAGTAGAAAAATTTTACCATCTATTTCTCAGACGAAGGTCTACTATATAGAATATATAAAGATCTTTAAAAAATCATACCTCTGAAATTTAAAGACCCAATCCATAAATAGGCATCTGAATTGAACCAACAACTCACAGACAAATATGTAGTAATAGCACATAAACACAGGAAAAAAATGTTCAAAATCACTGGCCAGATGTAAATGAAAACAACGTGGAGATTACACCTCACCCCTGAAAGAATGGCTGCTATCCTGAAATCAACCAGTAACAAATGCAGGTAGGACAGTGGGGAAAAAGGAACACTTCTCCACTGTTGGTGGGAGTGCAACCACTGTGGAAATCAGTATGGAGACACCTCAAAGAACTAGGTGTAGAGGTCCTGTTTGGCTCAGCTAGTCAGCTGCTGGGCACCTTCCCAAAAGAATTCAAAGAATCATACCACAGTGATATATGTACACCCATGTTTATAGTGGCACAGTTTGTAATAGTTAAAACTTGGAAAAGTCCAGTTGCTCATAAACTGAAGACTGGATGAAGAACATATTTTTTTAAAATAAAATAGAGTACCACTCAGCCATAAACAATAATAAATTAGAGATATTTGTAGCTAAATGAATGCACATTGAGGTGATACTCTTAAGTGAAATAAATAAGATACACATGTATAAATACTGAATAGTTTCTCTTGTGTGAGAAACTGAAAGTGAAAATAAGGATCTAAATGTATAATCGTGTGAAATAGGAAGAAAAGTTGCAAAGGGGAAGGGGAAGTCTCACAGGTAGAATAAGGGAAAGAAGAAAATGAAATTAATATGAAAAAAATGGAAACAAAGTCTTTGTAAATAGAGAGGGGTGGAGGGGTTGAAGGAAGGGCAGGTAAATGCAAAACAATAAGAATCATTTATATTATGTAAAGGTACAAATGTCCAATGATGAATGTCATTACATCATATACCAAAAATGTACCAATAAAATTAATTAAAATAATAAAATGGCCAAAAATATGTAAAAAGAAGTTCAAAATCCCTAAGAATCAAAGAAGTGCTAGTAGAAATCACAATAAAGTATCAACTTACTTCAGATATAATGGATATTATAAAAAAGGTAAAATTAAATGATTATGGTCTGGAGACAATAGAACACTTACTGAAGATGAAAATGTAAATTACTATGAGTTATGGAAAACAGTATATAAGTTTCTTAAAAAATAAAAGTAGAACTATCCTGGGATCCAGCAATTGTATTACTGGGTATTACTGTAAGCAAAATTAGCATTTCAAAATATATCTACATTTCCATTTTTACTACTCTACTATTCAAAATAGAAAGACATGGACTTAACCCAAATGTTCATAAAATGATAAATGGCAAAATAGAAAGTGGAGTGATATATGACTTGTGATAACAAAATACAGTGAGTATTTTAACTAAAAAATTTAGAGGAAAGATTCATTGCCATGGGTCCCACTCAACATGCTCCCTTTTGCTTTGGACACTTATTCCAACTTTCTGGCCTGTTTTGGTAGCAGTTCTGGAAGTGCTCTTTCCTGAATGTCTTTAGTTCTATTATCATGCCTGCTTCATTGTCCCAAGTCAATTAAAATGTTTACCTTTCAAGATCATTTTGACTTTGGGAGAGAATCAAAAATCTCATCATGCCAGAGGTTGTGAGTAGGTCAGTTTAGAACCAAACTGGAATATTTTCATTTGACAGAAATTTCCCTCAACCCTTAATCAATGAGGAGTTGATCATAAAATATGGTAAACATTTAAATTTTAGGGGCTGGGGATTTAGCTCATTAGTTCTGCCACCTTCCTCTAAAGCACAAGGCCCAGAGTTCGATCCCCAACACAAAAAAATGCAGGAAACATTTAAATTTTAAAATTTTATTACAGTAGCATACACATTGTCATGAATCATACCTCAAAATACTAAAAAAATCACTCCTGCTCTCTCTCACTTTGAACATACTTATCTCATTATTCTTAGGCCATGTGTCTTTTACTGTAATGTTTCTTTGTTAATTTAAATATTCATCCCATCTCTTACCACTAGAACACTATTCACAGAAAAACAAATATTGAATGATCTCATTCATGTTTTTCTGGCTTGTATCTAGATTCCCCCCAAAACCTGATGCGATGATAGGTGGGGCTTTTTTGGGGGGTCTGGAGGTATGGTGTGTGAATGTGGATTAAGGGTATGATACTGGGATTAAGGTTGTGTGGTGCTAAATTAGCCCACTGACTGGAATTAGCATAGCTTTGTGTGTAGCTAAATGGATTTACTGAAAATAGAAGTCCCAACCTAGATGAGGTTGCAACCACTCCAAAGGCTTATAACCTGGATGAGACAAAAGGGAAAGTTATGCTTGCTGCTTGCTGCTGCTGTTGCTTTCTGCCTGTCACACCATGAACTGTGACTTTTCACTCTGCCAGTCTGCCATGGCATCCTGGCTTGGAGCCAGCCAATTATTGACTGAAACCTCTACAAAGCTTAAGCCAAAATAAACCTTTACTCCTTTAACTTTAGGGATTGAGTATTTTGTTTCAGTAATGAGAAAAGTAACTAAGGTATATGTGAAACCTAAAAAATTCAATCTCAAAGAAGTTGAGAGTATAGCTAGTGGCTGGGGTAGTCAGTAGGGTCAGTAGGGTGGTGTTTCTCAGTGGGAACATGTTGCACTGAGGCAGTAATAAGTGCTTTTGTTCTATTGCTCAGCAGGGTTAATGTAGTTAAAATAATGCATTGTGTATTTCAAAATATCTACAGTACAGATTTTGGATGGTGTCAACACAAAAGAAGATAAAAGTTTAACTTAATGAATATAATAATTATCAGGCATGTAATTATAAAACACATTTTTGTATAATATATAAGGTTACCCTCCCTGAATAAGTATAGATATTATGTAGCAAGTAAAAAAGAAAGTAAATAGAAAATAATAAAAGCAGGAGGTATGGATCTAAATGGAGTTCATACAATGCCTATCTTGTATGTACCTTAGACATGTGTCATCTAATTATGAAATTCTAGCTGCATGAAGGCAAAGGGTACCATCTTTGGTTAGCCAGATCTGCAAAGTGTATAACCTGTTGCAAAAGACAGTAATTCAGTCCTTGTCTTACACCATGCAAAATAATTAATTCAAAGTGAAGCAAAGGCCAAAGGAAAGACCAGAAACTATAAAACACTTTGAAGAACAGAGTGGTAAGACATCATGACTGGATTTGTCAATTGGTTTTGATTATAATTTCAAAAGCTCAGACACTAGAGGAAAAAATAGACAATTTGAGCTTCATTGACTTTTAAAAATATATGCATACTGAGATGCTATTAACCTAGTGAAAAGGTAACTCATGGAATTAGAGATAAAATTCAAAAGCACATGTGTAATAAGATTTGATATCATAGATTACAAGATATAATCAAAAAGAAAATAAATATCTGGTTAAAAAAAGGCTCAGGGGATGCATGGGAATTTCTGTTAAGGAAACATACCATTGGGCAAGAAGCAAATGGAAAGATACTCATATCTCTAATCACTAAAAATTAAATGTTGAAATATGTCCTACATATATAGATTGGGAATTGTTCATTAAAAAAGAAAAAAGAAGGAAAAAAAAGATCAACTGATGGTGACATATGAAGAAATTATCCCTTTTGTATTTGCTGATTGGAATGCAAAATTGTGTAGCCATGGTAGAGAGCAGTGTTCATTTACTGAAATACATCATTGAACATTGATGTACCACATGATCCAGCAATTCTTCTATGGTTGAGCAGTGTGACTGTACTAGATCTTTGACTTGAGAAGAACATACAGAAGTAGAAGTGAAAGCATATATTTATTAACCAGGAAAAGCACCTCAGGGTAGGAGCAGGCCAATGAGAAGAGCTCATGAGAGCTCATCCCCCATAAGAATCCAGGTGCCAGAGCCTATGCATGGTTTTTAAATGGAGGAACTCTGAAATGGAATGGCAATGCAGTCTAATCAGGGCCAAGTCTCCTTTTTCTTGAAGGGTGAGTTTTTGTTACTATATGGACCTTGGAGGAAGTGTCACAGTGCCCAAAGCCCATCAGGGGATGAAAACCACAATGTGAATGAGATTATAATTAATTTTAATGGAATCAAGTCACTTTTGGCTCTTTTGGATACAATAATACCTTGATTCATATACACTTCTATTCACAAACAATTTTGTTTGACCATCTTCCCCTCTTGGACATGTGGTTGTGGGTTCCTCTAGTTGAAATTTTGATCATAAACAGACCCATGCACACTTGTTGTGAAGCATTTTTGGGTGCTTTTTAGCACAAAGAGTACTGTACAGTATTATTCAATCTAGCATGGCTCCAAATAAAGTGCAAAGCAACTATGGTGATAAAAAGAAAGTGCAGAGCAGTAATGAAGGTGACAAGAATGTGCAAAGAAAGAATTGTATGAAGATTTTGAAGGAACTAACCATAAAATCAAAGAATGAAATTGTAGAAAAACATGAGCACAGTATTCTTGTGATTTTTCTGGCCTTGGAGTACAAGAAGGCAGTGTTGACAATCTCAAATATCAATCAAATAAATCATCAAAATCAAAGCAAAATCAAAATATCAATCTCAGATATCAATAAAAAATCATCAAATAAAGATTCCACCAAAGGAGCTGATGTGGCCAAAGGAGTCATGATGTTAATCAAGCAGAGGATGCAAGGGGAGGAAGAGATGGAAAAATGTGGTAGTGTGGCTGAATGAAAAATAGCTAGCTGGTGATAGCATTATTGAAACTATGATCTGTGAAAAAGCCAGGAAAATGCACAGTGATTTACTGCAAGAAACCCCTCTACAAGTGCAACAAGTGATGAATTTAAGCAAGTAGAGGGTGGTTGGATGAATCATACAAGAGAAGTGGCATCCACAGTGTGATAAGACATGGTAAGAATTCCAATTCTGACAAGGCCACTGCAGAAGCCTACAAGAAAGGATTCACAGAATTCATGAAGGCAGTCTCGATACATTGCTTAACAAGTGCTCAACTATGATGAAAGAGGGATCTTCTGGCAGAAGATGCCAAACAACCTATATCATGCAGAAGGCAAAAGGCACTGCCAGGCACAAGCCCATGAAGGACAGATTGAGCCTTTTCCTTTGTGTGAGCAAAAGGGATGATCTGGAGATTAAGCCATTACTAATGTCCCATTTACAGACCCCTGGTGCATTCAAGGTACAGAATGTGAACAAGGCCAGAGTGCCTGTTTCATGGAGGACAGTGTGAAAGCTTGGGTCACTATGTAATTTTTCATGGAATGCTTGCAGGAGGTGTTCACATGTACTATTAAGAAATATATTTCTAACAGCCAACTACCTAAAACATTCCTTCCTTTGATGGACAATGGCCCAGCACACAGTCCAGCCTTGATTGGTGACATGGATGGTGAGTATGACTTCATAAAGACCAGATTCCTCCTCCCAACACAGCACCTCTTCTGCAGCCCATGGACCAGCAAGTCATCTGCAACTTCAAGGAGCTTTACACAAAGGTGCTCTTCACCAGGTGTTTTAATGTCATTGAAGAGATGTCTTTGACTCTGAACGAATTCTGGAAGAAACACTTCATTGCCCTCCATTACATCAAACTCACTGACAAAGCCTTGGGAGATGTCACTGAATGTGACTTTGAAGGCTGTGATGCACAGATAGTTGAGGGGATTGTGTCCCTGGGCAGTAGTATGGTTCTGGACATCCATGGAAAAGACATAGAGGAGCTTGTTGAGTTCCATAAGGAGGAGCTGAGGGTGGAAAAACTTGCTGAACTTCAGAGTGAGTAGCAGAAGATGCTTGTTGAGGAGCCTTCCACTGAGGAAGAGGAAGACAGGGAGGAAGTTTGCAGCTATTTGATAAAATCCATTATGGAAGAATGGAATGAGTGCCAGGATTTCCTTGAGAAGAACCACCCCAATGTAAATGTAACAGTGTTGAATCTACTGAATGATAACATGGTTTCTCATTTCTGGAAGGTTATGTAGTGCTGGAAAAAATAGGTGACTTTAGACAGATTTTTCACGAAAATTGAACCTGCAGCTAAGAGACAAAGAAGAAAGAAAACCCCTGAAGGAAATCTCCCGTGTCCTTATGGAGGGGGACTCTCCCTCCAAATAATAACCTTCCCAAACACATTCCTGTACTCTGTGCCAGGAGTCACCTTAAGCAAGGGTAGTGTTCCTTCTCTTCATACTGTGTTGTACTTTGTTTCATATTTTTATGGTTAAAAATACATATGGCTCAGACTGGAGTAACTTTATTTACATTTAGCCTTATGGGAAAATTTTTTTCAGTTCATGACCAACTCAGTGAATAATCAGAATTATAGAGCAAATTAAGTTCATGAACTGAGATGCCACTATATTCCATAGCTCATCAGTCCCTGGCATGGATTAGTCTTTAGAGGTGGGTGCTCTGTGCTTTCTGAAGAACTTATCTTGGGCTGCCTGGAAGCCTATAGCACTTGTGCTCTCTTATTTTTCTCAATCGTGGTAAATTGTCGAAAGCAGGCACTCCATGGCTTTTGGAGATCCAGCTTCCTCCTTTTCCCTCTGGCATTTAGGATCCCTCCTTCAAAAATTTCTCCAATCTACTTCCTGCCTCCCCACTCCTGACCATGTACACAAAGGTGGAGAATGAAGAACACAATGAGATATTTGGGTTGATTTTCAAATGCAGCACTGTTCACAATAACTAAGATGTGGAATCATTCTAAATGTGCATCAATATGTGAATGAATAAAAAACATATTTTATATAATGCCAAAATGTATTATAGTTCTGAGAAGAAATATTTGAGTAAGTTTCTACAGGTAAGATTCCCTTAAATTTAAGTGTCTTGTAGAATTTGGTATTTTCCTTGGGTAACATTTCTATAGATACTAGTGACCAAAAATTTAAAAACATCAGAAGTAATGGGAAAGAAAACAACATAACATGTGTGGCTTAATATGGGTTGCTGATTTCTATTTGAATATAAATATTTTAGTTACTAGTTGAAAATCTAATGTAAAAACACAGTGATGAATATTTTAAATTTTAAAGTATTCCTGAATTTTTGTGATACTTATCACCCTTCTGAGTCATCTTGCATCAAGAAGGTCCAGGTTTCCTGCTGCACTGTCAGAGGACATGGTTTCAACAGCATCCTTGACCATTTCTCCCACTTAATTGCACTTCAGTTACACAGTGGTAAATATACATTAGCTTTGGACCAGTGCCAAAGCTACTAGGGAAGTCTGCAACTCAAATCACACAGGAATTGTACAAGGAATAAAGTAGCATTGACTGTGGAATACAAAGCTATTCTGGGATGAACTTGAGCTTTGAGAATAGATTCTGAAGAGCTTTTGCTTATCCATTTCTATGGACACAGTCAGTTGAGGGGCATAGGAGGAAAATGTGGCAGACCCTGCATGCTTATCAGGATATTAAAATCTCATTTTGTCCTGACTACCATGCTTAACAAATTGTGAGGAAAAATTCTCTGCAAGTTTGGGTGACTTTAATGGGTCAATTATGTAAATGTCTTTGATCTGATACCTCAAGGAGAAGGAATTAGAATGTTGTCCCATGCATCAGCTGGGAGAACTGGTGACATATTTTGTAATTAATTTGTTGCAAGAGGTAAGAGAACGAGAGGATGCTCCAGTGCTCCTAGGTATTTCTGTGTGTCTAGACCACCCATGCTTATTTTAAAATTAGAGGTAGAGCAGAAGGATAAAAAAACTAAAAATATTTTGAACATTGATAAATCTGAGATTGAAGCAGGAGCCTCCAGTCATTATTGGGTGATAATTATATTTGTGATCATAGAATGAGCAAGCTGTCATGCTGCTAGAAGAGTAGGTGTGCACCACACCTCCAGTTAACTAGCAAGGAAGGCACAATTGGGACACTATATTACATCCTGCCCAAACATTTCCATCTAACACCAGGCAGGACATTTAGCATACACATGAGACACTCATTCTTGCATCTCCTTAGACTTTCCGCCTGTGGTTTCACATCTACAACCTCACTTGACAAAACCATACTACTCATTGTTATTTTTCAAAATATTTGTTCAATAACTTCTAGAAAGAGCCAACAAAATAGGGATATTTTTGCTATATGTACCTGCTACTCCTATTAAATATGTTAACTAATTTACCAGTTCCATCCCCAAGCCTTCCCCAAGCTGCCAGCTAGATATTCTAAGGCAAGAAAGATACCAGAACAATTTCTGCTCCTGGGAAACCAAGACACTTCATTTCATTACACTTTTGTACACTCTAAATTGTCTTTCACAGCGTGCATGGTTCCTTTTTATCATAAGATAGAGAGCTATGTTGTGATTATTCAATAGTATGCTGATGAATTCCAACTTAAACAGAATTAAGTTGAGTAAAGTTCATATGACTAGAAAACCTGAATTGGAGGCTTGCTGTTGACGGTGCCAGCCATCACCAGTGGAACAGTACCTGAGAGGAGGGGAGAGGATGAAAGAAAAACAAAACCTCTGAGGAAAAGAAAAAGGAGAGAGAGAGGCGGAGGAGAGACCCCTCTTCCCACTTTATTGCCCTTTATATACCTTTTCCACAACCCCCAACCCCTCCTCAGCACATAATTCGGGCGACTAATTATTTTCCAGGGAAAAGGTCAAATGTATCTTTACAACTCCGGAAATAACGTTCCCTTGCATTACAGACATTCGAACTCTTTCTATTTAACCACTCTCGTTACAAGTAACCATCCTTGTTTTTGTGCCAGCTGCATATCCAGGATTCATTATGTTCTCAAGAGACTCAGAGGTCTCTGAAGGTTATTTCAACCTTTCACTCTCCACATGCTGTGAATAAGAAACCAGTGCTATCTATTCCCACAGGGAAGAAGCAGCAGGGCTAAGAAATTAGCCAACATGAACTTAACAGAGTTCTTGCTGACGGGATTCTCTGATGACCCTGTGCTCCAAAAGGTGCATGCCATGCCCTTCTCCCTGATTTACCTGACAGCCCTGACAGGGAACCTCCTCATCATTGCCCTCACCACTGCTGACCAGCATCTCCAATCTCCCTTGTACTTCTTCCTGAAGAACTTGTCCTTCATAGATATCTGCTACATCTCAATCACTGTCCCTAAATCCATCAAGAACTCTCTGACCAGCATTTATTCTATACCCTTCCTGGGTTGTGCCTTGCAGGTTTTCTTCCTGATTGTCCTTGCTGGCACAGAGTATGCCCTCCTTCTAGTGATGCCCTATGACTGTTATGCTGCCATCTGCCACCCACTGCATTATGAGGTTCTCATGAACAGGGACACCTGTGTGCAGATGTTGATGGCCTCCTGGCTTGGAGGGTGCATCTATGGAGCCCTGCACATGGCAGGTACATTCTCTGTTGGTTTCTGTGAGGCCAACAAAGTGATTCAGTTCTTATGTGAGCCCCCGTCACTTCTCAAACTTGCCTGTTCCAGAGAGCCTGTGCTGGAGCGTGGGTTGATCATTGCTAGCTGTGTGGGTGTTTTCATGTGTTTTATTGTGATGCTTGTGTCTTATGTTCACATTTTTTCTACTGTACTGAAAATCCAATTTTCAAAGTGCAGAGTGAAAACTCTTTACACCTGCCTGCCTCATGTCACTGTGGTGACATTATTCCTCTGTTCTGGGTCTGTTACATATGTAGCTGAAAGTTTTATAACCTCATCTTTACTGAAATCATTGACATTGCTGCTTTACGTGGTGCTTTCCCCCACAGTGAACCCTGTTTTCTACAGCCTGAGAAACCGGGAGCTGCAGGCTGCCTTGAGGAATGTGAGAGCTGTGGAAGTGTCTAGGATTTTCATTTTAATTAAAAGATGTAAAATTTAATTATGTTAGTGACTTGGTTGCTGAAAATAGTTCTACTCCCTTTGGCTACTCCAAAAAGTTCTGTAATTCAATGTATAAAGAAGTACTAGGTCAATGTTTAATCTTCCCTGTTGGAAATTTTCAATTCAGTGGCTCTCTTTTCACTATTGACTTTGTATCATGGGAATTTACATCAAATTCTGGATGATTTATGTTCTCCAACAACATTTGAAAATATACTGTGAAGTCACAATATTTTCAGGCAGTCACAACAACAACATTTTATTGTCAATGTGGGAAATACACTTCATATTCAAAGTATCTATTTTTTACAGTGCAGGAGCATAGATGTCAATACATGGGTTCAAAGACTACTGTCATCCATGCTAATGACTTACTTCAGGTGGGGCTTGGAACAGCCCTCAGAGGCCTGAGAATGGCAAGGTCTGGAGGCAGCCATGATGATGCTCAGGCTGAAGTCCAGATATGAAGAGATCTCAGCCACAAGGCTTTTCCTTCCATATGAGGAACTCAAAACCCACAATTCGAAAAGGGTTCCTTTAAAATTTTTTCCAAAAGGGTTCTTAACCTCTTTTTTATACTCTATTTCTTTTTGTCTTGTCTCCATTGTCTTTCTATCCCTCTTAAAATTTGAGGGTTTTTTATGTCAAATGTAGCCATAATCTTTCTCTTTTTCGCCCTTGGGGATCAAGTAGATTTTATTGTAATACATTTTATTTTAATGTAATACAAGTAGATATTAATAATAAGCCATTCTATGAAAAAATTATTCTACATAACAAAAATTATTAGAATAAAAATGG